>CP135570.1:5851277-5863492 GCA_032401905.1 Swietenia macrophylla | reverse complement strand
AAAGAAGAAAGAAGAAAGAAACATGAGTTGTGTTGTTGGGTTGTTGCCTGCTTTCTTTTCTGCAACACCAATCCAAAACACTGAAAACCCTCCCGCACCATGATTTCAAAGCACTGTCCAGATTGATGACCAGAACAACCCTTTTTCTTTCACACAGAAACCCTATTGATATATTAGAAAATGCGTATTATTATCATGATTATTATTCAACAAGACATGAATAAAGGGACACGTTCTCTGCAAGAAGAGACTCATTTGGATAAAAAGAATCCAGAGGTGGAGATCTTGCTGTTGGGTTGGGCTTTTTACTTGGCATTATCACGGCTGCATTGCAGCACCTTATCTTCTCTTCCCCACATCCCATTTATTTATGATGCCCTTTGTCCTTTGGATTCTATAGTATCAAACAAAACATATATTATAATAACATTATAAGAATTCTGGTGTATCCCACTTTCTTTCCTCACCCTCCCTTCCTCATCGGGAATTGCAGGCAAGGTGCTCTGTGAAACAAAGAAATATTTGTTTATATGGTATTATTCAGCCAGAAATGGTCCCACTCTCTCTCTCTCTTTCTACATGATTTTCAACGCTTCAATTTGGATCGTTTTCCTGTTGCCAAATTGCACCAATCGGTCAGTCAAAGCATCTCGGGGTTTGTTTTGGCTTCGACATTTTTGTGTTTTACAGCTCAGGAATCGCACGCCAGTGCTGGAAGGAAAGAGTGTAGAAAGAGAATTGAATTCAACAGGCATAGATTTTTGATTATTTTTCCTTGCTGGTGGCGTTTGTCTATTGCGTCATGTGATGTGCATGGTCATCTCACGGCTGGCTCTTACCTTTACATGGAAAATATTGGGCTGCGAGTTTTACCCCTTCATCAATCAAAATTCTAGCAGAAACAGCCATGCATGTGCGCGACTGCTTGCCAAGACCAACGCGGTAAGCTGGGGCTCCTCGTATTTTATACGTGCTTAATAGAAGGGATTTCTACGCCTAACCTACCCTAGCCACTCCATTCAATCCCTCGTGCTTCAACATGCAGGCCAACAAGTCTGGACCGACTGGATCATTTGTTTGGTTCACCCAGTCGCAGGCCCAAGTTAGTGACCAGTCCACCGGTGTCTTATAAACCGAGTGCATTTGAGCAACGTTACTCCAAAATTCACATGTACAATAACCTTGTCATCCACCAGTGACAAAAGAAAGTAGAAACTTGTGAATCATAGCCTGTAAAACCGTAGTGTAGTGATGGATGCAAGTCCCCCAACATAAAAGTACCAGTTTACACAGTAATATAAGATATCCACTGCATAAATTTAAATTTCATACTCAGGTGCGTTACTTTTGAACCTTTCAAAGCGGGTAAAAACTGTTCCATTCAGAGAACGAAACAAAAAATTTCTGAAATAAGGAAAATGATCGCAAACAAAACCAAAAAAGGTTGGCAATGGGGACATCATCAATTACAAACAGAACTACTGAATTAGTAAAGCTGTTGGTACAGCAAGAACAGCCTTCTTAGACAGCATTTCATTTGCTGTCTTCTACTTTGTCTCCAATCAAGAGCTCGTTAATGCAGAATTCATGCAAGTTGCTATACATTTTCTTCCACTGCTCAACCATTTGCAATGTTCTTTTACACTCTTGCTTTAGCCTTTCCACCTCCATTTCTGCAGCAGCAGAAGAACCATATCGCTGCAGAGAGTACACAGAAAAATGTAAGATAAGGGTTTCTGGAGGATGGAAGATAAAAGTGACATAAGGAAAAAAAGAAAAAAGATCAATCATATGATCACAAAAATGAACAAGATTATTCTATAACAATTAAAAACCTGGAGTTCTTCAATATGATTATCAGTTGTGCAATAACTGAGATATGAAGCATCTCGAGGAACATTGCCAGGAATGGGAAGACGGATGACACCCTTATTGTCCCCATCTTCATCTGCAGTATTCACATATTTATCCAGCGGAGGAGGTAACTCTGGCCCATGTCTTCTTGAGTAAGCATGTGGATTCGAGAAATTTCCCAAACTGAGGTAGAGTGGTCGTTTAACAACAAGAATATTGTTCACAGGACCTGTATAGTGGAGAACCAAGCAGTACAAATGAGATACTGGGAAAAAAAATTTGTCATGGCCAGGTTGCTGTGATGTCAATGCATTAGTGATAACATTTGCTGCCACGACAGACAATTTACATCTATGAAGCAACAAATGCAAGTTTTACTTTTGAGCTGGTCAGTATAATACACAAAGCACCTGAAATAGCCAAATACAGATTCAAAATGAATATTAAAGCACTTTTAATCAGGGAAAGATTCCACATTGCTTTCAACAAGTTATATACTCGTGCTAACTTCTAAGCAAGACACAGCCATTACCATAGCAAATGAAGATAGAAAGGACAAAAGAGAAGTTGCAACTAAATACTTATGCAAACAAGGAAGCAATAATCGACAGTTTTATGAACAAAACCTTTGGAATGTCTGAACATGCGAATGATGTTATGAGTCCTTGGATCCCACACTCGAACCATGCCATCCTCTGATCCAGAAAGCAACAAATCTCCTGTGCTATATGCCAAACAAGTAACAGCCTTGCTGTTCACAGGGAGGAAAAAAGAAGAAAATTACATCCGTAAGTACAATGATAAAACAGGTCCATAAACCAAAAAACCTAACTGTGTAATGATGCATGTGCAAGGTATAGATCATCCAACGAACTGTGTTAAATAGATAAAATCAAGAAATTAATTCCTATTCAACACTATAATTTAAACTGTTAAAGAATGCAAAATACACCCTGAAAGTGCAAAATCAACAACCATTTCAGAATAAATGTGTTCCTAGCGGGAACTGCTGGAACACAAATTCCCTGAAGAGTACAAAAGTAAAGATTTATATAGGAAGGATATACTGGACAATGTGGAATTGCTTCTCTGTTAGACCATGAAAAAATTTTCCCTGTGCTTCCAAACAGAGTATGGGCAGTCTATTAATTTGGCTCTCCCACAAGAAACAGGCACAACATCTCAGAACAAGATCCATCACATCAACACTTTCTGGGGGCTGCTATTGGAGAATCTACATTAAAGTAATGACAAAAACAATGATATGATTGAATTAAAACAATAAGAAAATAAGCAATAGGTTTGGAAATCTGTTGAACACAGGAGACCAGAAGGTAAAAATCATCATTTTGGGGGAGCTACGCTTATTGCATGTATTTCACGTGTTATTATTGAATACTTTAATTAATTGTTTCTTTGTTATTTCATCCACTCTTTGATTCATTATTGAGATATTTGTTCCTCTAAAAGTCACCATTTGACATAATACCACTGTGAAGGAAAATCCATGTGCTATAATTGGTTGCTAGGTTTTTTATTTGAAAAGAAAATAAACCTCAATCAAGATAAGTAAAATAATTAGAACAGAAGGAAACTTTTATTAATACAAGTACATAACTGAAGATGATAAAATTTATAGCAAGCACAGTCACCACAAGAACAAGAAGTAATATGGAGTTGTGGGATCTATAACTTTATTGCGTGGAATACACCATTAAACTTCATACACAATCTAAATAACTTCTCTGAGGAAAGCAGGCAGCAATGATGCTATAACAGGTAAGCTGTGCCTTGTACAGCTGAGGGGCTAAGGAGAGCAAGCGTCTTAAAGGCTAAGAGGCTAGGCACTGCACCATGGCTAAGCTCTATATCTGAAAATTCAAGTCAAACTTGGATAGAAGCCTAGTTTGTTCATATCAATGGAACACTGCATTGCAAGAGAATCTTTATTTCTTAAATAAATTTGCATTATAAGAAAGGAAAGGTTCAAAACATTTGAAGAAACATCATTTAAGCCAGACTTTAAAGCACGATGAAAATTAGGATTCTTTGATATTATAATCAAATTTTGTTAATAATTATATTCGATCAATAGCAACTAAATGTCCAGAAAGCAAAATAACATCAAAAGCCACAAGTTACCCTCATTAGTGCTACCAAATGCAAAATTATATACATTTATATATTCAAACAAACAGCTCACTGCTTTAGAAACTACAGGAAAGTTCCAATAGCTGGAGACAGTATAGAAGAAAAAAATGGAATTTTCAAAGAAGCAACAAAGTAGACCAAGGTTCTATCCATTAATCTGTGGAATTGTAAGAAAAATGAAAAACCTGTGATTGGATAATGAACTAATGATATGCATTCCATAACTGCTGCCTGAGGGACTTTCAGCATTAAGTGCAGCAATATAGATACTTCCATCTCTACTGCCAGCATAAAAGACATGTTCAGCAGGGTCCAATGCAATTGTGTCAATCACTGAAGGGAATACGATATTTCTCAACAATCTTCCCTTAGATAAGCTCCATACCTGAGACAATATATTAAAGAAACTTAATACACATTTCTATTTTATGATGAGTGAATCCGAATGCATTATTGGGTAGAATAAAATGTAAACACTGCATCATTGCAAAGAATGCATCATAAGAGCAAGAAATTAACTTAAAAATGAGGCACAAATTCACGTTCAGTATGTGAGTTCCTTATTCTAAAATCATATTTCACCAATTTGCATGTTTTATATGCTAATGCTGGCTTTTGATCAATCGCGAACATTTCAAAGGCAGTTTCAGAATAAAAAACATGAGGAATCCACATGAAGCATATTCAAAGCACACATCACTTTTTATAGTTTACCAAAATGAAGCACATGATTTACCTTCTTGCTGCCCCATAAAAGTTCTCTTTAGTTCATTTTTCAAAAACATTCTTGCATAACAGCCTTTTGCCATTTTGAATTCTTAACTATCACAAAACACTCCTCACTTTGAAATTAATAGTTCATTAAATAATTTACAGATTTAAAGAAGCAAAACTCACAGAAACTTATGGTTATTACCTAGACACAATTATATATAGCTCAAGCAATGATACTTTTTCCAAATAAAAGCGGCATAACCAACCTTGCAAGTTCTATCCTCAGAAGCTGACACTATTGTTGCATTTAATCCTCCATAACCAATAACAATATCATTTATGCGCAGAGTGTGCTCGGCAAAACTATGCAGATAAAGATGGCTTGCCTGTTGGCATTCATACTCATCAAATAACCTAAATTTTACATTAAGCAATGAAGCAGAAAAAAAGAATGTTAAACATAGTAATTAATCAATACCACCACACGACATGCCTCATTAATAACAAAAAAGAAAATAACAATAACAAGAAAGGCAAGTACGTTAAAAGTGACCAAACTCTAACACATCCATCCTCGGACCCAGAAATCAGAAGTGAATCATCCTTTGAAAAAACCAAGCATGTAACAGCCCTATAATGCGCGCGCCACTTCTTTAACAATTTACCGCTTGCAACCTATGTTGTAGAAGAACACAACTTTTTCTCAGTAAAAGCGAGACAGAACATCTAAACTAAGTCACACGTCTGAACTTACCTCCCATATGTATATATCTCCAGATTGGCCTCCGCCAACAATATACGTTCCCTGGCTATTAGCCGCAATAGGATTAATCGGTTCAGCTGGGAAGCTCTTCACTTCCACCTGAGGCTGTATAAACCACAATTTATACTTATAAAAAATGTCAACCATTCATGAAACATAATAATATTTTATAATCGAGACAAATAATCGAACAGTTGATATGTGTGACCTTGGTCCAGGACCAGTAGAGGACAGAGCCGGAAGGGGCAGACAGCTCCCGAAGCTGAGACGATGCAATGAAGCGTTCGCCCACACAAGCGAGTCCGTGTGGAGGCGAGGCACATGATTTGTAACGGAGCTGCTCAGCACCGGATTGTAGCTCCCAGCAGCCGATACCACCTTCAGCGACGGAGGATGATGCTATTACCAACTCCAAATCCATACTGTTTTGAACGATTAGTTGACTAGAGTTGTTTCCTGCTCACATTGTAGACTGGTTCTTGCTCGAGCGTTATAAATCAAGGAGACTGTAACGGAAGATGTCGACCGTTGAAATCGGAACAAGTGTAGGGTTTTGTGAGGGTTTTGACAGCAAAATTCTGTGGGCAGAGGAAATGCATAATAAACGATGTCGTTTCACGTTTCTCTTTTTCCCTAATGACAATTTTATCTGCAAAGCAATACCATTTTTGTGGACGTGGGCCAACATTCATCCATGATATTAAGGTCCATCAAGGCCCAAAAACCTGCCCCTTTTGGGCCACCTCGGATATTAGGCTCCATTAGTGAACTTCAGAAGACGACGCCACGAAGCCATTAACAAAGGGCATTGGCTGTTGCCCAACAACGTGAATATGTAATGGCACTTCGGGGTGTATAAACTCACCTAGGCTAGGCGACTACGGGCGTATTTTAATTATTTTAAAATCAATAATTAATATGGATCGTCAATAAAGTGATGTTCTAATGGAAATGTCTGAAAAAAGGGGTATTCAAAAAGACTAAACGAAGCGACCATGTCTTTAAATTTTCATTTTTCCTTTTCCTTTTCTTCTGTTTAGTGGTCCAATACGGCTGTTTAGCCACACACAATCGCCTTCCTTAAAGCATCTTTACCACCGGATGATTCGTATCCTCCACTTTTCCTCCACGTCTGTCTTGGACTGGACGTATCCTTCTGCATCACACGTGCAGTTCCTTGTCACGGGACACTCCTCAAAAAGACAAAGCTCCAACTCTACCACTGGGAAGGAGGAGGATATGGCGGTATATTTTATGAATATTTAGTGTCAAAAATTAGGGTTAGGGCTTTTTCTTTCGTATGAGACGGCATTATTACACACGACAAAGATATTCTACGAATAGTATATTCCTGCTTTTGTCAATCTGTCTAGACTGCAACTCTAACACTACACTTAAACATGGAGCTTCCTATTCTTGCTTTCATTTCTGTCGGACATAGTTTCCCTGTCTGTGAAATTAATAACTCACTCCCATGAAAACACAGTAACAACAGCAGTCAAGTCAAGAAAAGCAAGAAAGAAAGGAAAAAAAAACCAGTAAAAATGCGTGGTCAAACTTTATGGGAAACTTTACTCGCACAGGAATGTTGGGAGAATTGTTTTGTTTATCTACCAGTCAATGAACTCTCTCTCTGTCTCCCGCTCTCTCTTAAAACTTTCTGGGTATCGTCTGGAAGAAGGAAGGAGAGAGAGAGAGAGAGAGAGAGAGAGCGAGAGAGAAAGAGAGAGCTTGGAAATAAGGGAAAGAGGGTAGAGGGATCCAAAGAGAGTTTTTAAAGATGTTGATCAGATACTTAAAGTAGGAAAAGTCAAGGTTTCTGGTCATCATAGAAGAAGTATAGAAGCCTTAATAGATACATTTCGAACCAAAATTTTAGTCAGTTGTCTTATATTTCGCTTTCATCGAACAACCCACTGTTTTGTTTTTACTTTCCTTTGTTTTCTAAAATCTTGTAACTTTGTATTTGTTTTCTGCTTGACTGACAGTTCATAGAAACGAGAAATAGAGATCATAACCTTCATCAGACGATATCATGATAACCTTCTTTTCCCTAAATCTTCACAAGTTTGCTTTCTTTTTGACAATAATAGTGATGATAATAATCATAATGACACTACTAATTAGTATGATTTTAAGGAACGAATAATCAAATGGTGTCAGCTGCTTACTGTTTATTTAGTTAATCATTTTTATCGGTCTTTTGGAATATTTACTGGCCAAGTATTTACAAAAGCATGGACGCTGTACACTTGTACGTAACATTGGTGGGACTTAGCAGAGAAAGCCCTAGAGAGAGTGGCAAGGGAACCGGCTATTGTCTGAAACCCTTCTCAGCTTTTTCGTTTTGTTAATACAGCTGAAAGGGAAGAAGTCATTGACACAGACTCTCTCCCTCTTCTGCATTTATGTAACTGAAACATACAGACATAAAAATCATGAAGAAAGGAAAAGTAGAGGGAGAGGAACAAATCTGAGTAACAGCAATTAATTGCACCAATGAAATAGAAGAACATCAAAGGAAAAGATAGTGTTGGCGATTTAAACTTGCTTCTGATCTTCACTTTAACCAAAACCCACATGCATTCATGGCTGTGGGGAACAAAGATAATACCGACACTAAAGTTTATATACATAGTAACAAACACCCACGCACGCACAAACATATTTCATTAACACTATCCTCAGATTCTCAGACTCGAGAGGAGAAATAAAGACAAATCAAACAAGAAAAATGAAGAAAAAAGAGTTAACAAAAAAAGGCAAAAAAAGAAAGCTAAGATTTTTAATTAATTAAGGAAACTAACATGTGGAAGGAGGCATAAGATTTAAGCGGAGATCATCCTTTTCCAAGATCAATCGAGCTTTGTGGGTCTCCGTATTTCCTGGATTAGAAGAATACTCGGGGTGCAATCTCTTCTTAGATAGTAAAGGCACACCAAAAAGCTTTGTTTTGCAGCTATTGCTGTTGGGTTCTTGAAGAATCGTCAAAGAGCTCTGAGATGTAGTAGTAGGAGAGTTCAAAACATGAGTTTGAAGAGCTTGTTTAGGGTTAGGAGGATAGTAGCCAATAAGCTGGTTTAAAGGCTTCTGCACCAGCGGAGTATTAGCACCAATAGGTGTTACAGATGGCGTGTTGCAAAGAAGCAAAGAAGAAGAGTAAGAATTGCTAGGGGTAACAGCCTTAACATGGTTTTGTACAAAGTAGATAATGTCATTGTAAAGCTTTTTCATGTGTGCAAGCTCAGACATAAGCATATTGTTGCTTCTCCTCAGTCTCTCGTTATCCTCAGACAAGGCAGTAATGGAGCTATTATACCCACCGCCGGCAGCGCCAATGACTGAAACTCCCGTGCCTGCCCTCGGTGGTGAGTCAGACCAGTTAGCGTGTTCATCGGAGTCAGATGGAGAGATGCTGACTCGGTTCGGGAAGGGAAAGAAACCTGGACGGTTTACCAGTGGAGAATGCGGATGCTGATGGTGGTGATGATGGTTTATGGCAACTTGGGGTTGAGCAGTTTTTCTTCTATGGATCTCACACAGTAAGTGCTTCTCTCCCTTTTTGAAGAACTCATTGGCGAACTCCCATCTGTCTGGTACAATCTTCCTAAAACCCTATTTTTTGTTATCAAAAAAACAAAAAAAAAAAAAAAACAAGGAAATCAAAATCATCTTTTTAACGAAAATGACAAAAACATAAACGCAGAGAACTTTTCAAGATAGAATTATTAGATTCGTAGCACAGCACATACATAGGTATTGAGTTGTCGAACAAAGCTAGAAAAATTGTTGTGCTTGAAGTAGTTGGGAAGAAGATCGCGTGCGAACTCAGGAGGACGCCAGACGACGAAAGTGGTGTCGTCTTCTCCCCATGAGACTATGTGGTCTGTGGTGGGGTCATCAACGAGTTGATAAGTTTTCGTAAGAAATGGTGCTGGAACTGATTTGTGTGAGTCAAGTGAAAGCAAGATGCCTTCACAATTGTCAAGCATAAGCGCCATTGAAAGATCAAACCAAACCCAGAAACTGTTGTTTTTTGAGAGAAGAAGAAGAAGAAGAAGAAGAAGAAGAAGAAGAAGGAAAGCGAGAGTTTTTGAGAAAGGAAATAGTGGAAGGTTGGGGCTCTGATGGGTAAGTGGTTATTCTTGGTGAATAAAAATGATAAGAGTAGAGAGGATGTGGTACTGTGTACAGCGGTTGTTTCTCCTTTTTTTTTTTTTTTTTTAATTTAATATAACAAATATTTGTAGTGTGATGTAATATTTTGTTTCCCCCCTCGGTTATGTAGTGAGAGAGAATATGTGTCTGTCTGTCTGGGTCTGTGAAATAAGGGCCTTTCAAGACAAACCCGTGACTACCCTTTCTCTCTCTGACAAGGGATCGCCGCGCACACCCAATTAAAAATCAGGCACAGAGCCATTGTGCAGCCTGTCTTTTAAATTTACCATGCCACCCCCCCCGCTCTTTCTCCTTCTACTTAGAATTAATTAATGAAGCGCCGAACGAATCGGGGTATTTTGGTCAGAGGTGGTATGATGCATTTTGAAAACGAGCAAAATATGTAGTATGAAAGGAAAGGAAAGGAAAGGAAAGGAAAGGAAAGGAGAATACGTGGAGGGAGTGTGGAGGATTCACTTCACGTCAAACGAGTGTCCTCTTTCCAATTTGTAGTTTTCCCTTTGTTATTTAATGACACCAACCGAACACACAACACCCTCTGGTTTCGAATCCCATCGTTTTCCACTATTACTCTAGCTCTAGCAGATATAAGGTAAAGGATACATCGAACAACGTGATGGGATTTAAAGCTGTTCTTTAGGTGACTGACATTTTTCTTCTTCTTCTTCTTCTTCTACTTCTGCTGCTTCTGCTTCTGCTAGCTTCTACTTCATAATCTTTCTCCACAAATAATATTCCAAACTCCAATATCATGTAGACATGCTGCTCTCTCTCTCTCTCTCTCTCTCTCTCTCTGGATACTATTACCTTTACTAACTTACAACAATACAGACTGTGTATAGCCTTTGGATGGCCCTGCTTTGCTAGCTGTTACTACTATGCTTTGAGCCTCCAACTTTGGCAATTACTTGGCTCGGCTTCTTTCTTTCTTATCTGATGTGTCCCAGGTGATTCAATTGAATTATTGACCCCAAAAGTTTCCATGGAATCAATAACTGAAACTATTTCAGCTTTTCCTTTCTTGTAATGGCCCAAGAAATATATGTAATCAATAAACTTGTTATTTTATATTCTCTCTCAGGTATGTTCTCCTTTTTTGAAAAAATAAAATTGAATAATAAACTAAATAGACATAACCGAAAGACAGCAAGCTGTTTCCTGGTTTTAATGTTACAAGTGTCCGAATTTCAACAAGATTGCATGAAAGACAGTGTGAGTTAATGGCTAGTACAGACTGGAGGGATCCTATAAAAGTGAGAGATGCATAATGTTAGTGATGAGTTAGTGAAAACCAGTGAAGGGTAGGGACAGAAGCATGTCCAAAGTGAAACAATAGGAAAATGATGACTAATTATTTCACATAGATACTCAACTGATTATTTTGATCATGTTCTATGATTCTCATTGTGGGAAAAACAAAGCTAAACTGTCCCAGTTCCCCGTCCTTTTATCCTCTTTCTGATTCACTTAACATTCACAAGGATTGGTTGCATAGATACAGTAAATAGCGGGAATATACATACAAGTGCCACAGCCACATTTATAATTTAAACCAAGTGAAAGGAAGGAAACAAGCGGGGGAAATGGAAATGTTTGCATGTGACATTGAATTATTTATTGAAAGAGTTTTAGGTATTATCCTTTTTATCATGTTAATATTATTAACGCGGTAAAATTATTTAATTAATTAGACTAAAAAAATATATGTTTATTAATAGTAATTAAAAAAAATTATTTCATTTAATTAATATAGTAACATAATTTATAAAATTATTTATTATTTTTTTTACATTTATTATTAATAAATATATTTTTTTATTTTATTTATTAAATAATTTTATTATGTCAATATAATAAAATTATATCACCTGTTATTTATTTTCATTTAGTTATAATAGACGAGTAGGAAGCAATGTCAGCTCCGAGTCCCCCTGTATTCAATTATAACGGGAAATACTTTCTTTCCCTAGTCTGAGAATACCACCTTCTAAAACTTATTATCTTCTCTCTCTACATCTTCTCATACTTATAACTTACCCCCTTCTGCAACTGCGAGCAGTCTGTGCAGATTTTGCAGCGGCTGACATGGAGACAGTTCTTTCTTTTATCTTTGATGGTTCTGCGTCTGTGTGTGCGCGTATGCCATTCTCGTGATTCTTGTTTTGGTTTTTTCCATCGTAAGAACATATATTTATTACCACCAATCTATTCACTCATTCATGTTCCATGCATATTTCTGGGAGATTACACATGTGTAACTCTCCCCAACCCCAAACATCAATCTTAGATGCTTCCAAATTCCATCAAATATGTTCCCCACAACCCTATGTCTTTTACTGTCATAATTTACCAGATCATAACATGATCAGAATCAATTACACAAAACACTTGATCGCGATCATATCAACTACCTAGTCAATTGTGTAATTAATTAACTAATAGCAGCTTAATTTATCTAGTGGATTTATTAACCTAATTACGTGATAACAATCTAATCCATGCAGTGATTTAGATTTAATTAGCACATATTATATCCATGGTGGGTCTATATCAA
>CP135570.1:5834405-5850777 GCA_032401905.1 Swietenia macrophylla | reverse complement strand
AAAAAATTTTATAAATTTTTTTACTATGTTAATTGAATGACGATATTTTTTAAAATTTTTTGTATTTATTATTAATAAATAATTTTTTATTTTATTAATTAAATAATTTTATTACGTTAATTATATTAATTTGATCTATCCTAATATATAAATAAAAATTACCTTCTACCCCAACTTATAAATGGAAATGACTTTCTAGCTTTATTTGTCTCGTCTGCTCATGCTTCCTTGCCACTTCCTGAAATGGTCTTTGCCTTGTGCATCTTGTAAAGTGAGATGCACTCTGGTTTTGTGATTACACAAACAACTTATAATATTAATATATGATCTAGTGCAGTGGATCCAACTTCCGATTTTGACTAGATCTCTTAGCTCTTCTGTAATTATTGCAAATATGATTGACTTCTTGTGCTTACTAACTAATGAATGACTGCTTTTAAATCGAAGGTTAACCTTTCTCCATTTGGACCATTTGCACGTAAAGAAATAATGACCTCAATTGGTTTGTTCCTAGAAAATTGCTCGTACACCCACAAAAAGGAAATGGCCTGTCTACGTACTAAAAAAAATTCCATTAAGTGGTCGACATTCTTAATGTCTATAGATCATAGTCACCATTTTAAATACGTTCATAGCTTACCTATTATCCTCCAATGACTATATAAAAGCTACTAAAGAGACGTATAACCAAACCACAACAAGAATCCTTAAAGGGGTATTGGGAAATATACAATTTAAAAACAAAATCTTTATAACTCATATGGTAATGAATACCATGTCCTTTGAGCAATTGAAGGTGCTCAATTACTTCAGCTAAAGAAGCTGTGATCATGAAAGCTTCGAACATATGTCCATTCCTTTCCCTTTGTTAATTATTTACAAAGATTTTGTGGGTTCCGATGTTTGCTTTTTCTTTTTTTTGGAAAGAGCACTTCGGATGATAATGGGCATAGTCTCAAAGTCTCAACGACTGTATGATCAAGTCCTTTTGATTCTAAATGTTTGAAGACTCTTTATTTTTCAAAGTCAAGGCATGATGGTCTCTACATTTATATTTTGCCATTGTTGAATGTATGAAGTACAATCCTCCAGCTCACTACAGTCAATGACTTGATGCTATTTAACAGCTAATTAACTATTAATACGGAAGGAACTTTTTCTTTAATGGTGCAAACAAATATGATATAAATTGTCTTTTGGTTAAAGTGATCAGGTTACAATAGAAATTCCGAAAACAACATTAAATATTTTCTGGGATTATTTGACAAGTTTTGCTTTTTAGAAGTAATCTCTCTCCATTTCTAAGTGTAGTTGTTGTAATCTTTCAAATTCTAAAATAAGTGGCTTAATTAATTTTTCTTTGTCAAACATAAATTTAGTAAAAAAAATAAAAAATAAAAAAAATTGATTATAGAGTCTCCACAACAATCTCAGACCTTAAAACTCTCAAGTTTGAGCAGTTGGTATTATGAATTTCAGAATTTTTCTAAAACTATGTCTATTTCTAAGGACCTATTTGGCATTAAAACATGATAGCTTTTAAGTTATGAGATTGAAGCAATATATTCAAATATTAATATAAAAATATGTGGGTGGTCCGACATGAAAGCATTTTAGACAAATATCCAATGTAAGAATATGCGGTGTTTCCACTAAAAATAATCTCCTAAGTCAAAATTTTAAAAATTAAACTAATTTTTTGTTAATAGTCTTTTCTTAATAGATAACTAGATATCAAATTTTATATACACTGCATATATAATAAATAATAAATTTTATTAGACGATGATTTATTATTAAAAAGTAATGAAATAATAATTGTTTTCATGTATAATTGAACAGAAATTTTCAAATTTTTTATTTTTTATTTAAAAAATTATTTAAATTATTAATTATTAATTATATTGTGTATTAATATTTATTTAAAAATTAAAGACAGAAGAGAATAAGAAATAATTTTGATCTACTTTGCATAAACAAAAAACTTAAGGGTTATTAATCTTCAACTAAAATATACACAAATCAAGATCTGATTTTATTAGTGCCATGCAATATTTGACAAGTGCACTGAGGAAAACGATAACAAACACTAGTACAATGTACTGTGGGATAGACACCTGAAGCAATACAAACTATTTATATTATTTCACAAGAGATTGCTAGCGAAAATTAAGAAATTTTAATTTTATCTTTTATTAGTTTTGCCCTTCCCTAGTGTGGTCCAGCGGAGTGGCCGGCACCGGGACTGTGGCCCGGTGTCGTGGGACGGAAGTCGTCTCTTTCAGCTGAAACTCTGGGAATAGCGGGGCTGTTGCCTGGTATCAGTGGGCGGAACTCCTCCTCTCCTGAGACATCGGCAACACTAGGACTTTTACCAAGTGGGTTTGGTTCATAATGCTCCGCATGCTTTAAAATGTTGCCGACACCGGGACTGGAGCCCGGTGTCGTGGGACGGAAGTCGTCGGTATCCGCTGAAACTCTGGAAACACCGGGGCTATGGCCTGGTATCAGTGAACGGAACGCTTCCTCCGCTGAAACATTGGCATCACCAGGGCTTTCACCAACTGGAGATGGTTCATAATGTTCTGCATGTTCGAAAATGTTGCCAATACCGGGACTGTGGCCTGGCGTGGTTGGCCGGAAGTCGTCACTTTTTGCTGAAGCTCTGGCAACACCCGGGCTGTGTCCTGGTGTTCGGGGAAGGAAGAGTTTCCTTGCTGAAAGACTGGTGCTTTTACCAACTGAGGTTGGTTCATGATATTCTGTATGTTCCAAAATGTTGCGGCGCAAGTTGATAGTATTTTCACTGTCCTCCCCAATATCAGTCACGATACTCTCATGGTTTACACTTTCATGATTTCTCTCGGTACTCTTCAAAAGCCTTTCCTCAGTGGATATGATCCCATATGAAAGAATCAATACAAGAAGAAAGGCACCACTGAAAACGAGGTTAGCATTGATGGCCATAGTGAGAAACTACTGGAAATGCTAGCTCTTTTCAGCCGAAGAGCAGAAGGTTAAAAGAAGATTTAGCTAATGAGAGAGGGCAAGGAAGAAACAGGTATGCCTGAACTCCGCTGTCACCTTCGGTATTTATAGAGTTTTAAGAGTCACAAATAGTGCAAATTACTAGCAAAACTTGGAAAATGAGCATACAAAAATGTAAACGAGTGGTATGATTATGCTTCCTTAGATTCTCTTTCTGACCAATGGGTGCACGATCAGTATATTCTTTTATTGGTCGAGGATCTATAATATTCTATTTTTGCATGTCCCATGCAACTATTCTTCGAATTTCTGTGCGTTGAAATTAAACTGATTTAACAGTGAGTAAAAGTCATTACACGCAATTGGTGAACAAGACTTTTCTGGTACAAACCCACTATTTGACTTAATGTTCGGTCCTTAAAGAATGTAGTTGGAGGCCGGCAACTAGAGGGACTGTTTAAGCATCATATTTCACGTGCTACGACGAGATGAAAACTACATGCAGCTGCGCTTACTTGAAAGATGTTTGTGGAAGTTGTTATCACAATTACAAGGCATTTTGAATTTCATTGAAGCTGGGTTCATTCGCAAATTATGTAGGTCCTGGAAACAACAACGGAGAAACCCTGCTTGCAAGCAGGGCCCTATGTAGCAGGATCATATTGTTTTACAAATATTAGTCATTAATCTTAAAGTAGATAAGAGTATGCACGCATTAATCTCTTTGGCTTCGACTGATGACAAAGCCATGGGGCAAGGTTAGGAAAACGGCAATTTTTTTCGGAATCTTGGGTGGGTCTGATCTCCTTCAAACTTTTTACGCACATTACAATTATTTGTTCAAGCATATGTTTCAAGTTCAACGTGTCATATATATTCTCTTTGACTTGTTACCTAACAATGAGTGGTTGGAATATTCCAAACTTTCAAGTGGCATTCTAATTTTTATTGTGATGTGTCACTGTTACCGCCGCCTGAGATTACTTAACCATGCATAGTTGCGTGAGTAGCAGTGAGTGCAATTTGTTCCGAGAAAATCTGTAATATAATCAGAATTCATTCAGGTTTTAGTGGGGCAGTTGCAACTGGTGGTGCCATGGCTGAAAAATCTTCTTCCATGTGAACTCGAGACTGTAATACCTCAGCTGAGCACTTAAGTTGGCCAAGAATCAAAAGAACCGACCCCCACCCACCAAAATCCAACAGAAGGATTGGAAGCTAGCTCCAAATCCTGATAGAACCACCTCCTCCTTCAATCCATTGTTTTCTTATATCGTTTTCTAAAAGAAAACTGATTCCAATCCAATTGATATATATATTAGAGGGAAGCGTGGGAAGATTTGTTGAACAATAATAACGAGTCTTGATGCATTACTAAAAGTGCTAGTGATCTAGACTAAGTGCGCACCAGCTTTCCAAAACTTTTACGACTAAAAGAAAGGTCTACAACCCTTGAGGCCCTACTTAAATCCCATTATTGTCTATTAAGTGTATGATCACAATAAATCTAGTTGAAGAAATTCCGAGTCAAATTAAACTAAAAACCATTGATCACTGGTATGATTCTAGCTGTTGTGTTTATGTTTAATATTAATCATCAATCATTCATTTACTTGTATTTAAAAGTGACAGTGCTTCAGTTCTAAACGTACACGATGAATTCTTATTATTATAAAAGGTTAGGTGCCTCAATCTTCCATTATCATCAAGTCAATGCATCATTTTCATGTCACGGAAGAAAGAAATCTTGAAAGTGAAACTGATTAATGGTGGCTGGTTGGCTCCTCAAGTCGCGGAAGATAACTCAACTCACATCTCATCACTAAAGTAAACAGTTGTAACACACAGTGAAGGGTACCATCAGTCCCCAAACTTTAGATGTAACACACAATGAAGGGTGCCATCAGTCCCCAAAATTGCGATGGGAAATTGAGGAAACAGTGAGGGTTGAAAGTAGAAAGCTTTATGTGGCAAGTGTCATCGGATGCTGATCGTTGAAATTACAACAGAGAAAGTTGATGATTAGTCAAGAGTATCTAGCTCGGAATCTTTGTTGCAGGGGCTTGTAGATTTGCCATTTTGGACAGTCTTCATTGATCTTAGCTTTTTTAGTGGATTAATAATTATCAATTAAATCAATCTAAATTAAACCGAATCAATGGCTTGAATTAATTTAAAAAATTATTAATATAATTTTGATTTAAAAGTAAAATTAATAAATTTTAATTTAATTTTTAGTTTAAATAAAAAATATTGATAAATAGTATTTATTTAAATTTTATAATTTATATTTTATATTTTAATTAATAAATAGTATTTATTTAAATTTAATTAATATAAAATTTTAAAAAGTAATTTTTATTTTTAAGTTTATAGCTCATAAAATGATTTTTTGTTTAATTTAAATTAAAAATTAAATCAAACCTCTTAAAATTTATAATATAAAGTATAATATAAAAAATTTGGGTCACAAACTTGAGCCTTAAACGTAATAAAAGTTCAAGTAGAGACTGGGCTGGGCCGAACCTAATCAACCACTCAAATTGGAGCCCACTTTGGGTAGTTAGTCTGGACAGGATGTGAATAGTCTGGCCAATCTGAGGAACGAGGATCGCAACTTAAAGCCCATCTAGCCCTATACGATGATAACCATCACGATTACATCAGACCCCATACTTCATGATTCATGAACCCTGGTAAATGGGGTCCGGAAAAACAAAAGCGGGGGTCAGAAATCAAGTCTCTGACACGGCTGCTTCTAATGATGATCGTCTGTGATTGGTTTATCGTTCATTAATTAAAGCACGAGAATTTGATGCTTTATTTTCATTGGATGACTCAACAGTGGAAAATTCTAAACAAGCTCGATCAGCCCACATCACGGGCCCATAATATGATCACCATCGCCGAAGTCCCAATCAAACGGTCAACAATGTGCAAAACGTGGGTTCAAGCAATGCCGATAGGAGCGAACTTACACAACACTGGAGAGTGGAGAGGAGAAAAGTCCAGTAATTAATTTTAATATTTTTTTTTTATAAAATTTTTTCGTTAAAAGGAAAAGTCAAAATTGGACAACACGTAACCTCTGCAAAAGCAAGTCATGTGTAGTGAAGAGAATATGCCATTGTTATGTTCTTCTCAGACATTCTCAGGTGCCATTTCCATGTCGTTTTGAGATAACTGAACGCTAACTCTTTTTATTTATTTATTTATTTATTTCTTTTAAATTTTTGCATCCATATGCACCCTTTCTTTTCTCTCTCATCTTCGAGGTACTTGTTCTCTCTATTTATCTAAATTTTTGTGCTGATTATTGAAATTCTCCAACTGTTGATTGTAACATGTTTCTGTTCGATTGATTCAAGTTCGATTAAAGTTTGCTAAGGTTTATTCCTTGGAGCTTCTGTTCTGTTCTTGCAATGCTTTGATGCTATTATAGTGGGAATTTGTTTTTGGTTTGTGGCGGTTTCTGTTACGGATTCGAGACAGTTTGTTGTTGAAGAAAACCCCAATGTTTGTTTGTTTGTTTGCTGAGAAAATTTTGGAGGCTGTTTTAGCCACGGCTTTATACCCCTTTAAACTTCTGCAATGCATTTTTTTTGTGTAGCTGAACTGATGTAGGCCAGTGTGGTTTGCATTTCGAACGAGTGTAAAGTCATCTGTATTTTAATTGAATTAATACTAACACAGCTTCTTTGGCTTTAGTTAATTAAAATTAAAATGGTTGTTCTTTATTGACATTGATGTTTGTATCAGCTATTTTGTGCTAGGGGTTTGGTAGTGATAGCTGATAATAACAATGACTAGCAATTACTTAAACGCCACAGTTTGCTTGCTTTAAAGAAATATTGAACTGGGATACCGATAAGTTTGGTGAAACATCTGATGATCTTTCTCCAGTTTTTCCACCACATTTCATTTATGTAATTAACCAACTCAAATATGTTTGTATTTCTTTTAACGACCTTTGTTTTATTGGATTTTTATACAGTGTACTGGAGCTGCTCTGTACCAAAGTTTTGGTGCTTACAAAGTGTAGTCAAGAACTTGAAAGCTGTGGTTAACCCAAATTAGTGCAATCACTGCTTGACGAGTTCTGATAAGCAGTCTGCTGGTTTATTAGATACCCTGCAAATGGAGAGGGTCAGGACGATTCTAACTCATACACAACCTTACCCACATGAGCACTCGCGTCATGCGATAATTGCTGTGGTAGTTGGTTGTCTGTTTTTTATCTCATCTGATAACATGCATACCCTCATAGAAAAGTTGGATAATAATATCAAATGGTGGTCTATGTATGCTTGTTTGCTTGGTTTTTTCTATTTCTTTTCATCTCCATTTATAGGGAAGACCATTAAGCCGAGCTATTCAAATTTTAGTCGATGGTAAGGTTTTGATGCTAATGCCGATGCTTCATTTTGTAATTTGAAAAATATGCATAACTTTATATGCATGTTATCATGGTACTAACCGTTAGTTTGTTGAATTGGGAACTTTACTTTTGCAGGTATATAGCTTGGATTTTGGTTGCGGCACTGTATCATCTTCCTAGTTTTCAGTCAATGGGAGTGGATTTGAGGATGAATTTGTCTATGTTTCTGACAATATTTCTGGCTTCTGTTCTGTTTCTTATTGTTTTTCACATTATATTTCTTGGCCTTTGGTATATTGGTCTTGTTTCCCGTGTGGCTGGACGGAGGCCAGCCATCTTGACAATTCTTCAAAATTGTGCTGTAAGCATTGTAGACACATTTGACCTCATATAGTGCATCAAATACATTTACCTTCCCTGTTTCTTTTCTTTTTAACTTTTGTGGCCTTGTCTGTAGGTTATAAGTGTATTCTGCTGTGTATTCTACAGTCATTGCGGTAATCGTGCTATTTTGAGACACAGACCACTTGAACGAAGAAATTCTATTTGGTTTTCTTTGTGGAAAAAAGAAGAGAGGAATACATGGATTGCAAAGTTCATCCGCATGAATGAGTTGAAAGACCAGGTCTGCTCATCATGGTTTGCCCCAGTTGGGTCTGCAGGTGATTATCCACTTTTGTCCAAGTGGGTTATATATGGAGAGGTATGGTTAGGAGCTATTTATTTTGTGTCATCTGGTCTGTAATTCATTATATCATTAGTGATTTTTATACTGTTATAATCATTTTCCGCCTTGCAGTTAGGTAGTGACAATGGTGGTTCATCAGATGAAATCTCTCCTATATATTCATTATGGGCCACGTTTATTGGCCTTTACATTGCCAATTATGTAGTGGAGAGATCAACAGGGTTAGTATTATTGTCTGGCTTGATTTTAAGACACATAATATAGTTTGTTGTTGTATGTAGATTTGATGTAAGATATAAGAATATATTGCACGACTACTTTTTGGATTTGATTATGCTTGCTTATGTGTTTCTGGTTGCGTCCTATTATATTGATTTCTGACTATTGTTAGGTGGGCTCTTACTCACCCTTTGTCAGTTGAAGAATTTGAAAAGTTAAAGAAGAAGCAACTCAAGCCTGATTTCTTGGATATGGTTCCTTGGTATTCAGGGTATATGTCTATCTTTTTTTTTCTTCGTGTTGCATTCTTCTTCTTTTATTTATTTATTTATTTTGGTGGGGGTGTGGGGGGAATTGGTAAATGGACTTTTTAATTAGTTGTACTCACTTTGCTAGTGGCTTTATGTTGCAGAACATCGGCTGATTTGTTCAAGACTGTTTTTGACCTCCTGGTATCAGTAACTGTATTCGTTGGTCGGTTTGACATGCGCATGATGCAAGTAATTCCCATATGTCTTGACATATTCAATAATGTGGTTCATGTTATACTTTGATACAGTATATAGATCTGTCTCCCTCTCGCAATATTCTCCAGTAGTTTGTATACTTTTTTTTTTTTTTTTGCTGTTTACTGAGAAATATGATGTTTCCTTCTGAAAATCTCACAACTTGCTAGATTGGCTGTTGATTAACTAGCTCAGTGATCTAGCTTGATTCTGGGTCTGGTTCTTTTCATTACTAGCTTTTAGTCCCAAGTGTGTAAAACTGTTTTAAGAAATGCATATGCGGCAATGTTTGTATATTGTTATTCATATTTTTGGATTTTCTGCTGTTCAAACTTCCCATAACAATTTTTGGGAAGATATACAAACTGACAATTGTATCCATTCTGATAATATTCTTTGTAAGGTGAATATAATATCATGTTGTCACATGTTGATTTTATTGAGTGGTGAACAGAAAGCTCTTGGGAATTTGTATTTAATGAAAACTTGGATGTTAATTTTCTTCTAAATGACTTCTTAATAGTAAAAAAAAACTTCTAAATCAAGGAGCTTCTGTTGTCGAGTAGTTCTATATTTTTAACCAATCCTCCTTTTCTTCTTTTATGAATTTAGCATTTTTGAGAATAAAAATCTATTTAAGCCCAGATAAGGATTTTATGACATCTTCTATCTTCCTTTTTGGCCTTCATCAGGCAGCAATGAACAAGTTTCAAGAGGGTGATCAACAGGGGGATTTCTTTTATGATAATTATAGTGAAAAAGAAGATCTATGGTTTGACTTCATGGCTGATACTGGTGATGGTGGAAACTCATCATACTCTGTGGCACGACTACTTGCGCAGCCTTGTATTCGAGTCACAAGAGGCGATTCTGTCTTCATCCTACCACGTGGAGATGTGTTACTTATTGGAGGGGATCTTGCGTAAGTTGGCTATATTTCTTATGAATGATTTATAATACTATGTGATCTTACCAAAATTTGCCACGTGGTAATGGCTTACTTTCATAGGTATGCTATCTTGATAGTTCATGGACTGATCAAGTAGTTTTTGTTTCTACTATATCATCAATGTCAAGGGTTTTGACAATGGGTATAACTGACTATATGTCGAATTACTGAAAATTGAATCTTTGAATAATTTTAGTAAACCAAATTGTTGATGTTGATGTTGATGTTGATATTGATGTTGAGAGAGGTTGAAATTGTTCAAGGCTAAAGAGGCTGATTTATTTATTGGAATAGCCAATATTTTGGTTTCAATAGTTTACTTTAATAATGGTGATTGGTATTAAGAGAAACTGTTTGAATTACTTTTGATGCTATATTTTCGTACTCGTGGTGACATTGGAATTGGAATTCCATTACAAAATTGAACTCCATAATGATGGTTCTGCTGGATAATTTAGTTTTAAAAGCAAAAATTCTTGAACTAGAACAATATTATTTTTGGCAAGAACTTCTGTCCTGGCTTTGAGTTTGGCATTGCAAGCATCCTCACTGCTTCCGTTGCTCTGCCCATGGTAGTGCCATCACAGCTGTCTCTGCACAAACGCACAGCTTTGCTGTTTGGCCACCAATATCTTACCATGTCAACAACTCCTTGCCACCATTGCCTCAACACACTTACAGCCTTTTTGCGGGAAACACACTACAATTATATTTTGTCAAAGATGAACACTTTGGTAACCTGTTAGCATCGTGTTTGGCACCTCTTTGTTGAAGCTTATTGAAGCTACAATGGAATTTAAGTTCTTGCATATGTGCATGTGTGATGTTTTAATGGCTGTTATTCTTGGAGCATGATAATTGTTAAAAACAATCAGAATTCAATGTCTTATGCTTTTGAACATTGGAAAAAGTGTACGCCGTTTGAGTTTTTATTTTTTAAATAATTTGTAGATGCATATATTTTATGTATTGTTTGCATGTTTTTTTTCAGAATATTTATATCTCTGGATTATTATAGGTACCCCAATCCATCAGCGTTCACATATGAAAGGCGCCTCTTTCGTCCCTTTGAATATGCTCTACAGCCCCCACCCTGGTATAAAAAAGATCATGTTGCTTTTAAAAAGCCTGAGTTACCCGATGGGGTTTCTGATCTGAAGCAATATGATGGGCCTCTGTGTTTCATCATCCCTGGAAATCATGGTTAGTTTAAGTTTTAGCCTGAGCTGCCCTGAATGATTTATTTCTGCAGAAAAGATCTTGAACTTCTGTTGTCCTTGTCTTCACATCTGTTGCTGTAAACCATAAAGATATGATAACTTCATGTGAATGTGTTTACTTTCCTTCATAGATCTTGGTTGCTGTAGATGAAATTTTGCTCTATGTTTTTTGTTATTAAGTATATCAAGCTGAAGCAATGGTTTTCATTTTCAAAATTACAGATTGGTTTGATGGTTTACATACTTTTATGAGATACATATGCCATAAGAGCTGGTTGGGTGGGTGGTTTATGCCACAGAAGAAGAGTTATTTTGCTTTGCAGCTTCCTAAAAGATGGTGGATATTTGGTCTTGATCTAGCACTTCACTGTGATATTGATGTGTACCAGTTCAAGTTTTTTGCTGAACTAGTAAAGGACAAGGTATTTTCAACTTTCTGTTTCTCACTGTTTTAACATGACTCCTAGATGGTTGATTCATTGGCTAATAACAATAATCATCCTTCTAATTGCAATATTTATATATGTGGGTTAACAACTATGAATAGCCTCTTACTACCTTAATTATATTTAGTTCCTCAATAATATATAGATTCTATGACACACCCAAACCACCCCTCACCATTCCTGGACACAAATTAAACTTAATCCCTCTAATGTTGGTGTGTGGGATATCGACACCTAGATATCTTGCTTCACTGCAAGAGATCTAACCAATTAGGCTGTCCCCATTGTTATGATCAATCAAATGCTTTTTCTAGTTATAAACTTTTGCTTCTGTTTTTTCAACTTTTAATACATTATTAGCTCTAGTTTCCTGGAATTTAGCGCTGTTTTATTGTGTATATTTTTACGCACTCTTGTCTGCTTATTTGTGATTCTGTCTTGTGAGAATTTATATAGAATTTATATCATCACTTATTTATTTAGGTTGGAGAGCATGACTCTGTCATCATCATGACACATGAACCGAACTGGCTTACTGATTGGTACTTTAATGATGCTTCCGGAAAGAATGTCAAGCACTTGATATGTGATTATTTGAAGGGAAGGTGTAAGCTTCGTATGGCTGGGGACTTGCATCATTATATGCGTCATTCGTGTGTTCCATCAGATGAGCCTGTATATGTGCAACATCTACTTGTAAATGGTTGTGGTGGGGCATTTTTACATCCCACCCATGTCTTCAGTAATTTCAAAAATTTGTATGGGACTACATATGAAAGCAAGGCTGCTTATCCTTCATTTGAAGATTCAAGCAGGGTAAAGTTTGAAATTTATAAATTCTGGACTGCACTGCCTTGATTCTTTTGCTTTTTTGGTGCTATAATGGGTTTTTTCACTTGATGCAGATAGCTTTGGGAAACATTTTGAAATTCCGAAAGAAGAACTGGCAGTTTGATTTCATTGGTGGCATTATATACTTTGTGCTGGCCTTTTCTATGTTTCCCCAAGTAAGTTCTGTTCATTTATCTTTGCATTTGGTGTCCTTAAGACTAGTACCTAGTTAATGATGATCTCTTTTAATTTTCACTCTTTTATAGTTGAAATAGTTTGCACTATTGTAAGGACCTAGCTTACATGTTGCAACCATTGGTTTACTGTTTTAGTGTTTTACCTTACTAGGCCAGAACACATATTTGTTTACCTACCTTGAATCTTTCACTTAGGGGGAAAGGGTTCAACTAATGTATGTATTACTATGTTGTTGAATGTGACTGAATTTTCTCCCTTTATTTCTAGTGTAAGCTGGATCACATCCTGCAAGATGATTCATTTTCTGGTCACTTGTGGAGTTTCTTTGGCACAGTGTGGAATGCTTTTATGTACATGGTGGAACACTCTTATGTATCCTTTTTAGGTGCTCTGCTGTTGCTAATTGTAGCAATTACATTTGTCCCTTCCAAAGTATCTCGGAAGAAACGGGCAATGATTGGAATGCTACATGTCTCCGCCCATTTGGCAGCAGCACTTGTTCTTATGTTGCTCTTGGAACTGGGTGTGGAGACGTGCATTCGACATAAACTACTAGCAACTTCAGGTGAGTTCTTAGTTTGTCTCACATGATCCTCCAACAGTAGATGATTGTAGTGTTTACAGTTTCTGGTAATAATAGTGCCTAAATTGTTAAAGTTAATTATCTTTTGGGCATTTAATCTACACTAGTTAATTATCTTTTGGGCATTGAACATAAAGTGTATGATTTGAATCAAGATGATTAAATTTTACATTCTGTAGAGGACAATTAATTATTTTCAATTAATTCAATTTTTATATATATATTTTTAAGGTTGTTTCTACAATTCTATTTTATAACAAAATAGAGGCTTCGTATTTGGTTTGAATGTTAACTTTGACATTTGGTGCCACAAGATTCTGTCAGTTGTGTGTTTCTGAAATTTGGTGACTAATGTGTTAACTGAGTGGAGGTTATAACTGATGAATTTTGTTTCAGGTTACCACACTTTATATCAGTGGTACCGATCAGTGGAAAGTGAGCACTTTCCAGATCCTACTGGCCTTAGAGCCCGTATAGAACAATGGACCTTTGGCCTTTATCCAGCATGCATCAAGTATCTCATGTCTGCATTTGATGTGCCGGAGGTAATAATTTCTCTTTGAAGCACGCTTGGTTTTTTTCTGCTCCTTCAGTATGTTTTATGTGATGCATATTGACAGGTCATGGCTGTCACCCGGAGCAATATTTGCAAGAATGGAATGCAGTCGTCGTCTCGAGGGGGTGCTGTCATATATTATGCTTCTGTCTTTCTCTATTTCTGGGTCTTCTCAACACCGGTGGTTTCATTAGTGCTAGGAAGCTACCTGTACATCTGCGTTAACTGGTTTCACCTACACTTTGATGAAGCATTCTCTTCCCTAAGAATTGCTAATTACAAGGCATTCACTCGATTTCACATCAATCGTGATGGAGATCTTGAAGTTTACACTCTTGCTGTTGATAAGGTAAGAAAGTCACTCACTTCACTTTCTGGTTAGAACTCTTTGAGTTATGTGATTGTTCAAACACAATCATGTTTTCTGATCATTAGTTTAAATGATATTAGTTTTACTATGTCATTATTTTCTTTTAGTAAAAAAAGAGGATTGTTGTCGACTTATTTACCAGTGCAATGCTGTTTGTTGAACACAGTCTGACTCTCTCGGGATGATGGGAAAGCATCAAGTGACTCCTAGTTTTGATTCCCAGATATTTTGTCGGGAATCTAGACTGGTTGATGATGCTTTATGTGGTTCAAGTATTCTATGTTTGAAATCATTTTTAACTATTCATTAGCTCAATGGTTAATTGTGCAAATTCTTTCCCATGTTTTACCCAAGAACACAAGACTTCAAAATTATTGGCTAGAGATTATTCACCCAACTTCTTAACATGCGATGCAGGTCCCAAAGGAATGGAAGCTTGATCCTAATTGGGACGCGGAGTTGAAACGGCCACGGCAGTTGAGCCACCTCAGAAAGTTTCCTAGCAAATGGAGTGCAGCAACTCCACAGCAGGACCCGCTTAATACTGTCAAGATTATTGACAACTTTGTTATTCGACAAACAGAAAAACCTGATTTTGGAGCTAGCAATGGATTAGTACTTGCTGATCTACACTAGTGTACCATATTTGTAGTTCACGTCATTTAGGAAGAAGCAATGAAAAGGAAGAAGATGAAGAAAGAGCAGTTCTGAATGAAAATGAGTCCTTTCTTTTTTTCTTGCTTTGTTGAAGAAGAAGAAGAAAATCATTTCAACAAGTCGAGCTCCAACGAAGCCAGTAGTCTTGTATGCCCCGCAAAATGATTTCTATGCTATCAAAGCACCTTTCAATCATTTGTTAGAATGAGGCGACTTGTGTTTCCAGTATAGGTCTGATTGACTGATTCCACCTGAGTACGCCAGAGTTATCGTTTGCTTGTTGATTCGGTGAAACAACCGTCCGACTGCTCAACTGCTTATGGTTTGTATTTGAAGGCATTTGTCATGAACGACTTTCTTGTTTATGACGCCGTAGTTATGTCTAATTATCCATCAGTTGGGCCTATTTTTGATCACAGTATAATAATGGTAATTTGGTTTAAGCAGCCATTACAAGAGAAGAAATTTATAAAAGTATAAACGTGGCCAAAATGGCTGAAGGCTTGTTGGCAAAAATTGAATACGATATCCAATATATACACCTGTGAAAGCTACATCATCTGATAATCTGAATGCAGGAATTTCTCATACGATGTTCCACTCAATGCTTTCTGGACATCGTCCCAGTTCTCAACGTGCTCTGCCAAGCTCCCACTGTGGATCTTAACCTGACGACTCGTGAGCTCTCTGTATGGCAGTCTTAGAAATTCTTCAACTTCTTTGAGTTTCTATACAATCAAATTCCAGATAAAAAGGAAATAAACAAACCAATAACCAAAAGATTGCATGTTGTAACAGCATAGAGTCTTACAGTGCGGTTGGCGACAAGATCCTCGTAGTAAAGAACAATATGGCGAGTGCCCTTGAAATATTCGATGGCTTTGGCAGCTGTCTGCTCAATCTGCTCCATTTCGGGTATAAGTTGTGGGGCATTTATGGTTGGCTTGTATTTTGCCAGAATCTTAGCCTGCAATTAGATTTTTGAGTATAAGATGGCAAACAATTAATACTAGAAAGTAGACTTGGACAAATAAGAAGTACGAGAGTAGAAACCTCTGCTGGCGAATGGACATGAGACTTGTGGGTTCCGTTCAGTAGCCTAGCATCTCTGTCATAGGAATTTGCAAGAACCGATATCAATCTGCGGAGCAGATTTCTTCTGAAGAGGAATATTGCAGAAACCCCTTTCTTCTTGAAGTACTCTGCTATATCATTATGATGTGCTATCAAACCCTGCAGTATACAATCATAGTAGGACCTGAATTGAAACAGTAAGAATAGCGGTAACGAAATTGCTGTACTATCAATTAGAAGTTTAACACTAAAACTTGTGCAAGGCTAAATTTCGCGGAGTGATATACTTCCATAACCAAATGGCATGTTTCTTTATCAATTCTACTCCATCCCGTTCCCCCTTGAAGAGGAATGTCTTTGGCCATTATTATTGTTGCAGAAAGGCTATAGAAATATGCAAAGCATCCACAAAAATGTCAAGAAAAACATGAAGTGAAACGTCTCAATGTGGTGTGAATGCAAAGCTTCCCACCCACGGCAGGAGCCTTTTCACACGTTCGCAAGAGCATTTATTCGTCAGTTCAAATGCGGTCTACATCAATCTTCAGTGATTCCAATCAAGAAACTGAACATAACATTCAAGTACTTCTATGTGTTGTAAGAATGAAACAAGTTGGTGACATGGTGACATGCTAAATGGTGACATGAACTCAATAAAGCTAGCCGCTGGAGAACAGAAAATCTGATTTGCAATGTATGCAACAACAAA
>CP135570.1:5818740-5833905 GCA_032401905.1 Swietenia macrophylla | reverse complement strand
CGCTTCTGTCAATTATTTGCAAATTAAAGCTAATCGTAGTCACAAAGGTTGTTTTTGGTCCACAAACCCAATGGCACGGCAGAAGTAAAGCGCCTCAGTTATAGCTTTCAAACAATAATTTCTTTGAAGATACGTTAGAAAACAAAATGAAAATATAAATCAAAACAACATCAGATTTTATATTAAGAATTATTAAAAAATTTAAAGCAAAATTCACGAAAAAAAAAGACAATTATTTTTATTAAAACGAAAAAAAATAAAACGTTAAAATATTTGTTGTCAACAACTAAATATATAGTAAAATTTTAATACACTTATATCGTAATAAGCCAATATCGTATTAAGTTTGGATCAAGTTGAACCAACGTCATCTTAATCTTGAATTTAATTTATATTATACAACAAATATGAATTCGTATAATAATATAATACCCATATTGAGTTCAACCTCGGTTATTTCTATGTTATTAGCATTAAGTCTAATGGATTTTTTATTTTTGAATTTTATTAAATAAAGTTGGGATTTAACATAACCTCTGATTCTTTAATTCTGAGTTGCATGCCATTAAGTTCTTTCCATTTAATGAGTATCGGCAGCGATGGAAAAGCTATTAATTAAGACTCAAAACGGTTGAACTAAGATATAATTAAATTGTTAACAAGCCCTTTTCTATTTGTCAATAATTTGAAAACCAACAAACTAATTGCTCTGTCTTGCCTTCAATAATTTTGGCATCGAACCCTTTCGGCCCTTTCTTTTTCTTGCGGTATTACGTGAGATAGACACGCAATTGCTTATTTGAATCTCATCGGTCTTTTCCCGTGTTGTATGGGAGTCTTGTAGGCATTGTAGTTGCAGCGTGTGGATTTCTTGTTGCAATGGGCTTACGAAAAAGAAAGGATCAACATTTATCTAGTTGATCTTTTTTTTTTTTGAAAGATTTTTTTAATTTTTTATTATTAATTTAAATAAATATTAATATATAATATAATTAATAATAAATAATTTATTAATTATATTATATGTTAATATTTAATAAATAATTTAAAATAAAAATAAAATCAAGAGAGGTTACTGTTTTTTTTTTTTAAAAAGGACGATTTTTCGCTGTCGTATATACTGTTCTCATTGAAGAACGATAGCTTTCGTTAAAGCAATAGAAGAGTTTGGTTTGCAAGTGAAACCAGTCATCATTCTGGATGCATGCAGGAACGTTCGTCAATCATTGTTCAATAGCGTCATTCCAAGCGAGAATAACATGCAGAAAATCAACAGCATTTGTTAATTCTAGCACTTGTTCAAGTTCTTCCAAAAGCAAGAAGGATACGACATTATTATTAATCATGTCTTCCAACTTATTCTGAATTCGTAAAAATGTCGATTATTGCAATTCTTGTGATTCGATCACTTTCACAAACTCAGTAACTCTCAAAAGGTGCGGCTGCAATAGGGCTCCTAACAGTGTGATTCCCATTTTCTTCGACCCAGACGAGTTCACCAAATGACACCTTTTGTCCACGAATTTTGTGTGTAAGACTGAGAGAATAGCTCTGCTTCTCATACTGCTTTCCAAAGACCAATGTGTCTGGGGAAACTGTAATTACAGAACCCGCAGGTGCCTTGATTTTGGCCTTATAAGTCGCAGCGCCTCCTCCCACGTTGGTCACAGTCCTATGAAATTGCTGACCGATGAATGCAGTTTTGTTATCGTACAAAGCAATGAAGGATGGATAATTCAGATCAGCATTCGGGTTAGAGCAGCTGTAACTCTTTGATCTTGTAATTGACAAAATTTGATTTTTGGTGAAATTCATCGTGCAGAGGAGGTTCACATAGTCTTGCGGGGTAGCATCGTAAATCAACCCCGGATCAACTGCTCGATTAGGATCAACTTGGCCTGCTCCCATGTCTAAAGGTGAAGCATATGTGAAATTAATTTGACCTTGGTCTCGGATAGGATTTTGAGTGTTATCCAATGGGTTTGCTGTGGTAATCATGGCAGACCTAATGGCAGCTGCACTCCATTCTGGGTGTGTGCCTTTAAGGAGAGCAGCAACTCCAGAAGCATGAGGGCAAGACATTGATGTCCCAGATATTATATTGTAGTCACTGGTCAAGATTATATTTGAACCAATTTCGGCCGTGGGGGTATTTGGGATCCAAGCGGCAAAAACTTGTGACCCAGGGGCCATTATATCTGGCTTTAATATGCCTGGATAGCTTGGCGAAGGGCCCCTGGAAGAATAGTAAGCCACGGCTGGTGCTGGCTTTGTGCCCAAAATAGTTTGTTGGAATTTGATGCTTGCCACAGGTTCCACACCGTTTCTGGCATAGTTGATGACAGCCGGTGCATCCTTAGGGCTAATCACAACGCCGGGAATACCCAAAGTACCTTCGAAAAATCCAGGATTAATATCTGAAACAAGTATGGCTGCACGCACATTTGACCCTCTGATAACATCTATTTGTATAGATACAGAGCTTGATTCGTCGCATACAATGATGGCATCAGCTGAGACTTGAGATAATAATAGAGTGGAATTACAAGCTGAGTAAGTGTCATTGTAGAGCAATGGCAAGTTTTCTACCCAGGCACTCGCTGGGAACATGGTCCATCCAGTGATGGATTCTTGATCTTCGTCATTTCCCAGAGTTATAGTGCCGGCATATGAACGATCAATAGTACCAGCTGCCACAGTCAATACCCATGGGATTCCATTGTGCAAGGATCCTAGATTTGGCCCCGCATTTCCTGCTGAAGATGAGACCAGAACACCCTTCTCCATGGCTGCAAATGAGGCTATTGCTATAGGATCTTCATACAATGGCGTCTCATCAAATCCCATCGATATTGAAATTACATCAACACCATCAGAAATGGCCTGGTCCATACCAGCAAGAACATCAGACGAAAATCGCCCTTCTTCAGAGATGACCTTGTACATCGCCACTCTGGCTCTTGGGGCCACACCTTTGGCTGTACCTTTAGCATAGCCAAAGAATGAAGCATCACTCACATAATTCCCAGCAACTGTGGATGACGTATGTGTCCCATGCCCAAAAGTATCTCTAGGTGAATTCATGCCAATCTTAGTCCCAGGATTTGCAGCTAAAACACCCTTGTTAAAATATCTAGCTCCTATAAGCTTTAAGTTACACATGGAGGAGTTGAAATCCTGTCCAGTTTCACATTCTCCCTTCCATCTGGTCGGAACAGCGGTCATGCCATCATCTTTGTAGCTATCACTCTCCGGCCACACACCAGTGTCAATAACACCAACAATCACATCTTCACCATACTTTGAGGCAGGCCACAGCCCGGTTACAGTATTAAGAGAGAGGAATTCAGGGGTGTGGGTGGTGTCAAGTGTCACCGGTTTATCCTTATAAGCAGACATGAAACCTGGAGACTTCTTTAGAGTTTCAAGTTCCTGCTGAGATAAAACTGCACTGAAACCATGAGCAACATTGTCGTACGAGTACACAAGAGATGGTGAGAATCGATGGTCATTTGAAGAAGTTTTTGAAGACTTCAAGGAATTAACGACAGAGGAGTACCAACTGTGGTGGCTAAGGAAGGTTTTGGGCATTTGAGACTTGTCCATGTGGACTATATATGTAGATCTCTCAACTGAAGTTGAGTTAGCACAAAGAGCTAACAGCAGCCATGTTAGAACGATAAAGAAAAGATGGGAAACCCCATTAACAAACACCATTTTTTCTTTAACAACCAAGAAGTAGCTTGGGACTTGAATGAGATCTCTATGATTTATATATACATATATATAGAAGTAAACATTACTGTCGAAAACATCAAAGAAATTAGAAAGCTTGGTGTTTAGTTAATAAAATTTTGCCCTTCTTGGCAGGTAGTTCTAAATGGAACAATCACTTACTGTTAAACATAAAAACTGTAGTCACATCCAATGTAGTCGCATCAGATAATGGGCATTTAATTTCTCGCCTACAAGAAGTTACAACCTAGGAATTTCAACTTCCTCATTTTCAGTTAAAAGATGTCTCGGAAAGAAATTCCCAATTGGGGTCATGCTACTGTGCATTCACTTGTATTAAACATACTTTTTACTTCATTTCAGTCTTTCATTGTAATATTCAATTCTCCCGTTGTAGTTTCCAATTCTTTCTTTACAAAAGAGTTGAATGTTACAACGAAGGAGTCATTTTTTATTATTCCAGGCCCGGTATTTACTAGGTTGGGGAACAGCTAGATAAGATGTTAAACGATGTGTTATTATAAAATCCTGCAGGCTATGGCGCATTTGATCAAGGGAGTCAAAATCAATTAACCTTCCGAGAACAATTTAAGAAAGTGCAGACACTCCATTCCTTATTTTGGTTGCTTCCTGCGAGTCCCTAGTGTCCAACGAAGGTTACCACATGGTTAACTTCATATAACAACAGTCGATAAAAATGATGAGTGAAACACTGAATTTTGCAAATATTTCGAGGAAATGATTTCTTTAACGCTAAAAGACTCAAATGTAGTTTGTATATCAAGCAGATTCTAATGGCAGTTAGGCTTACAGGGTCATTATATCTGCAGTTAACTACGGTAAGGACGCTCGTATTTGGAACAGCATTGGCAGCAAAGCGAAGCTGCACAAACATTGAAATTGTCTGCAATTATTACATTGGATTTCTTTTTTTTTAAAAAAAAAAAAAAGAAATCATTGAAACTGTCCCCAATTACTTTACAAGAAATGATTTCTTTATCGCTAAAACTCTAAAAATGTGGAGATAATAGTTCGCATATTAACCAGATTCTAACATTTGTGTGCAGTTAACTACTGTGGAGACGGTTGTATTTGGAAGAGCCTTGGCAGCAAAGCGAAGCTGCACCAACATTGAAATTGTCTCCGAACTAGGTTGGTTTTTCATTTTTTATTTTTTCGGAAAAAGGTAAGGGATTAGCAGGATCAGATAGTATTTTTAAACCCCTTTACCTCCCCATAATTCGAACTCAGGTGGCCAGCTAAATAAGGTGGTGGTTTAATCACTCAGGCCAATGGCCTGGGGGCAATGACATTAGATTTGTTGACTTGCAGATTCCATGGTGCAGCAAAGATGTGGCCATGGAAAAAGGAACGGAAAATAGAGAAAATAAAACTTCGATTGTTAGCCAAGCAAAGGCATGCCACAAAAAACTTACCATAAGAAAGATCGAACGCAACAGACATGGACTATGAGTTACTGTTATGTAATTACCAGAAGGCTTGCATCAAATAGCTTCCTTAAATAATGTTAAGAATTGTCCAAGTTTTTGTTATTTCCTGCACAATCTCCTGATCAGCACCTCAGCCATGACCAAAAGAACAAGTTTTTTGCACCATGCATTGCCTTGGCTAGTGCTGTTGTTACTGGGAACCAGCAATGGTGAACCAAGAACTGAAACCATCAGACATACATCATCCACATGGACCATTCTCAGAAGCCAGCATCTTTTTTAACACAAGTCATGGCACCGATTAGTACTAAAAGACATTTAAAAGAGTGAGACGAAGAAATCCTAACTAACTTCAGAAATCGAAGAGCCCGGGAAAATCAGGTGCTCCTCTTGCAGGGTTTAGCTTGTGAATGACGCGAACGGGTGTGTGAATAAGTCCCCACTTAAATTCCATGCAAATAGGTGTACTAAGATATTTGAGGGATGCATTTAGGCTCAGTAGACATAAAAGACAGTTAATGAGTCATGGCCCAAAACTCTTTCAAAGGCCTCTTGTTTAGGAGTGTAGTTTTGATTTTCTCTTGCCTTGGATCGTGTTATTTTTAACCTACTGTTTCTTGCCGGAACGCTGAAATATTCCCAATCCATTGATCAGTTGAAAACATGAATATTATTACACTGACTATGTAGGTTTTTGTTACATCATTTACAGGGGTTTGTTGGCTGGCTATGGTATACAAGGGCATCTTTATTCTTTTTTTAATTTTTTTATGTTAAATTTTAAATTAATTTTATAAAATTTAAAATAAAAAATATTAAAATAAATAATAAATAATATTTAAAATATATAATAAAAAATTTAAAATATAAATAAATAATTTTTAAAATAATTTTTAAAAAAATTAAAACACTTGCGAGTTAAAAAAAATGGGCATCGTTGCCACCACACGAACCCCCACTTCCAACCCCCTTCTCCTCCTCCCCCACGCCCCACACCACCACCACCACCCTTTCCTTCCAGCTTATTTCTCTTCGCATAGAAAACATTGAATGATGGATTTCAGGTTTTGAAACTTGAGTCTTGGGCCCATACCATGCCCGTGCCTAGAGCTTCGCGATAACTGACAAGACAATATGATTGTGTCTCCAGAACGCAGAGATTCATAATCACGGTCGAGGGAGGTGAAAATTTGCACTTTTGCACAGAATGGTCGCAAAATTAACAGTGTTGAAACAGACCGCTACCCAGTATCAACTCCATTGAAAAACCACATGGAGATGCATGCTAGAAGCGGGAAAAAAATTTGACCAACAATGAACTTTTTCATCAGAAGGAAGAAAAGGGCAAAAAATGACAGATTAGAATCTTAAGCTGTTTCCACCGCTTCACATCTCCGGGACCGGTGAATAATAAAGATGAGGTCAAAAGGGATGTGATGCATCACGTAAAGCCACCAGGATCTTGGTCGTGACTGTGAACAAGAGGTCCTCATTGGTTTTCTACTTTTTCTTAACCAGCAAAACAGAAATTTAAAACTAGGAGGGGTCCAAAAACACCAGATCCTTTGGACATCTCTAGCTGTCAAGATTTTTCTTGTCACAGACAAGCCCCCACATTCTTTGAGAAAAAGGAAAGTCTATGGGAGATTGCAGTACTACTATTACTGACGCATGTGAACTGTAGGTCCCAAATTTTAATCTGCTCCTACCTAACCGAGAACAAAAAGTGTTTGTGTCTTAATCATCCATAATCAAGCGAATTTATGTTGAACATTCAAAACTCAATCTTGCCCCCTTTGAGGATTATATTGCAACTGGAATAATCTCCACCAGCACTTTTTCTCGGTTGACTGACAATCTTATATGTCATTATTGTCAGTGACAAAACTATAAGCAAATTTTGCAATCCAGAAAAAACAAAAAGAAATTAATTGATTCCTTCAAAAAAACAATAAAAAGATGATAACGCAACTCTTTTGTACTGCAATTCTAGCAGAATTGAATCAGAGAATGGAAGTTTAAGAGGAAAAATTGTGTCCAAACACAAATGAAAAGGCTTCTGTATAGTTTAGAGAGGATGGCATAACATGAAAATAGTATACAGAGCAGAGAACAACAGGAGTAAATTTCAACCACATGTAATCTCTCTGAAGATTGGATGACAAATAATAAGATTTCAGTATTACTACATTTTTCAGGATATTCAGGCATTGAATTTAGCGAGATCAATCTGGGGATCAATTACAAAGCCAATGATCAGGACATTGAATAATACTACATAATCAATAAACAGTACACATACAAGTGAAAAAGAAAATTATCACAAGCTGGCAAAAGATGGGTTAAGGGGGAACAGGATGTGTGATTTTCACCTTATACATGAACCTGGGAAGACTACTGCTCCTCGGGTTCTTGCTTTCTCCATGATGGTTTATTGGTTTGGACACCACTTTCATACCCACTGCTGTCACCTGATTCGCTTACACCCTTCTCCATCAACCTACTCCTCATACCATGATGCTGGAAGCGTCCAGCTCTTCGGTCCTGAAATCAAGTAATAAAAGACAATCTTGGATGAAAAATGAAGATCAATGCAAGCAAGAATTTATCCCACAAATGTGTAAATCTCTTTTTCATGTTTATCAATTTGTAAAAATTTCAATTTCACTGTTGCATTATCATTGAACAAAATTTGCATTTAAATAGCTCTAACAGATTCTAGAGTAGCCTGGAGCTCAGATATCCTCTTTCTCTGTACAAATAGTGTACACCATGAATTTTTCTCCTCTTAAGCTCAAGATTGACAACATCTGCACCATATGCTTGGCTTGAGTTGCATGATATTCAACTTAACCTAAACTTTTAAGAGGACAGGCACTTCACGTTTAAAATATATCATTAATTGCATTTAAGATTAACCCAGGCAGTGGATTTAAAGTTTGTTACATTTTCTTATAACACCAGATCCTGGTAAAACTAGTAAAAAGAAGCATCCCATTTGAAACTAAAGAAACATTAAAAAGGAACTTTTTGAACAAGGTGTAGCAGCACAACGATCTGAATAAAGAAGTGCCTTTAGTAAAATAGTTTGCTGCAGACATGGACATGAACTTACATCTCGGAATGGGAACTCATCAGCTTCAAGCATATGTATCACATGCCCCATCTTTGGCCTCTTCTGAGCATTTGGGTCCACACACCGTAAAGCTACTAAAAGGGCACGCTTCAATGCCCTTGAAGAAGGTTTATCTTGCAACCTAGGATCCAAAACACCCTCTGCGTTGTGATTTGTAACCATTGTTTTGAGCCACTCAACAAGATTCACCTGAAGTTTGAACTTTTCAAAATAGAAAGAAAAGAAACTGGAATTATAAGACAGTGTCACCAAGTGATACAAGTTAACGAATACAAACCTCCCCTGGAGGGCGGCTGTAATCCACTGGATTTCTCCCAGAAATTATTTCCATAATAAGAATCCCAAAACTGTATACATCGCTTCTTTCATTCAACATTCCCGTACTAGCATATTCTGGAGCCACATACCTATGAAACAGAACCAAATAGTTGTTATTCCGACTGCTTGGCCTAGATCATTCACCCAACAGTTTAGAAAATACAGTTTCTGATGAGAATAAATCGACTAACCCAAATGTTCCCATCACACGAGTTGTCACGTAGCTCCTCTCTGAGCCCAAAAGCTTTGCTAGGCCGAAATCAGATACTTTTGGATTCCACTGCTTATCAAGCAAAATGTTGCTTGACTTGATATCGCGGTGAACAACCTTTGGCTCAAGCCCCTCATGCAGGTATGTCAGCCTGTGCAATTTTGTTGCATTTAAGCTCCAAACAACTAAAATTCCAAACTGATGCTCATATGATTATTTTACTGAAATCAAAATGTACCCTTTAGCCGTTCCAAGCATTATATTCATCCGAATCTCCCATGTAAGAGGGCTGTAAGGCCCAACATCTCCATGGAGCCACTGTTCCAAGTTCCCATTGTCAACATATTCGTAAACAAGCATCCTATAACAAGCAACAATTAATATTAAGCGAAACGTTCCTAGTTCCCATTGTCAACATATTCGTAAACAAGCATTCTATAACAAGCAACAACTAGTATTAAGCGAAATCCGAGCTAGACAATAACGCAATAGCTAGTGCGAAGACACAGAAGTTTACAACTCTTGAAATTTTAGATTTCAAGAAGCATGAAATGCTACAAATCAATATCAAAGATGCAAACTTTAACAAAGTAGAGTACCTATGAGCTCCTTCAGCACAATAACCTAACAACCTCACCAAATTCTTATGCCGCACCCGTCCAATTGCTTCCACTTCAACCTTAAACTCCTTCTCAGCTTGTCCCCTACCATAAATCAGGACAATCTCTTCAACAAAATCTACATGCAATACTAAAAGATAAACTGACCCAATACCAATACTACAAATGTGCTGATACCTGTTATTAAGCAAATTCTTCACGGCAACGTTAGTATTATCCTCTAACACGCCACGGTAAACAATTCCATAACCACCTTCTCCAATCACGTTTTCATCAGCAAAGCCATTCGTTGACAACTCAAGCTCTCTCAAAGTGTACCAATGTCCCCATCCCAAATGCGAAACCTCTGGAGCAATTGCCACCACAGCCTGATCACCAGACCTGGACTCACCTGACCCGTGATGCGACCCTCCGGCCCGTTCCGGGTACGACATACGGTGATCTTTCCCTAGTTCGACGTGAATTCTGTTGCGCCCATTGACGGGACTCTCATCCGCAAAGATTGGCTCCGGTTCAGGATTTGGCACGGAATGCGGTTTTGAGTCAGGGTCGATCCGAATTTCTAGAATTTCCTTGGAAACGCTGGGAATAGTAGGGTTGCCGCTGCTGCAGTTGTTGTTAAGAGAGGATGACTTGGCTTTTGCGCGTCGTTTAGAGTTGTTGTTGCGTTTTGAAGTGAACCAGAGAGAAATAAGGAAGAGAACAAGAACGATAGCAGCTCCTACACAAATCCCAAGAACAACCCACAAACGTAAACCGAAAATTGATGTTCTCCTAGATAGCTGATCGTTCAACAAGGAGTAATGAGACATCGTAGCCGCTTTGTTCTTCCTCCTCCTGCTTCTACTTCATCTGTTTCGTTGTTATTAATGGGAGAGTCAAATTACGGCTTCTTTTCATCCCAAAAAAAAAAGAGCGAAAGAACCAAAAAGATGCAGAGAGTGTGTAATGTCGTGTTTTGGTGAGAGTAACAGTAATGATAAAGAGTCTATTTTATAAAAATGACTGAACAGAGAGAGCAGAGCAGAGCAGAGCAGCTGTCTTTGATGGGACTTCTAGAATGAAGCTAAAACCCCATTACTGTATTTTTGCGACTTTTCTCTTGTCTGAAATTCATTTTTTTATTCTAATCCATGTATAGTGGCGTTTCTAGTGTCAGATACGTTTCTTCCACCTTTAACAACGTTAATCTAAATAGTATTTTGAAATTATTTGATACGGTGTTTGGTTGATGCTGGATTCCTTGCATTTGACCTTGTTTGATAGCGTTCCTACATGTTTGTTAGTGCACGATGAAAGGCAATGGCGATAGGTATTGGAGCATTATTCGTTTAAAATACCAGGATTAAGCTATGATTATGAATATCTATGACTCTGGCTGTATTAATTATTAGTATATTGTGTGTAGGGGAACAGAGTCTTTGACTATTTTTCCTTTAATTATTGCTTTCAATAAGGCATTAGATGCTTAATGCGGCCTTCAGGTCAGGCATGGGATTATTACACTGGAAAATATTGCATTGCTGTCCATTCAGAATGTGACAAATAGGCACTGTGTACTGTTTACATCCACTGGGCTGTCTAGTTAAGGTCCACCAGTTTGGACCCAGGGCCCACAATCTGTGACTGTTGTTGAACAAATACGCAACTGTTGTTCGATCTGTTCTCTGATGTTTGCTTAAACTTCCAACTGATTATCCACAATTTGAACGATGAAGATCGATTACAGTGATGGGTTAATTTCGAAGATTTGTTAATTCAACAGTAAACAACAACAGTGGACGAATCATCGAGATGAATATTGAGGAACAAATATGTAATTGTCAAAGTGAAAGCTTTGTTATTAAATGGACTTTGATTCCCAATCAAATGCTGATTTCAGTTGCCGACACTTTTACTTTTCCTGATCAGATCCTTCGGGTTTTACATTTTTGTCTCCAAAACAAATATTCAGTCATTGTTTGGAGGAGATGACAGATATTTTGGCATATGACGTTACTCCTGCATTGAGAGTTGAGACCCGCCTTCAATTATTGTAAAGGGAAACAAAGCAAATATTGCAGTTGAGATCCAGCCACTGCAAGCTTCTGCATATTAATGGAAAAGCTCGAATTTCCTGCTACAGTCATGTCAATGTGTTGGATAAGTGCGCAAACGTGTTACATATAGTGGTGTCACAATCGGATGTCATGAGCAGGATATTGTAATTTTTTCACGATTTGCGTAATTGCATTTGATTGTATATGCCTCTTTAGTTAGGTTTGGCAGTAAATGAGAAGCAGTCTAGCCCCGGAACGGGCGTTCTTTTCATTTCAGAATTGATGGTGGATTGATGTTTCCTTCAGCACACCACATTGCCCATGTGCACATTTTGCTTTCCTGGCATTCATCTCCGCATTATAGTGCGATACAGGAAACAGAAAGAGAGCCAATGATTCCAACAAGAGACCGATGTTTACTACTGTTACCCACGTGGACCCATGTCCACCAGTAGGAAATTTGTTACAAGTTTTGAAGAATTAACAATCCAACAGAGACCTCCCCATCATAACTTCTGTGATTACATCTGTTGCTGATGATGTCGGGAAATCAGCAAAGTTTACAGATATATTATCAATGATGAAGAAAGTCATTTACAGATAATCATTTATTGTTTCTGATGCAAATTAGTGAAAGAAGAGAGAAACTGAACTTGTATATATATACTCTTTGATCTCATGTAGATTGAACTTCCATTTTCCTGAAGGAGCCTATGTCTATACTTTCCTAATGATGCTCACGAGAAAGGGTGTCCACCACAGATGGACCGCTGCTCTCTGTTGAGCTTCTTATAGCCATAAAGATCGTCTTACCAGAACTAAAACTCAACATGTATCAACCCGTCAGGAGCCATAAGTTCATCTCTCCTACTGCAAGTTTAAATATTTCCGCGGTTGATAGTGACTCCAGAAATTGATCAGACGGAGTTCCACTAGCCTGATACATATTACCATTAAGCAAGAGTTAATAATAATATGAACAACCCATGTATTATACATACTGTAAGGCATAAATTTGTTTTTTTTTTTCTCTTGAAGATCTTAAACAATTGTTACATGCTCATGCTGTTGTTAGTTTAAGATGTCCCAACTTCAGTATAAGGCAGGGAAATCCAAACTTTGAATGTTTTTGAAAAGTTCTAAGAGAACAATAAAAGAATCGTTGTAGATGCTGAAGACATTACCGCCAGCTTATACTGTTTATTTACAGTGTTTTAAGAGTGTATGTCCTTCCAGGGTTCCATGCATGCATGTACAATGTCAACAAGCAGAGACTTGACTATAATAAATCCGACATACCTAATATTAAAAATTTTTTTACTTGCAATTTGAGTCTGTTTATATAAAAATTTAAAATATTACTAAAAATTTGGACTCTATTTCAAATTTTTTTTATGAACGGTGTTAAATTGCACCAAAAATTTTTGGATGTAAAGTACACCTAGACGAAACATAAACAATCCTGGCAAGCAGTCTTCACCTCGCCATCAAATCAAAATGTGTGAACTACATATGAAATTAAACTCATAAATCTTATACTCCTAACACATTTCAAATCTTTTTCAAGTGTATTCGGAATTATAAATAACTTACAGCCATTTCAAATTCACATTTTATAAATGTATCAATCAACATACACTTTCGAAATTTTATACTAGCAATCCAGATTAAAAACTTTGAGAACTATGGGAATGATATCTGGGAGATTGTGCTTCAAGAAAATAGAACTAGATATCTTGGACACGTTTTCAATCAAGCTGAATATCAAAACACAAACTTAAGAAGAAGAATATGATAAGAGGAAGCAAATGGGTTGGACTTACATGAGCGTGGATCATGTACATGCTACGGTACCTATCAGAGGAAATGTGAGCAGATACCACATCCAAATTATGCTTTTCAAGTATGTAGAAAATGGTGGTCAATAACCCTGGCTTCCTTGGCGAACACACACAGATTTGTGCATCATCGCCACACATATTCACCACAACATTTGGGGAAAACCATGTCTGAAAGCAAGCTGGAAGAGGGACTTGAAACGAATGAGGAATGTTTGCGGCCACTGACAAGTTTTTAGGCGATGGTCCCTGGTCAGCCAAAAATGCTTCCCTTGAATGGAGTGCTTGTACCTGTGATGTGATAATTGATTGCTCATAATCAACAATTGTTGCGCCCTGGAGCTTTTGAAGCTTCTGTTTCTGAAGAGTTCGGAGAGTATGTTGAAGAGTCTTGATGTACTTTACAGCTTCGTCAACAATGGTGGACTTATCAGCCTGCAGAAAATAGAAATTCGAAATTTGAAGAGAGAAAAAGAAATATTTGTAAAAATGATAGGGGCGGCATTTGAGGTTCAGCTAATGGAGCCATATGTAACACGAGGTTACTTCAATACGTAATATATAGGATGAACTACGAAATCTTAAATATGATTGAATATGTCTATGATCTTATGCAGTAACATGAATCAAACTCCAGTACTGCTAGTAATAATTCAATTGAATTCATCAACAAATTCTACCCAAACACAGCAGTCAAGACAGCTTATATGCATAATAATGCAAGGAAAGTGTGATACAACACAAGTAAACATATAGGAATTAACCATTCCTCAAAAAATGGATATGAGAAATCAAATTGAAACGTTAAAACCTCTCCACAAAATTGTACCAAATGTACGAGTGACTGATGAAAGAACCTTTTCTATCAGGAGTACCAACTACGTGCTTGTCTTCATCTGTATATGTTTGTCTGAAATAATTAATTTGGAAAGATCTATAACGCCTTCTGTTTTTGTATCAAAACAAGAGTAAAATCTAAAATCTAAATGAAGCTAAGAGAAAAATTGATCTTCTTATCGTCTTTCATAGAAAAATTCCTTTTCATTCGTTCTTTTAAGAGATTGAAAATCGTTTGTACGAACTGTTAAAAAGAAAAGAAAAAGAAGGGAAGGAAACACCAATGATAACATTAATGGGATATTCGATGGAGTTACAAAGATCTCAATATTCAAATTTCAAACTATTACCTTGGGAGGAAGTTGAGGAAGCAAAGCATGAAGATTAGAGAACATATTCCTCATCTTTTTTCTCCTTTCTCTTTCAGTCAATATATGCATCTCATGCTCTGATTCACCACCACCACCACTAACATCCGTTCCATTTCTAGTTCTCTTTTGACCTACATGTCCCTCTGCTGCTGTTTCTATTTCAGCCGCTGGGCTATGAGAGCTTGAATTATCAGGCTGCTTCATGTCTAACCTAATTTCCTTTCTGCCGACAGAACCATCAAAACTAGAATTAACCCACGAATTGTTTCCTTCTGAGCATCTATAAAGATGATTTCAAACATGGTTTTGCAGATAGGGCAGTATATTAAAGAGAGAAGTTGTGCGTTTCATATAAGGAAAAGAGCTGGCTAAAGTATAGGGCAGAGATATATGATTTTAGTACAAGAATAAGAACAAAATACAATCATGAGACAATGCCGTTATCTGGCTTCCAAACCAAAACGGATGCATATGCTTGCCGCGTGTCACCCAAGATTTCTCAAGGTACCGGCCTCCGCACACTTTCTGTTTACTAACCCTTCTTGATTCTTTATTTACAAATTTACCCTCCTTAAAGCTGATAACGAAGGAAGAATAGTTGGAAAGTTG
>CP135570.1:5674369-5813746 GCA_032401905.1 Swietenia macrophylla | reverse complement strand
TGCCAGCACAACAAAATAATAAAAATGCACACACTATATCAAATTCAAGTTTCAGACAGTAGCAGTTCAAATTGTTTATGCCAAAGTACTGCAATCAGAAAACAAGCAACTAAGCAAGAAAAAAATTGAGTCCAAAATTGATGTCATAAGAGAATTCATCAACAAGCAAGAAGTCATCGTATATAATTTTCATTTTTTGGATTGCATGATGCTAAAGTTGCAACAGCACATAAATAACTAGAAGGTGATATGAAGATGATACACTACCTTGGAAAAGCTATGAAGGTTTGAGTCACAATAGAAAAATATCGATCATCACTACTTTCAAATTTTAAACTAAAGAAGTTGACATAATGATGACAACCATGCTAGGATCAGATCAGACAGTAAATTGATATAAAAATGAAAACAGAATATGCTATCCAAACAAAATTTTAAATCAAAACTGAATTTGAAAGGAAAATCACTACAGCTAGAGAACAGCGAATTAAAGAATAGACCTCAGATGCAACATGTCTGCCTCTTCCGTCTCCAGCAGCACCCAGAGCTCGCAATGGATGTCGATATCCAAGTACACCATCACCTTGTCTCTCTAACCATGATCCTGACCTTGGGTAGGACTGCGGATGCCCAATGTTACCATCTCCAGATGAAAGTATCATCTCCTCTGGGGCAGGAGGACCTAAACGCTGTGGAATTTGATTACTGCTCCGTCCCACAGACTCAGAACCAAGGGAAGAAATCAATGAACGACGAACCAATTCTGAAAATCTTCGTGGATAATGAATAGAAGGATTGGGATGAGAAACCCACATAGGAGCAGATGATGGATGGATGCCTGAACTTGAACCATCTCGAGATGAAGAAGCACTATTTCCCTGAATACCTATATTTCCACTACCAGAACTTCTATTTGCTGGATTCCGAACTAAATTTCTCAAATCTGGTGCAGGTACAAACATGGGATGTTCCAATATATTTCTGCCCATGATTCTGGGCCTGACTTCTTCACGTGGAAAAGCATCTCTATCTCTCGAAGCATTAGAACTTGATGAACTCCCAGTTCTTGAGCTAGAACCTCTATCCCATCGAAATGGTTGCAAATTTCGTGGCAACATGGGTACATGCAATAGAACAGGCTGGCTTTGAGGAATTGAATTATCAGCCACCATTGGTGCCCTTGAGTCCAAAGATTGATCATCGGGTAGAAGTCTTGATGACTGGTGAGCAGATGAAACACTAGAATGCCTAACAGCAGTCCCTGTCGGAAACAGAGCTGGAGGCACAGACTCTTCCTGATTTGAACGACTTATACGCACACGGAAGTTTCTCCGGGAGCTTTCTGCATTTCCTGCCACATATGAATCAGGCACATGGTCCGAAGCTGGTCCTCTCCCACCTAGTCCAAGCCCTGAGTTCACCTGCTCTGATGGAGCAGATATACTTAAACCGCTGCCTCCATCATAGTGAGCAGAAACAGCAGGCCATGCACTATTTTCAGCATGCTGAAAATAACTAGAACTTCCACTCACAGAAGACTGTTCAACATTTCCTTCAAGAGCCTTTCTTTTGCAAGAGACACGTCGACCCTCAAATGAACAACCAGGTCTACCGTCATTCTCTTCAGCCACAAGTCCACCATTTCCTGAAGGAAGTACGAATGATTCAGAACCACCAGGAGGTGAAATTTGCTCATTTTCTGATGCACCTGACTTGTATAAATTGGGGCATTCCATGACTTGGCAATTATCACCATCATGACCAACAAAACCTGCATTTAAGTTGAGATTCTGTGACATCAAATTAGAATTGGAACTCTGTGTAAAAAGGGGATTAACATTAGCACCATCCAGTGACATGCTATTAGTGGGTTCACATTGTTGTTCTTCTAATCTCGAACCAGCTCCAGCAGAAGGACTCAATGAAGACCAGCCAAGTTGTGTTTTCTGCTCATCGCAACAAACCTCAGTTTGGGGGGTGTGAGAGCTGGGTTCACCTAAGCTCCAACTATTAGATGTTTGCCTCTCATGACTTGCAGAATTCACATATGTCATGGTTGAACCAGCTGGCGATAGCATATACTCAGGTAGTCGATTTTCTGGAGGATTCTGCATATTATTCCAACAAATTTGCTGATCTACAGCAGAATTTGATGTAGATTCACAGTCAAAGCTTAAAGTTTCTGGGAAGGAGCCAACAGTACCCCTTTGCCCTTGCATTAGGGCAAAAATAAGCTTCCTTGTAAATTACCTGTAGACAATCCAAACACAACTAAAACATAAAAAGTTAATTGTGTACACTTCAGTAAACCTGGCACAATAAGGAAATGGAGAAACATTAATTCTAGTGGTAAAAGTAACTCTGAAATGATGCATCAATTTAGAAAAAATGCTGCTATAGAAGTCAACTGGACCTAATTTCACCAGCGCACAAGTTCATGATTCAAACATGAACAACTTCATGCAGTAACATGCGGACAAGTCAATTCATGTCTTTAAGAGAAACCTAAGACACAAAAATATTCTGCTTTATTTGCTTGAGACTGAATAAATCTCTATGCAATTTATTTTCAATGCTCATCTTACAAAAAAAAAAAAAAAAAAGGTTTCTTTCAGCGTGCAGACGTCTGACTAATACTTAGTGGTTCCAAAAGCAAGATGTCCCAAACTTCTGGTTGTGAAGATGATATATCGACAAATATGTAACAATAGAGCATTGGAAGATAGAAAGCACTTTGGAGAGAAAATCAATTTGTAGTTCTTTTGCCTATGCCAAAATTTTACCATATTACAGCTGTTTCTTTGTAGAAAATTATCTTTGATAATCCCATTTTTACAAATATACATGTTCTAGTACAAATCAAATCTAAACAGATTGTCACATTTCTCAAATATCAAGAAAGTAAAAATGTAACTTCAATAGAAGAAAAGGCGATTTGATACTTCTAGAACAATTTCACAAAGAAAGTGCCAAACAATATCACAAACAAAGCGCCCAATATCATTCACCAGCCAATTTGCTACTTGTAGGGCAGAATATGAGCAAAGAAACAAGTGGGTCGGAATATCATGTGTTCTTAATCCAAACTACCACTAGTTATTCATAACAGTTCAGCGAATGAATAAGTAAGCAGTAACAGTAAGCAAGGGAAAATTCATCATCAGTCCATTTTTTATCTTAACCAAGGATCCTAACATTCAAATACAGAAATGTAAATGCATCTCCTAACATCAAAGCTCTTACAGCATAAACTCTGCACTGCAAAATAAAATATTATGAATCCAGCTCCAAACAGCAAAATTGGACCAATGCAACCATTTTAGAAATTCAAAATCACATAACATAAAGCACCAGCAAGAGTAGATGTTCCAATAGTATATTAAAAATAATTCAAACGGTTACAATCTGAAAGCTTTCAAACAGGAACACATAGAAATTACAAATTTATAAATATAAATAAATAAAATAAAATTCCAGAATAGCTGACTGGACATCTCTCTTCTATATACTTTCATACCCAGAAACAAAGGAGAAGATAGACGAAACAAACCCATCCATGTACGCATGTATAAAAACTGATGACTTATCAGACAATTTTGTAGCTGGTATAGCAACTTACATGGTCAAAAAAAAAATCCGTTTAATAAATCAAAAACCAAAGCCAGCGAAAACTCAACCACAAATAACAGCTTAAACATACAAAAACGAAATACCCAGAAGCTAAAAAAGAAAAAAGCTTCAAATTTTTTCTTTGGTTTCAAAGAAAACTGCAAGGCTCCATAATTTTTGCTTTACCAAAAAACCAAGCTACAGACTTTTTCTCAAAGAAAATAAATAAATAAAACAGACATAATACCGTTCACATACCCTCTTATCATCAACCGATCAAGCTAAAAAGAAATTTAAAAATCGGAAAATAGCTAAAAGGAAATTTAAAAATCGGAAAACAAATCTGAGAGATTTACCTAAAGTTTATAAGCTGCAGAAACCGATCGATCCAAATATACGATGAAAATAAATAACGGATTCAACCTTAAGTATGAACGAAGAGGCCTCTGTTCTCTCCCTAAAGCAGATAAGGAGAAAAAAATGAGAAATTGGGCCATACAACAAAACAAATCTAAGGGAGAAAGGAAGGAAAAGAGAAAGAGAAGCCTTGAAATAAGATGAAAATGTTGAATACAGAGAGAGATTAAAAGCAGGCAGTAATCATTAATTTACCAAATAACCCCACCACATTAGAATTCTACAAAGAGAGAACAGTAGTAATTATAATTAATATTAATGACATTAACAAGCCTAAGCAAAAACCACAGACCCATATTTCAATGCGCGGCGGGGGCAGCCCCACTCCCTCTCCCTCTCTCTTTCCTTTTGTTTCCATCGTCTTCACACCAAGCAACAGCCCTCGTCTCTTTTACCATCACATTCCTTCCTTTCTGTCTCCCTCTTCCACTTTGGCCCTTTGCCCACGTTTTCTGAGGACTCTTGTGACACTGTGACTCGAGCTGTGCTTGTGCGACCCAAAAGAATGCAATTAAAAATCGAAGTTATTATGTTCATTTCTCTAATCCTAAGCACACGCGTGGCATTGGTGTAATCAGATGGCCCCACTATTAGATAGCTTAGATTTTCTCACTATACCTAAAATTCCGAATGCTTGTCTTAATATTGACTTGCTGTCAATGGAAACTTGGCACACATCTTCTGGGTTACAACAAGTGATGAATGAGCATAATATGATGCTAGGATTGATTTTAAATTTATAAAGATGGATAGATAATATTTTTTAATTAATAGTTAATATTTGATTTATAATAAATAATATTAAAATAAATAATTTTTTTTATATCGTAATAAAAATATTACGTAATTAAATAAATAAAATATTATATTTTATATTATATAAAATATAAATTAATTTTAAATTTATAAAAATGAACAAGGCATACTACATAATAGATTGCTTTTTTTAACTTGATGTCGAGTGCTCACCCGTGATAAAGCAAAACATCACTGGTTATGGCTGTTGGTTTAGCCTTAGGTATAAGATTACTTGGTAGTGGTGAACTGTTGACATACAAATACAGCACAAGTCGCTAACAGGATAATATTACTTTGCTTGTAAGACCGTGTGAATACAAAGACACGAAGTACCCGTAGCATCTGTGCAGGTTCTTCCCCCAACTTTCCATTAAGTTGCGTCTGCTACCGTTCACTTCTCAATCGTGGGCCTCTTCGTCCGTGTATTCTCCATGTCTTTGGTCCTGTTTGTGCGCCTTTTATTATTTTTACCTTGCTCTTGCTCTTTCTTTTCAAAGGTGGGTGCTTGCTTGCTTGCTTTCTTTCTTTCTTTCTAACCTTTTGAATTCTATTATTAAATCTCATGCCACGAATACAAAGTCTAATGTGTCCATATGGAATTGATTATGCAACCCATTGCCTATAGGCAATATTGGGAACTTGCCATCCTTTCGAAAATGAAATTAATTTGGACAAACAAACCGGCTGGCTATACAAGACAAACAAACGAAAAGGCTATGCTTATGCTAGGGGTTGTATTGTATGTAGGCAGGCGAGGCACAAATAACAAAGAATTTAAAATGCGGGCAGTAATTGACTTTTCTCCCAAGAAAAAGAGAAAGGCAATGGCTTCCTGTCGTTGTTAGCAATTATGCGATTTAACCTCTGCAGTATTTCTCTGAAAAGGTTGCTGGGCTCTGTGATTGTATCGGTTAACTTCAAGGGCACAAAGCTTATGACCCCGAATTGGACCTGCCAAAAAACTGAGGAATGGACTGAAATGACCCACCTACAGCACCCTGGACGGCCGAACGAGGAGAGGTGGATGTTGAATGTTTGACAATGATTATGCACATGGCGACTATTCTTAGTCAATTTAAATCTATATAGATTGAAAAGGGGCAAGGAAAAGTTAAGTCAAAAGTTTTACCATCTGCTTAATGAAATTACAAGTATTACTGAGGGGAGGGAGATAGATTGCCTCAGCCACCGCAACTAGCCGGCATCACAACTTTGTTACATTCAATTTCTGTTCTCAACTTTGAAAAAAGAAAAATAAAAAAAAGGTACCAAGACAAGGTGATAAATGCACTTCACACCGCAGAACATGGTCATTAGTTGCATCCAAAAATGCACATGGTGTGATAGCAACAATATTGTCATAAAATTGCTAAACTTGTCTCTGCCTTCCTCTGCGAATAACACAGCATAAAGTATACACATAAATGCATGTAGCTAAAATATGCAAATTTGTGTTCTTAAAGAGATCAAGACCAACAGTGGGAATGCTTCTTAAAATGGGTCAATTTCATGTGAGGGTACTAGCCTAGCCGCAGTCAGAACTAAGTTAACACTTTTTGCAGGGAGTGACATGAAAGATAATCTTGTTGCAAGAATCCCGACTTACAATGGGAAAAACGAGGATCCATGTGTACAGGTAATTTTGTTACAAGAATCCCGACTTACAATGGGACAAACGAGGAACCATGTGTACTACCTGTAAAAATCGGAGATTAAGAGAGGGGAAAGGGATTAAAGAAGAAGCATCAAAATATTTAGGTCCAATAAAGCAGACATCAACTGTTGAGATTGATTACAAAAATAAAGCTGTCATTGTGACCAGATTTCAAAAAGATCTTCCCTTAAACAACAATGGGATCCATGAATTTTCTCATCAACAACTGTTTCCTGTTCCTAAGTTACAATAAATGTACAAGCCACAACCACAAGTTGCTTTTCGTGATTTATTTGTAAATTACCAACCATGGAATCGAGAGGTCAAGTACTTGAGTTTAAACATAGCTCACAAGTACCTCACTGCCCGCCAAGTAACAATGTGCGTGTATTACAGAAAATGTATTAATATCCCAGATATTCCTAAGGCTGGAAGACATGTAAAATGATTCGAATAAAGGTGGGTCAGCAACATGGGAAATACCAGATGAGGAAAGGAAAATTGGGTCGACAACATCCTTGATCAAGGAGCAAGCATTGTCCAATTGTAATAAAAAAAAAAAAATGGTTCATCCTAAAGACAGAAAAAGCTAGAGCAAAAGTGCAACTAATATACTCTCCCTGTCTACTCATAAGGTTCCTGGATCTTCTTTCTTTCCTCCATTTTCTTGGCAATGAAAAGGAAGCCTCAAGAGATTAATAGAGAAGCTGTGAGAAACAACCATGAATCCAGCCTAAAAAATGAGGGAAAAAAAAGCCACAAATTTTATAAGTACATATGTCCAAGACTGATAAATAAACACCTGTTGTTAGACTTGACAGTCTAATAATCAAGCAAACCTCACAATATAAGCATATAACATGTGATGAGTCAAGGATAGTGGCACAATCATGACAAATCAATTATCTTCGAATTGAAGTTCTTATAAATGCAATTTATCATTGTCTTATATAACACCACAAGTTCATTTGTCACTGGAGCTGAGACCAAGAAAGTAACACTATTTAGACACCATCATCTAATAATGCATCAGGAACCACAAATTATGATACACAAATAAGCTGAACTTGTAGAGAGATCCATAATTTGAAATAACTTTATCTGCCTCTGCATGAAGAAAGTTTGTAAATTGTGAAAACTACAGATTTATGAAACAGAGGCCTTGACAAAGGAAACACTATGGTAACGAGGGGAATAGACAATACTCCCACAACCGAAAACTCCACCATCACCAGAGTAAATGCAAGATGAACAAGCTGGGTGAAGCAGCTGATACAGACACTGGTTTGTATAATTCATTAACCAATCAATCAATGTCTATGCCTTTTTGAGCGGAGCAAAATGCCTGTCCTCAGGCAGCATTGCAATCTGCAGCCCAAACCAAATAAAAATTGCCAAACATTTGTCAATTCATATTCATGAAATAATAACCATAAAAATAATGGATTGCAACAAAAATAATGACCTTAAAAGGCAAAGCAGTCTTGCTACAACACCTCTCCCAACTTCACAGCCTAAACTACAGTTCTCTGTCTGAAGGTTTTTCAATATATGAACCCTTATATCTGCTGGGAAATTAATGCCTCCTTTCTTTTGGTGGGTGGTAATTCCTATACCAAATCAATTGGGTCAAGAATAACTTAATTCAAGTATCATAAATACTTCAACATTAACCTGGGCATTAATGCACAAGATCATCCAACTCTATAAAATCTTCCTCTAAAATTGATAGTAACTGTTGAGCTGCTGCAGCATCACTAACCATACCAGCACCGGCAAGCCCAGATGTACCTACCTGCACAGAAACCAGAATAGAGAAAGACGTGTAACTAATTTGAAGAATGCACACATGATTCCACATGATACATGTACAGAAACTTCATACATTCTTAGTGCTTGTATTAGTTAAGAACTAAGGCAGTAAATAAGTCAAATTCACTAGAGTTGGGATTGATTTCAAAAGGAGAACAACCTCAGAAAGAAATGAGAGCAAACAAAATTCTTCCGAATAAATACCAAAATCACCTTTTCAAGGTAGTCAACTTTATTAACTGGTAAAGAGTTGTATGGTACAATTAGATCAGTGCAAAATAGTGGGGGAATAGGGGAAGGTTGAAATCAGTTACCTGCTCATTGCGTGGGATGCCAGTGGGAAAGTGGAAGCTGGCATCAGAAACAGGCCCAGATATGGCATGATCATCTAGCGGACGAACCAACCTCACTGGATACCTTGATGTATTGTTTCTTGTGTCAAAGGAGTTGTCGTCATGCACATTAGCGCCAACAAAGTCTGGTTTAAGAATTCCATCACGCTGAATACCAATATGGCGTACAGCAGATACACTTTCTTCTGCACCACTGCTTAAACCAACCTCAGATATTCTATTTCCACCTTGGGATTTTATGAATACTCGGCAGAGGACAAAGGAGGCCTGCAAACAGCTCAGAAAATGAGGTTTCATACTTCACCACAACGAAATCAACTAAATGATGGGCAAATCAGATGGCTCGGTATAAAATATGCGCAAAATCCAGCTCAAATTCACCAACTTTTTGGAGGTTGCAAAGAGTAATACAATTAGAAGAAGATGAGAGAAGCATATAGTTAGACTACTGTTATATGATAACTGAGGCTTTGAACTAATTTGAGGTTAGATATAGTGTCAGGCTGCTCGCTAATTAAAGTTACCACTTTCTTAGCTCAGTACATTCTTATAATCAAAGTGAGGAAAGGATAGAACAAGGTCAGCTGCGGGAATTAATTTACTCCAAATAATGCTACCAATTATCATAGTATCAACAAGAAAAAAGAAAAGAAACTTAAGTTCTTAACCAATATTTCAATCTGCTTAACATTCTATGACCCAGAATGCTTGCCATGAAAAAAAATATTGAAGCTTATACAATTATTTGGCAGGATTGGCGGTCAAAAAAAAAAAAAACAATTCTTACACAAAAATCCAGTGAATCAAGCACCCAAGTATAGATTCTAATTCAAACATCTAAAACCCTCAGCAAAATTAATAAATTTCAAAGAGTTGTCCGGATTTATAAATCAAACCAAATGAATGCTTCAAAAGCTTTCAACCGTTTCATAAATCATCTTTATCTCCCTCGAATTTACTTAACAAGTCACTATCATTTCATATTACATAACGTGAGCAGTAACCATCAAATGTTTTACCCTAAATACAGAATTTCATCTGGATGTGAAAATAAGACATAACAGAAACTTCATTTGCAAATTTTAACAATCCTTTCTAGATAAAGTACCTTGACACGGTCAACAAGTGCATACTCACGCATGAACCAGTCAGTCCTCACCGCAGTTCTTAAGGAATTGCCCAAATAAAACACGAAAGTCGTTTTGGTCCCCAATACCAACTTGCTTCCTTTATTATTGCTATTATTCCTATCAACTACATCTCTAACCATCCCTCTCCTTCTCCAATATCCATTTTTTGCTCTTCTACATTTGCTCTCCTTCCCAACCCTAACTTTAGTGTAGCAGTACCAGTGCCTCTTCCTTCCCCTGTATCCGTAAGCATAGGAAGCCCTCTCCGGTAACTCATACGGTTCGTACTCGTACAAATCAAGCTCTTTTATCAAGTCATAACCGCATAGACTGCTCTCGTCCGCAGTGTTTGTGTTCTTCTGGGTGAGGTAATGACTGAAGAGTTGCTCCTTGGAGGGATAAAATCGGCAACCAGGAGGTAGCGAAAATGACGCCGTTTTATTATTGCCGTTGCTGTTGCTATTGGAATTCTCCATTGGTTAGGATTTATGAAATTTTGGGAAGAAAATCAACAGCAACGAAGAGAAAATCTCTTTAGCGGGTTAGCGGGATTCTATATTGTTAGAAAGATGCGTGCACATGAAGTTTCTTCCTATGAGCGATACTGTCCTGCTAATGCGTACGTCTTCCTTACTTGCAATCAGTCCACCTGGAGCGTGGAAACTGGGCTATTTTTGATGAGGTGGCAGGTTTTAATTGGTGTTGGGGAGTAATTTCGTTGACGGCGTGAGTGGAATTTTACCAGTCTTTTTATTGGGTCAAAGAGGATATCCGTGGACCCGGTGGGTGACGGCGTTAAAATTTTCATGGTGGTTTTATCACAGCCGTTGGGTTCGAATGGGATTATCGTGTCGTTACGCCACTTTGTAGCATGGAGAATTTCTGTTTCAATGAACCAATCTATCATAGCTCGCAAGATGTTCCTTGTTTGGCGGTTTGAAGAAAGAGCTGATGTGATGTTCACGCGCTGGAAACCGCAGATGTACTGGTGTTGTCAGACACGTGTTTATCATATATAGCGAGTCTATGGTCTTTTATCTTCGCAGAAGATAAAGGATGAAAGACAAGATAGCCACGGATTTTGAACTACTATGGAGTATGGACCAAACAAAGATCCCGATGTTTCGAACATGGGAAGCAAAGGTTTGTGCTGTCCGAAATCCGGATCCCCCGGACCCAGATGACAATAACTGTGAGCCGAGGCCCCAGCACCTGTCATTAACGCAAAAAATTAACCTATTAACTGATGGTGTCTACACTCTTTTATAAACCTAAATCAACCTATATTTTTCTGTTAGTACTGGCCAGTGGCATTGGCCTGGTGTATCTTCGTCGTCACTAATTCAGATAACCGTATTATAGAATTGAACACAACGAAAATGATGGGTTGCTCCCTGACTCTTTCATACTATTGACCCAATAACAACCCTTCGTTTAACCAGTAATAGACTCTACGAAGGAGAAACGTTTCCTGTATAATCTATAGGTTTTGTTTTTCTATCTTTTTGTTGCAAAGTATGACAAAAACTGAAGCGATCAGGCTCCATGGAATGCTCGAACAGAACATCCAAGGTTGTTAATGTAGGTTCCAGTCTTGTTCTGTCATTGATGGCTAACAGGCAACTGGTTTTTTCCACAAATTGGCGGATGGTACTTGGAGTTTTGTTTGTTCTGTCCTCGATTAAAACATACCTTTTTCTACCTTCATATAATGCATTGAAATAAGACATGGGAACTGTGGAGAGAGATGATGATGCCCCAGAGATGGTTGACTCATCCATTGCCGATTCATGTCCTACGCAAGAAGTTCTGCGGTGCGTTCAAGTCGGACTATTATGCGTGCAAGATGATTTAAGAGAAAGGCCAACCATGTCAACTGTTGTTTTGATGTTAAGCAACGAAACACCACTTCCTTCTCCAAAGCAGCACACATTTTCTAACAGGAGAGCTCGGATTGAACCAGATTTGTCTACTTCTGGAACGGTCTTCCCAATAATCGGGTGACAACGTCGACATGTTCTGCTCGATAAATTTGCCAGGCTTTCCAAAGGTGTTTTCAGTATTTAGCAGTATTCTAATAATCTTCGCATGAGTTATATATACAAAATCATGATAGTTTAGAGCACATTAACTCTTGCTATCATAACCATATTCATTGTTCAAATTTGCAGTAACTGAACATACACATAAAACAGATTGTTCATAGCAGTTTATTTTATTGTTATTTAAGCGATGGTATAACGAAAATATAGCATTGTCTAGCATATATTTAGATGTCATCTTACATTAATTTTTAAAATTTTGTCTTTACTGTTTTAAATTTTTTCGTTAATTTTTTAAATATTTTTTGTTAAATATTTTAAATTTTCATAAATATTTCAAATTTTTTATGAACCATTTCAAATTTTACACTATCATTAAAATTATTTATTAAAAAATATACGATGCATCGAATTGTATATTAACCGTTCTCTAAAATTATAGATATTCTAAATCCTAGTTTGATGTTATCAACGTACTAAAACTGCTAACATATATGTATAGGTACTAAAATTAACCAACAAGATAATTTATTTTACACTGAATTTTCTTGCAATTCGAAGGAATCAAAACAAATTCAAAGGGAAGTATTTTTATTTTTAATTAAATAATGCTACAATCACTCACCTATACGTTGTGTTATCAATTTATAACTACTAAAATTTTTTCTTTATATTAACAGTAAGAATGTACAATATAATTAAATATCTTAAATGTAACTTTTTGTATCGTCAACACATGGGTTTAAATTATAAATTATATAATTTAAGTTTTATTAAAAGAGAAATTGTCACGTTTTAAAGTAGATGAATCTCAAGTATAAGTTGTATAGCTTAAATATTATTGATCGCAGACTTGTATTGTGTCGGACTATTTGCGGACATGTGTTGATAGTACCATGCCCAACGTGTTGGGTTGTTCCCATTCTTGTGTTGATAATACCCTACCCATGTTGAAGCCAAAACTACTTTCTACCATGAGAAAAAGCCATCAAAAACAAAAACAAAAACAAAAACAAGAGAGGGTACAAAGATTAAGCCAGACCTTTTAAAATTTTGAAAGGAATTCGTTTAGATTCTTAGGCTACCCTAAATTCAGGCTTTCGCGGGTTAAACCTGATAAATCAAGTTGGACCTTTTTTTTTTTTTTTTTAGAGCCAATCTGAACCGACCCACAAACTCGCATAAGCCTAATTTTCATGAGACGAACCGGCCCGGCCCTGCCACGTCGGTCTTGCCACCTCTATTTCTATCGCTATCAAGTGTTGAATACGGCAATACGGTGGACATACGTACCTCCCGGTGTGGAGAACCAAAGAGAAACTCACATGTCGACAAAGTCACCATTGGTTTAGATAAAGATTCGCTGCAGATTTTCTTGTTCCTCCTATCATTTTCCCCACTCCAGTTCGACAAATAAGATGCATTGCAATTTTCACCATAGCATCAAACCAGCACATCGAAGACGGTGAGTGTAATGGGCTCAAGTAGAAAAGTTTTTGCGCTTCCATTTTTCAGTCACCGAAGCCCTGGAATGCCCTAAATTGGAATCTTGTGCAACCAAATTTCCGAGAAAATGATTGTTTGGGTACCAAACAGAGACAATCCCATCAGTGATAAGTCTGGTATTTTCTCAATCAACAGTGACGGAAACCTGGTTCTGCAAGAAATAAACCGAAGTCTTCCCGTCTGGCAAACAAATGTTTCGGACACGCCAGTGGGCAAAACCATAGCTCTGCTGTTAGACTCGGGAAGTACTGTTTTGTTTCGGAAAGATGTCAGGGAAACGTTATCGCAAAGTTTTGATATCCTACAAATTCTCTTGCTTCCGAATACGAAATATGGTTTGGATGACCCAAGTAAATGGCTACATGTATATCTACCAATAAAAGCCATAGTTTAGCAATTTACATTTGACAAAAGTTTTAAAGGTTTCATTACTGGCTAGTCGTTAAAGGGGTAGAGTTGAAGCCAATGAGTTCTCCGTTTAAACTACAGTTTTTTTTTTTTTTAATTTTTCTATTCCAATCCAAGTAGTGAAGAAAACTGGAAAGAAATTTCCGTAACATTCCATATGAATTGTAGCTTAAGATTGCATGCTTCATCGGCTCTCTCTCTATGGTCTAAACCATGTGCATTTTTAAGTTATGTTTTTTCTTTGCTATTTTAGAATCTGAAGAGTGGAAAAATGGAGATGGCAAAATTTTAGAGCTAACTAGAATTCAAGAGGGATGAAGCAGATTGAGGGTCTGATGTTTATATGTTTTTTGTGGCCGATTTTGTTTTCTCTCATGGCACTGAACTCATAGTTATGTGTCCTGTATTTAAGGTTCAGCCGCTAGATTTTCAATCAAGCAGAAAAAAGAAATCATTACCTTTTGATGTTGCATCTGAAAGACAAGGAAAACACCTCCGAAAATTTGGAATTAAAAAGTTCATGCAGTTCGAATTGTAGTTGTGACACAAGCATTATTGATTCAGTACTTACTAATGGCAAAGCAATCTGCAGGACAGAGCTAAGCTAGTGCAACTGATAGGATGGAGAGATAGCATGAATGAACTCGTCATTGGATTCAAGAGCGCTCATGGAGTGCAGTGGAAGGCATATTTCCAAATCTATGCTTCCCCCACCTTTATATCCTGGATATGCGCACACTTTACCGTCAAATGCGTGTGCACCCCCACTGCGAAGTGCCGCTGCTTTTCCCAGCCCAAACTCATTTCCATATGTGTTGAACCTTGGTGAACTCCCCATCACTATACTACCTGGATCAAAGAACTGAACTAGGTTGTACAAACACGGAGACTGCCACCATGCGTCAAGCCATTCACTCATAATTTTATCAGTGTGGTTAACAATGGCTTGATGCAATTTCCAAGCTGCCCATCCAAGGTCCTGTTCAAGTAGCTCCCCAGCAGTGGCAATTCCCCTCACAGATTGGATTGAATTTCCAAAGTATTGTCGAGGCAAGAGTGGTTCCAATCTTCATCTGTAATCAATCGCCATCATGCAACTAGTTGTATGATCACGTGGTAGATTGCGTATCCGGGTTATGGACCTCCAGACAAATGCAGACAAGGACTGGAATGACGAGATTTTGTTGTTTTTGGCCTCTGCATTGGCCTTAGCTTTTAATTCTGCTATGGATTCTGCTGGGAAGTAGAATATTCTCTTCAAAGTTGCGGTGCTTCATATCTGTAGATAAACTCATCATCATGGGTGAAAGGAAGGTTGATAATTGAATCCCGGCCATCTGGAAACCAGTGTTTGATTACAGGTGGACGTGAGATAGGAACAGTTTTTCCTTGTGCTTGAAAGATTTCAGACCATGCATTGAAGAAATTCCTAAAAGAGGTTCCATCGTTGAACAACCAATGAAGATACCATCCACAAGATCAGTCACTTGAATTGAGAGCAAAGACCTGGTGTGGCCATCATGATTCACAGCTCTATCATGGTCAAAAAAACATTGAACAAGCAACGGTACATAAATGGGTGAAAAGATGTCAGATATTGTCATGTCTAAAAATTGCGTGGATAAACTTAGCTCCAGTGCTGTTATTGCAATCAACAAAGACAACATAAGAAGGCGGGGTGTCGGTCTTTTGTGTGACAGGACGGCCAGCTAGAGGATAGAAATAAACAAGAGTGAGAGATGGGGAATGCTTAAGTCTATCCAGGAGAGCCTCGATAAAGACTTCTTGATCATTTGCTTCTGCTTCTGGATGTTATGCTGGTTTTCTAAAGAAAAGGCCCTTCTGTAAATATTGCAGAGAGATCATGGAAGGATCCCATGGTGTCAAATGACAAGGCTGGTTCATCTCTTCTGAAAGGCATTGTGGTTGGACAAAGCATTCCGAGATGTTTTGAACAGATGGGGTATTCATTCTTGCAGAGTCTTCTTCGCTCAAGCAATCTAATTGTTTTAACTTCGGTGTCTACTATCCTGCTTTGCAGTTTGGCCTGTGTACAGTCAAATTATTTCATTAGTGTATATGCATAGGATTAGGATTTCTTTACGGTCTTTTCTATTATTAATTTAATTAAATAATAATAAATAATATAATTGATAATAAATAATATATATTATATTTTAAAATTTTTATTCATATTATAAAATATAAAAATAATTTATAAATTTTAATAAAATATAATAAAAATTTAATTAATATTAATTTTATTACGTATTAATATATTATAAAAATTAAGAATAAAAAAAATAAGAGTGATCTTGATCCATCCGTTGCAATAGATTGTTCTGACATTCATCGTTAGAAGCTGTCAAAAGGGTTTTCCTCAGTTGGCAAAGTGGGAATCAATGTCACACAACTACCAAGTCAATTTCAGTGGAAAATTTGGCGCCAACTCCACCTCTCATAATTCTTTGCCGTGATTATATCTCATTGGCTGGTTATACTTCTTCCCCCACCCCGTTCCCACCTCGTTATGGCTAGCAGACATGGGTTACCGTGGTTATATCTCATTGGCTGGTTATACTTCCCCCTCTCTCCCTCCCTTCCTTGTGGCTAGCAGACATTGGTTAATGATTCTCTGTTACTTAATTCCATGAAAATTACCCCGCAACCTCCATGGATAATTCCTCGGTGCTAAAAGATACATTAACAGGACTAAGATTTTTATTCCTTGTTATGCCTTTTCGTCAATGCGAAGAGTGTACTACGAAGGTGTTCAACTTGATCTTTCCATGATTACATACAATTGACGAGTTATCATCATCCTGAAAGGTAATAATATATTGTTGTACTCGAGAACCAGACGGATTCAATTGACATAATGAAGTTTTGGCCTAAATGATTAATAAGTTGTCCGAATTCACATAGTATATTTCAGTCTCAACAGTATAAAGTTATTGCACCAGACCCATATTGAGAAAATGTGCTTTGCAGGCAGATATGACACCATAAAATATCAATCTCCAATCCCCAGAAGTTGCAAGCACAATAGCAATTCGGAATAAGAATAATAGCAATCACAGTAACTGCGAAAAAAAAAAGGGACATTTTGAGCTCGATTAAAATATGCCAATAGTCAACACCATAAATCATCTTCACGTTCTAGCAAATGTTAGGAATCCTGCGTAACATAACCACACCGCAGCACGGTTCAAACTTCATAAACTAAATCTACACAACCCCAAAAACCAGTTTTAAATTGTGCGAAATAACAACTAATTCACTCTCTTCAATCACCGCAACATGCTCAAGAAACAAGATTATCATTCAGGGATAGTGAGGCCAGTTGGTCGGCCGGGCTATTGGCCTGCTGCTGAGCAACACTCCTCAGAACCTCCATGGCCTCTGCTACTTTTGCCTTCAAAGCCTCTGGCGACTCAAGAAGATGCAAAACCTCAGTCTGGTCCATTTCCAATAGCATGCCTGTAACCTTGGCTGCCGCATCTCGCTCCAGCTGCTCCACCAGAGGGTATAAACTTTCACCCAGCAACTGGCCACAAATAAAAGCCATATTTAAATCTAGATCCCCTCCCAAGTAATAAGCAAAAGTTACCACTAGAAAAACTGATTAAACAAACACACACAAACTTACCGTCCTTTGCAGTTCTGGTGATGCATTTGCAAGAGCCGTAGACAAAGCCGTAACTGGCATAGGTTGTCCGACAGCTGCATCTCGCATAGGTACGCCTGCCCCCATGTCATATGGAACAGGAAACACACCACCAGCACCGCCGGGCATTGGAACATCTGGCACATTACGCCTAGGTGGATACCGATAGACATGACCCCTGGGAAGCATCTGCAACAAGTCAATGATGTCAGCTAAAAAAATTAACATAAAATAAAACCACTAAAAGCAACAATAATAGCTTTAATATAATTGACCTGCTGCTGCATCAGAGGGAGTGACTGCTGGGTCTGTTGCACAAGACCAGCTCCGCGCCGCCCCCCTGGGCGCTGGCCTTGCTGACCTTGCTGGACCATTGGAACAAAGAAGTTTGGCATTGGAGCCCCACCAGGCCTCATTCCAGGAACAAGTTGCTGCTGGTAACCAAATCCAGCCTAACATCAAGTAATGAAATTAAAAAAATTGGATCATGTTACCTTAAGCACATGCCAAACTATGAAAAAGGAAAATTCTATATGCACCGCATGCAAATTGAACCACAAGGGTGTCATGAATGGGAACAATTCAAATAGATAATTACTTGTGAGGGAATCATGCCCGGTGGTGCTTGGCTGTATAAGAACTGTTGCCCCATGCCAGGGGCACCAGGTGGGTACATAGGCATACGAGGAACAACAGAGGGAGCCATGGCAACTGGCCTCATTTGGGAAAATTGAGCCTGCACAAAAGAAATACACAAACACAAAAAAAGCATAAACCAACATGACACAGGAAAAAAACTAGCAGAAACACTAGGTATCTCCAACTCAAGACACATACTAAGAATTGTTCCCTATACTAGATAACAAAAGTTGGTCTAAATGGAGATACCTGCAGCCTTGCTCTTCTCTCTTCTTTCCGCTGCGCCATTGCCACATAAAGGGGCTTGTTAACAACCATTTTACCATTCATCTCTGCAAGCTGTAAACGAACAAGATATGTTGATAAGTTTTTGACCAAAAATTGCAAGAATAACAAACATATAACCCAGACTTACAGCTCGAGATGCTTCTTCGGGTGTTGTAAAAGCAACAAATCCAGAACCTTTACTAATTCCACTAGGATCACGCATGACCTGCAAAAGGAAAGAAAAGAAATATGCTTTTGTATAATGACAACCAAATGACAAAATATCATACAGGGTAAAATTGATTATAAAAATTCAAAAAATAAAATCACAAACCTTGCATGAAGTAATTGTGCCAAATTCAGAGAATAACTCCTTTAGTTTTTCATCATCAATGCCATCATCCAAGTTCTTAACATACAAATTCAGACCTTGGAACTTGTCTATGGTTTCCTTCATGGCTTGCTCAAATTGCGCTTTCAACTCGAGCTCTCTTTCAGATTTTTTCTGAGCTTTTCCAACAAACCACTCTTTGTCATCGAACTTCTTACCATTAAGAGCATCAACAGCATTAGCAGCATCATCTACATTTTCAAAATTCACAAATCCAAAACACTTGGATTTTCCATCTCCATCCCTCATCACCACAGCACTTGAAATTGTTCCATATTCACCAAAAATTTTCTTCAAATCTTCATCTGTTGTTGACTCAGAAAAATTTTTGACATATACATTGTTGAATTTTGTTTTATTCAACGCACTATCCCTTTCCTGCTTACGAAGGAAGTGTCCAACATACACTTGTTTATCATTAATAAGCATGCCATTTAACTTATCAATAGCATTTTGAGCAGATTCTTCATTGTCAAATTGTACAAAACCATAGCCTTTGGACTGGCCAGAAACATCAGTCGCTATCTTGCAAGAAAGAATGTTTCCAAATGAAGAAAATGTATCGTGTAAAGCTTTGTGGTCAATAGACTTGTCCAGATTCTGTAATTGTGAAAATAAAAAATTAAAGGAAAGCAAGCACATAACAAAACCAAACACACACAAAATTTTCGGGCAAAAAATATATTACCTTGATAAATATGTTGCCAGTACCACTTTTACGGATACTAGGATCTCGATGAGAATACATGACTCTGATGGGCTTGTTATTGAGTTGAGTAAAGTTCAGCACATCCAGAGCCCTTGCCGCTGAAGACAATATAAACATAAGTCAAATAGAAGGTAAAAGCCTTTTGCATCAACAAATGGTGTTATGCAGGATGTATGAAAGCTTGATAACCATAAAATTAATTAATTCACTATTCATCCAACAAAAACTAACACAATTTTCAAAATTCCCTCCCAGGACAGAAGATCCCAACGCCCATTTTTTAAGTGTCTTATTTTGCTCATACTAACGTCAAATAGAAATAAGTGAATTTCTTACGAAATTAGCAAAATGTCCTTGTATTCCGTGACAACAAATTTTCCTAGTTTTTCAAAGATCAACACTATCATAGCCCTAAACCTTTAAGGAACCTCAGTTTACACAAATTCATATAACAATATGATTCGCTTGGTTTACAAAAATCATAAAACAATATGTTACATTGCTTTACACGAACAGGACAGCACACAAAAACTGTTCCGTTCAACAGGGATTCTCAATCAAGTACTATGGTAATTGAACAAAAAATCGATCTAATCCACATATTAAACTAATAACTAACAAATCATCGTCGCATCATTTTAATTCACTGAACTAGCGCACTCCATTCAGTAAATAGATACGTTATACAAATCAGTCAATCAGTAATCGACTAGTACGTACCATGAATCAGCTAAAGTGGCATAGACTATCAGACAAACAAGTTAAAAACCAAAAGTTTCTGCACTAACCATCCGCAGGGCTGCTATAGTTAACATAACCATAGCCAAGAGACCGCCTGGTGCTCAGGTCCCGACAAACCCTAACCGATACGACTTGACCGACCTGGTTAAACAGATCATAGAGCTGCGTATCGGTGACGTTAAAATCGAGATCGCCAACGTAAAGTGATGTCGTCGGAAACTGGTTCCCAGCCGCACCTGCTGCCACTCCATCGGGCCCCGATAATTGAGCTTGATGCTGCACCTGAATCTGCGCCATCAATACAAATTCTAGATCTTTCTTTTTTTTTTTTTTTTTGCTTTTTATGTTTCCCTCTCCTCTTGTAAATTTCAAGCACACACCTAGAGAGATGCCAAGATAAAAATTCTGATTCTGAGACTGAAATTCAAAGAGAAAAAAAAAAAAAGAACACTAAACTGTAAATCCTGAAGAGTCTGTTTTGTTTTTCTGATTTTTTTGCGATATAGGATAGGAGAGGGAGTGGTAAAATGAGGATAAACTCGTCGGAGATCCGAACGTAGCCGGACGGAGTTCGACGGATGAGTTTTGAATATATTTTTTTTAATGTTTTCTGTGGAGGGCAGGAAGAACCGCACCGCCCCGTCTTATGGGTAACTGTGTAGATTATATAGTCAAGTTACTAGGAGAAACCCTAGCTTTATTTCCTAGATGAATACGGACCGTCAGATCTCCTGATGTCATACTCCCCGCGGTTTTTATACGACAGTTTAAATTAAGCGGTAATCGTCTACTACGCAAGGGCCAGTAATAACACGTGTCAAGATCGCGCCATGAAATTTCCTTCTTTTTCTCTTGTTCAGTACACGTACGCCACGTAGGATAAACAGAAATAGAAAGAGTCAAGCAAAGAAGAGAAGACCAGCTTAGCTGTCCGAGTTTGGACAGAAATGGAAATTGAAACGGGCCCAAATTGTAGGCCCGTTGTGCTATGAGCTGAGGATATGATGCATAGCAAAACCCACATATAAAGCTCGAATTCGATGGGTTAATTGTCGAGGTCTGAGCCTCAAGGCCGACGCCAGTAGGCTTCGATGTTCCTGCCCAACTAACCAACAGATGATCATGCTTATCGTTTTAAAATTCATTGATCTATGTTTCCCTCCTAAACTTGGATCGGAACAGCTGATGATCAATGGCCCCACAGAACACTACCGAATTTCTTAATTGAAAACGTTGCATGTCAAATCCGGAGGGAAGAAAAAGGAAATCGCATGTCTGCTAATAGTTGATGTGCTACTTTTGCGAAAGTCTTCCGTTAGTGCAGTATCTCTAACCCTTTTCACATTTGAACTTCAAAAATGAAAGAGTAGTAGGATTAAAGGAGAAGAAGTAGGTGCGTGGACTTCAGTGTCCATAGGTGCACTGCTTGTAACCTAAAAGCTTCATTTCATCAAGTTTCCTGTAGTCAGAAGGATCAGATTTCAAGCCCACAAGATCGTGAGAGTCTGCAGATATCGAAGGAATAAAGAGTGAGAAACCGCTTTGGTTCTAAGTCAGGAATCATTCATCAGTTCAGTAGAGGCAGTACAAAGAGACAACTTGTCTTTCTTCTTTCCCGAAACAAAGAAAGAAAAAGCAACAAAGTGGATCAGAAATATTGGAACAAAGTTCAATGGAATTATTTATTTCTCTTCAAACCCCTTCATCTGCCTTCCGGGTGTAATGGGAAGAGCTCCAGAGTTCGATCTCCTTCCTCTTTACACGACCTGTTGTCTTCTTCCAAACATTCAAATGTCCAGCTCCTGCACTTCCTCTTGTATGGACTGTGTTCCTCTCTTTCTGCTACTATTTGATTTCCCTATACAAATTAATGATTCCAGATTATTAAAAACTTCTTATAATAATATGATTTTCAAGAGAATGAAGTACCTTTTTTTTTTTTTTTTTAAATATGGGATGCGACATACCCTAGAGTCCAAAGATATGGTGGTAAAACTGGCGGCTGCGGTTCTCGGACAATGGCTAAGACCAAGACTGTTGCGCTTCTGCTTTTGTCTCTCGCGAGCTTTGTGGTTTTGAAACCAGTAGAACACATTCTTCCCTTCTATCTTCCCGTACTTCCCAAGCTGCGTCGTGATTTGTTCTATTTGTTGCGCATTCGGTGTTCGCATTCCTCCCCTATACAGCATCTCAAGTATTCCTATCTGTTCCTGGGTTGGGTTCCACCTTGTCCCTCCCGGGTGTGTTTCCACCTGCATAATCTTTTTCTTGTCATGTTAGTAATTTATAACTGGGTTTAATGTTTCTGCTGTGTTGTTACATATAATATCTACTGTCTACATATCATTATGTGTAGCTTCTCGTAAGGTAAATTAAAGTATTTAAGTTGGAACGAGAGAACTAGCCAAAGGCACGTTGCATGCTTCAGTAATTAAGAGTTAACGAAAGAAGGAAACAAAATAACAGATGTACGATTAAGAATGATCACCTGAGGGGAGTTTCTCTTCTCTTCAGAAGATCCAAGTTTTCTAGGACCACTTTCAGGTCTAATGAAGCTCTTGAGATCGAAAGCAGAGACAGTACTGTGAGTGGCTGTGTTAGGTAGCTTGGGAGCAAGAGGGCGTAAGCGCTTGCAGCCAAGCGTGAGAGAGGGTTCGTGCTCCCAGAATCCACGTGCCAATTGATGCACCTTCATGCTTCCCATGGTGAAGGATTGAATAATAGAGAGTGGTTATTATATAGCAGATGAACAAGAGTTGAAGTGAAGAAAGTGGATATGAGGTGGTGCTCAGAAGAACCAAGACCAAATGATGGGGTGAGGTTGACTTGGGTTTTTCATATAATTAACTTTAAATTTAAAAAAAAAAAAGAAAAAAAAGAAAAGCAAAGCAAAGCAAAGCAAAGAGACACGTAAACAGAGAGAGTGATAATGAAAGCAGTAGAATTAACACAGAGGAGAGAAACCATATCATAATTGTAAATGAGCGTGTGGTTGTGTGAGTGAGTGAGTATGTGCGTGTGGGTTGGCCCGTCCAATCAGGTCGTTTTTTTCTTGCTTTCATGATAAGGTGTCTATGCTTTTCGGTGCTCTCTCTCAAACTTTTCTTTTCCATTAAGCGAGAAGAGGGAGAGGAATGAAAAAAGATTCCTCCAATCCCAAAACCTGAAAATGGAACTTCTTGCTTTCCTGGATACGGATATTTACTGCGAGTGAGAGAAGAAGGAATTTTGAAAGCCGTCGTCTTTAATTGGTAGAGAATGTTGAAAAAACGCACACACACTTCACGGTATCAACTTGATTTTAGTGCATTCCAATGCCAATGCCATTGCCATATCCGCAAACCAAAATCATCTTCTTTGGAATCTGTATGGCTCCATTTTCCTAAATTAAAAATATTACCAAGTCCAGCCTTTCCTTTTGCCTAATTCTTTTATAGCATTCTCTAGGGTCTTGTACCTACCATGTATAACGCATTGTGTTTATATATAAATGCCATACGTATTTTACGTGTGGGTGAGTAATGATTCCATTTTCCAATTCGTATGATGAGCTTTGAATGAAAATGGAATCACAGCGGGGGCTGATGACTGTAATCAGGGACACTTAGTGATTGCGCATAGCACGTGTGATTGGGCATATGACGTGAGACATAAAAGACAAACATGTGCGTGCTTCGATTATACAAACATCTGCAGCTGCTAACTGTAAATTTCTTCTTCTTAACCCTAATCATTTCTTCATCTTCTTTCTTCTTTTGCCCCCAAAAACCTACCGCTTGAAGAAAGCATGACCGCGCATTGGTTGGTATGACAATCTCACATTGTTTTCTCCATCTTCCTTCCTGTTATGGCAAGTATTTGCACCGATTGAAATCGTGTTCATTATGCTCAGTTTTCTTTAGAAAGAAAATGGACCAGCACAAGTAATTCCGCCTGAAGTCGTGAGAAACATTCCAAATTCATTTCAATGCATTGCAAAATTCTAACAGCCACCGCTATGGGGCAACTTTCATACATCTGATTGCTACAAAATCTTTCTTTCTAGGATATATAGCATAAGAGAATTCAAGCTTTAGATTTGGTTGCTGGCCTGATGTGACATTTTTCTCCTCCTATCCCGACCATAGACTGGCAATGCTGTAGCATGAGGATCTTGACATTGACAAAGTTGCGTGATATTTGGTTTCGTTTATTTTGCTGAACAGCTCATTCTAAACTCCTGCCTGGATTTACCTTATCTTGTTACTTGGACTCCCATAGACTCATTCTTCACCTTACCTCTCAAATTTTACTTGTACCAGAATTGTCTCACTCGATGAATCCATTCCTTTTCTCGTTATATTCATTCAACATTTAAAAGAATTACTAATTCTACAGTAATATTTGTTAGGTAAAAGGTGACATTGTGAAAACTCACTGTTGGTAGCCGGTGATCAACTCTTAAAAGAGAGAGATCATTTCAAAAAGAGAGTTATTCGAGTTCAAATCCTATTGGCCGCGTGTCATTCTAGCTTGACGACAATGCGTGGGCTAATGATATCAATTTTGACATCTAATATTTTGTGCTTGAATCCATGTTTTTGGCCTCACGTATGCAGATATCTCACAACTGATTACGCCATCCCCTCCCTTCAATCACGAGAAACATTAAAAATAATTTCCCAGCAATAATAATCTCTTTCTATTCACTTGGGCTCTCATTATTTCCCACCTAACCTAAGTTAATTTGCGGTCACTTGGCCAATGAATTATCGTAATCATCATGCAGATCTTCTTTTCTGAATTACTTCGACAGCTATTAAACGCAGCTCGCGTAATTATCTTTCTGCACTTGAAAGTTGAAACGCTGTAAATCACAAACAGTTAAACTTAATTAACTTCAGATACAACAACCAAGAAGTGTGTTCGAGATTCGAGGACCGTCGGGATATCGGATTGAGCCGAACCTAGTGTTAATTAACCATGGAATAGTTTGTATGTATCCTTGTGATGATGGATCGATGAGTTACAAGAAAACGTAAGTGGGTCCTGCCTACGGCTATGATCATTCGACAAAAGCAGGTGCTCGTATAGAATTTTATGTTGAATTACAACCACTCAAACGTAAAGACATTGAATTAGTTGGAGAGACTGAATGATGTCTGACCGATCATGAGATGCCACGCTATCTGGGTAGGAAAAGACAATGGTGAAACTATGACTATGAATTGGACAGTTGTAAGAATATGATCTGGCTACATAAATATGAATACGGAATTGGAGCAAATCAATCCCATGGGTGTGAGTTAAGATTAATTAAAAGGGTTAAAATGTAATGCCATACTAATTGCAGTTATTTTGGTCAAAGGCTAAGGGGACTTTCTGAATTGGTCGGATTGGAAATGCATGATAGGAGTGGAACCCACACCGTGGTAGAAACGGTGGGAATCCATCATTAGGGGGGAGACAATGTCATCATTTGCACGTGTCAATGGACCACACCCACCACTCTATTATCATCATACATGAACAAAACGACATGTAGCTTTTAAACCTTAACCCAGCTCGCACACGTCCATCTCCTAATACACGTACAACTTCAATCTTCGACTCTTCTACGCACAACTCTGGACTCCATTAATGATCTTGAAGCTTCACTGTATGTGTTCAGGGCGAAACCCTCTTAATTAATCCCATAGCTAGTCATTTCCATCACTGAATTAGATGAGTAGGCCTTCGCATGTTCAATTAAACATGAATAAATCCTGGACGGCACAAGAGATATCACAGAGCATGGATTACATTATTTGTTTTCTTTTTCTTTTGGGTAGGGTGTAAATCAATAGGTCAAATGTTCATGCCACTTTCGGACTTATATCTTGCTTGTTTTCAAAATCAATACATTGTTTGTGTTAACTTTACCTTTTCAACACGATCAAATTTTAACTTAGTGAAATCTCTAAGATATATAATCAACCTAGCCATTAATTACCCACATATTGCAATTGAATTTGGTGATCATCGGTCGGACCATGGCCCTAACATGTCGGCAAGGGAAAAGTTTTGACATGTGGAAAGCAGCAAATGTCATTACACAAAAGAATCATATATAGAAACAATAGCACATAGATGTCATCTTCACCCACTTTTACTAATAGACTTTACATTTCTATACTCTAGTTTTCATTTTGCTTGGAAACCTTTTTAGTTTGGAATTTGATAGAAAGGGATTGTTGTGCTCGCTATTGTTACTGACCCTTTTATCAAACACTCCAAATCTTCTTTAAGAAAAGAAGAAAAGTGAAAGAATGCGGCATCATTGTTTTGATTGAAATAGATTCGCAACTAGATTTATATGGGGCATCTTTATATATACTTAGCTCATGACTTTATAGTTGTACAGTTTAATGCTCTTTGCTTTTAAATCCTTCCTTTTTCTTTTGTTCTCTCTCGAGAAAAGGCAAAGGAATAGATGGGCCGGGAAGGGGAAGAACATGATCGGTTGGTGAGAAAATTGTCATTTCTTGTAAGCAAAAGTGGCTGCAAATGTGGAGGAAAAGGGATGCTGTATTCTAGAGAGTAAATGGATGACAGTCCCAGCACAAATTAATTCAATTGATGGCAGTGAAACATCACTTGCCCACTATTAAGCAGTTTGGTGGTGCAATTGCTTTGCAACACAAACTCAAAAGAGTTAACTCATATCTTGACTCCTGTCATGAAAGTCTAATACTGCATCTCTCTCTCTAGCTTTGCTAGCTTTTCTCATAATCGTCGTTTTCTTCTTCTTCTTATTAGAATTGCCATTCCATTATATAAAGTATCAACTTTTTTACGTAGTGCGTTAGAAATCATACACCATTTTCATGGATTCAAGTGCCAAATGCAGTGCCCACAATTCATGTGCATCACACGCTTGAATAATACTATATGTACATTCGACAATTCCCGCCTAAACACATCACATCCAGGCACCGATGCCGACTCTCTATTGGCTAACTGATGGTGAAAATTAGGGCTAGGTGCTAATTCTGTGCATTTAACCAAGTCATCCCCGGGGGTGACTTTGGAGACTGGCAGGTGGTTGTGCGTTTAAAATTGAAACTCAAATTTAAAATTAATTATATATTATTATTCACTTTTTAATTTAATATCAAATTTGATAGAAATTACATTTTAAAAACTCACCTACAACTCTCAAAAATTCAAAACTTTAAAGTTATTCATCCCTTGTCTCTTTCCTACCATGACATTGAACTGTTGATTTAATCAATGAAAAAAATTTCAAATTCAACATTCGCATGGATGGAATAAAAACATCTATTTCGGGTGTCTGTTTATTTAATCAATGAAAAAATTTTCAAATTAAACATTCACATAAATGGAATAAAATATCTATTTCGAGTGTAAAAATAATACTGATTCTTAATTTCATTCATTAAATATTCTTATTCTTAACTTTTTTTCTTTTAGGTTTATCAAAACTTTTTTTTTTAAATATTCTTACGTATAATTAAATAGTAATAAAAAATAATTAAAAATTTATTGAGCAAATAGAACTTCTTCAATGAACGTAGCAAATAATTTAAATTGACTAAACATTAAAATAAATAAAATTGTATTAGTATAAAAATAATTTGGTATGATATCTGATAGACATAAATTTATATATAGATGGATTGTGATTTTGTGATCCAAGAAAAAAAATTTGAGCGATTTCTTAATTTCTTCTAATTCTAATTTTTTCTTTTGGCACAAGTAGTTATACATATTTGAAGAGAGTAATGTGAAATCCACCTATTAGGTTCTTATGATAAGCAATTCGGATCGTTCTTTAAATGATTAACAAATCTCAAGTGATCTTATAAGATCTTACAAGTCATATGATAAGTTGAGATATAAGGCTTGCTTAACATTTACTTTATGAAAGTCACTTTCTTAAGAGGTGATATAAAATCAATTCAAAAGCTATTGCCTCTCAAAAGCAAGCTTCTACTAATTCAATAAATTAATTATTAATTATTTATTAAAATTTATATATATGTATATAAATTAAATTCCCTTTAATTTTAGTATATCTTTTGCTAATAAAATCAATTCATTAACCTTTACAATTAAAAAGATAAAAAAAGGTTTGACCTTTCTTTTTTTTTTTTAAAAAAAAAAATGGTGTTGCTCCACTATCTTAAATGAGAATTGGGCTTCTTTAGCATTAATTCACAAGCTGGACCCTGATGAATTATGATATTGCAGCCCGTAATTAACCCAAGTGGTCGTGTGGTCCATAATTGTATTGTGATGTGAACAATCATCTGTAGGTGGGGAAGAACACCTCCTCAACTACCTGATGATTTGCTAAACCATGTAAGAATTAATTACGGGAATTGACCACAAAATCTACTTTTGATTGGGATTAAGGAGGAGACAGAAGACTTGATTGTAGCAATTAAAGTTAGCTTTTGTCCGAAAGGTGACAACCTGGTTACTGTGTGCAAGCAACAACCTGTTTCCATCATTTTTAATATGCATTCAATTAGAAAGGGATTAGTTTTCCAGGGTATTCGAACTAGACAGTGACGCGACACCTCTCCATTACAGATAGATGCAGATGCAGCACAAGTAAACTCCTTATAAACATCATTTAAGCTTTGACACGCTTCTCCTCCGGCGGACGTCCTAAAATTTGTGCCGTCCTTTGAGTTCTATAAACATTGTATGCTGATGACTCTTGATTTGAACAAGAAGGCCGAGAAATACAGTTCTCTGTGCTATTAACAATCGATCACAACAGTCGACACAAGAATTCCCATACATACAATTCGTATAGTAGTAGAAGAGATTGATCATAAACATCCGTAGGCTGATAAGATTCCTTGTATTCAAGAGAGGAAGTTAAATTTTGGATTGGATTACAGTTGGGCAGCAGCAAATAGCAAATCGAAAAAGCAACCGGTCGCATGCAAAGAAAAGGGAAGTTAACTGATAAATTAGGCATATATGTTACATATTGTATATATTCGGTCCCCATACACATCACAAGTGAGGAATCTTCCTAAACATTTGACTACAAAACCCCTATTTATTAATGGTAATGCTACAAACATATTCGATAATTGAAAAAGAAAACTCAACTCTACCGCCCATATTTGATCATCCATCAGCAACAACCTCCGACAGTAAATGGCATTTTCACGTAAGCTTCCGCCGTCTTTTCAGGAATCATGACGGTGACAGCCTCCCTCCCCGCTGATTGAGGACCACAGCCACAGCCCACAAGCAGGTCATAGATAGCTAAGCTCATAAGCAAAGCAATGTTGTTACTATTTCTATCCTTATCTTCTTATCTACTTTTGTTTTCTTTTTGTTTTGTAAGCAATAAAACATGGAGCAAGACAAGGTAGGCCATCTCGCATTCGACGGCCATTCTTAATCTTCCTGTTTCATTCAGTCCTTCAAAACTTGAGGATTACACGTTCAATAACAAATCAAGAAACCCAAAACATTAACATACTCGAATGAAATTATGATCATGACTAAGCAACTACCCTATCCCCCATACCGTACGTTTAGCCTCTATAATTGTACAACTGAGAATTTGTAGATTAAACAGGAAGCTCAGTTAACCTACATGTGAGACAGAATCCTTCTGATTCCGTTTTCATTAATATAAAACATGAGTAGGTAAGTTTCTGTATGTTCAATTTTCATTGGAAGATTCGGGGTTCGGATACTTGTTTAAATCAGGTTTCTCGGATAATCGAATACCAGAGTTGGATTCTGATTCTGACGCTTGAAGAGCAGCTTGAAACGCATCAACCCTAGCGCCAACTTCCGTTGCTTTCTTTCGTATCGAAGCCGCAGACATGTCTCGAATATCATCTTCTTGGAAAATCAATTCCGGGAAATTAAGACGTGCAGAAGGGCCTCGAAGGTAGAACACCGCCGTGTCATAGGCACGTGCAGCGGCTATAGGCGTGGTGTAAGAACCCAGCCAGATTCGAGATCTCTTGTTGGGTTCTCTGATTTCAGCAACCCACTTCCCCCACTTTCTCATCCTTATCCCTTTGTATGGCTTATCCTGTCGGTGATGTTGCTGCCTTCGTTTGCTCTTCTCTGCGCTTTTCGTCGAAGTTGAAGTGCAACACGCAGCTCCTTCCATCGTAGAACAAATTAAAACGAAAAAAAAACACACACACACACACACACACAAAGAGATTAAGATGTTCTCTTGCTGTATACTTCAGGAACTATAATTTGCAGCTCATGGCGAACTAAAAACAAGAGTCGGCTTTCAATCCAAGAAAACAACACTTTGCCGCAGAAGTCATGCCTTTCATGCTTTCTCATATATATATATATATAAACAAATTAAGAGATATTTATAGAGAAAATAGGAGAGGCAAAGGAGCATTAGTTTCCCATTTGGCTGCTACTCTGTCGTACAGGCCCGGCCGCCACGTTGATCTTCCTTTAAGATAAATCCAAATTCGGCCGACACAATCCATCGGCTGAGCTTCCATCTCTTTCCTCTTTATTTATTTAATCTCTCTCTCTCTTTTAGTGATTATGAAAGGGCATTTCTGTACATCAAAAGGATTATATCCGCGTGGCGGGCATGTGACAGCCGACGTGGACGGCTACCCATCCAATTACGCATATAACAATTAACGACGCCTGTGTCTTTTTGGCAAGTGGATCCAAATTCAGGAAGTTGGGGAGGAAGTTGGGTCGGTCGGCAGTAGATTGAATGGATGGGATTTTGTTTTCCGTCCACGCAACCACCATCCATCAATCCCATGTGGTGGAAATAGCAAATGTTTGAATCATAATCATAATTATCTGATTAATTGAAGACTTTGAAGAGGGTTGGGGTGTCATCATAATTCAACAATCGTTAGTGCACAGACCATGATTTTTGAAATACGTGTCTCATTTCTAGTGGGTTGCTGATAAGTAATTGGGGGCAATCAGTTTCGTAATTGACGTTATTATCATAATTAAGTTTGATTATTAATATTTATTGACTTTATTAACCGCCTGGAATGCTTGAACACAAAATTCTCCACCGTCTAAATGACATAGTTATAAATAAACATTGGCGTCTTAATATTTTTATCAAATTTATTAAAAAATATAATTCTCTTTTAACTTTTATTATTTATTATTAATAAATAAATTTATTTTATTTTATTAATTAAATAATTTTATTATTTTAATTATATTAACCCAATAACATAACTGGCTGTATGTTGTCAGCCAGTTATGTTGTATGTTGCATGTTGCCCAGGCTGGGGCTGATAATTGGCTGCTTACTGAGGGAAAGAATGATGCATTCTGGACAGTCAGAACACTGCTCCCTCCCCCTGCAACCGGAAAACTAGAACAAACTACGCATAATGATTCTAAATTATAACAAAAGGGATCATCGTTTGGAGACAGGACATGGGGTTTTCCCCAACCAGCCAACTAGGAGGTTTAGTCGGCAGCAATGGCGACAAGCGACAACATAACAAATTTGATCACAATAATATTCTTCAAACTCACTCCAGTTTTCGGGTTTGTCAGGTTTCCTACGCTACTTCCGCTTGCCAATTTGATCACTCAGGACAAATCTGTGCCTGGGACAGAGGAGCCGGGTCTCTCCACTCAGGGTTGTGTATTCTGGGCATGTATCATTTTTGGGCTTGTTACTTCTTACGCACAAAATCTTGACCTTCTGACCATTGATCTATCTCCAAAATAGTTCAGTGTGGACACATACCATTACCCAGAAAATCATACTCCAAAACAAGATTATCCCTAACCACAGTACTAACCACGAACCTCCGCCGGTAAGCAGGAATTTTTGTTGTCATTACATCATTTCTCCACTTATGCATTTGTTTCACAGCAAAACTTGGACCATGATTTGACCAAACTCTCTGTTTCAAGATGGTTCGGCGAACCTTACCTCCAGACTACCCATCAGCATCAGTAATCTCCACTAAAACGAAAAGGACCTCTGGTGGCCAGGGGCCATGAATTCCTGGAACTGATGCTTCTTGAGAAACTTGCTGCCCCTTCAAAATCTGCCGACTAGAGCTTTTTCAAAGACCAGAAAAATTTTCCAGGACGCTGTAGTGGCACAAACCACGTCATGAAGATTAAAGAACTATCTAGAAGAAAAATACGACATTTTTCAACTTGAATTTTCTGATGCAGGAAATTTCCTTCTTTTGTTTTTGACGGAGGAATCAAAACATGAAACATGAAACGTAAGACAGATATCTGAATGCTACTTCATTGAGGCCATTCTTCTCTCATTCCATCACTAAGTAGTATATTTCTTTCTCTGCTGAATTCCTCTTCAGTTTCTCTTGTATGCTTAAGGCAACAGATTGCAGGAAGCAGTTAACATCTGAGCAAATATTAGTCAACAATAATCATCCTGTAGGCATGTGTTATAGAACAACGAACAACATATAAGTACAGAAACATACAAATAACTATCACTTAGCTTTTAACAATTGAATTTCTGATTCCTAACATTCCATGAAAATCACCCAATATAATTAAGAACAAAATAATCACAGGACAAGTTAAAACTTCGGATAAATAAACCTAATGCAAATAGCTGATTGTTTATATAGCAATAAATGACTGTGACTGAATTCCTCGATGAACTCAAATAGCCTAATCACAACTACAATAGTTCACAGCAAGCCCACCGCTGCACCTCCAGTGGACAAGAACAAACAATTGAGCCATCACAACAACCACCTCACTGAAAATTCTGCTGAGCCAGCCCTAAACCAGAACCTCTTTAAACTAGCAAAATTTACCGTCTTCTCATGCTTGACAAACACAAACTATAGTTAATAGACTGTCGAATACCTCTAATACAAAGTCAAGGTAGGTTGAGCTATTACCATGGCAACCAATAACAGGTCTGACAAGTTTTTAATCAAATTTACAGGCATGAACTGTCTTGAAGCCCAAATCTTTGGTAATCCAAAGGCGTATCATTGGATAATTTCTTAGTTCAGCTTTGGTTGGCGACACAGGTCATAGATCACTGACAGCTGTATTACGCTCAACCTCATTTGGTTTACCAAACACCTCCAACAATAATTTATCAGCTCCTTAAGTTGACTTTGCTGCAGATTATCAGAATTGCAGTTACAGCTAAACTCCACTGCTTATCTGAGCAGATAGTGGCGACACAGCATATTACTTTTCTAGGAACAAAAATTTTGATAAATAAGTAAAGCAAAACAGGAAGTGATTGAATACCGTTGCTAATATTGCCATTGTTTCCAATGTCCTATTTTTCTCAATTTTCAAAACTTGCCATAAGCATCGTCATATTGTTCATTGCTCATCTTCACATGCTGCAACATGCTGGTTAATAGCACTGTTTTACGTCATTTTAAATTAAAAGCAAGCCACTGCATTCAGAACCAAAGCATGCACAACAGCATATTCACAACATCAACATGAACAGATTTTCAATGAGGTAATGTAACATTTATTCTGCCCAATTAACATAGATATGCACTGATTCTAAGTGATACTAGAACGATGAAATTTGTTCAAATGTGTGACTTTAGTGGACTGCAATTTTTTCTTTCCATATAGAAGTATAAGACAGAAGTTTGCAGAATAACTAGGTAGTTTCTACTGTAACTGATTAAAATAGACGAAGTGTTGATGAAAAAGCAAGACAACAAGTAAAAAGCATCCATTAAGATAACAGTTGAAACAGAAAACGCATATGGATCGATCAACATGTTGTGAACTGTTCCCATCAGTAACTACTAAAAACTTAACACATGATACTACTTTAACTATACACTAAAAGAGGAAACATGCGGAGACTTGGGGGAGACATATACCCTTGCATATCTGAAGACCACGAGCATCGGCTTTCAGAATTTGATGGCAGAAAGGACCCATCACAGAAGTTCGACTGTCAAATGGATAAATTTATTCATAATTATCCTGTTTCAAGAAGGAACCAAACTATCAAGAACATACGTCCGCGGAACACTCACTTGGCGACTTCTGTTCTCAATGCATAGCCAATTAAAGTTTGCAAACCATCTAAGTTAGAGAACAAAAAGTGCGCCCATAATAATAATATGCCTTCTGTAACCAATCTCCTATCCTTGTATCAAAAATAACCATAGTTCTTTTCAATTTCCTCATCCTCCAACAAATAATCTCCATCCACTTCCTCACTCAGCCAATCCTCTTCCCCTTCCGAAAACAGTGAAATCCTCACACCAAACTCAATCCTCCAAGCAACAAGTTCATTAACTACACTACACAAATCACTCTCGCCATGAAAACCAACTCCCCCATCAAACTCCGTAACCAAAAACAAACCATGATCATCCGTAACAGAGTCCTCACTTCTCTTCGTTCTCCTAGGCACCAAATCCTTCCCAGTCAACTCCCCGTTCTCACCCCAAGCCACGGCACCCACAAATCCGCGTGCTGCCCCAATCCTATATTCGAATCCCTCACCACAACCGTCCCTAAATTCGCCTCTTTTGCTTTCCTCAACATCTCTTTAAAATCCTTATCATCAGACACCAAAAAGATCCAGTCCATCCTTCTACTCATGGAATTCTGCATCTGTTTCCTCAACCCCCAATCCGCAGCCTGCGGTTCCTGAACTGTATTAACAAAGACGCCCGCTCTCTTCAACTCCGACCTCAATCAATATCCAATTTTCGGCTTTAACAAATTCCTCGCTGCTTCCTTGTACGTCTCATTTCCACTTCTATACCTTTCTTTATATTTATGTCTCTTTTTTCCCTTCAACGATCTCATCCGATTCAACTTCTTTTGCCGCTCCCGTTCATGTAATTTTTTAAAGTTTTTTTTTTTTCAAATCGAGATTGGTATTTTATTGGAAAATTTTTTAAAATAATTTTATTTTAATATTTTTTTATATTTATAACTAATTCAAAAAAAATTTAATAAAATAATTATTTTTAATAATTTTACTTTCTATAATCATTTTTTACACTTATAAAATTATGCACGTGCTTTTTTTATTTATAAAAAAATTTTATTTTTTAAATTTTTTAATATTTAGAACAACGATGCAAAAATTTCAAATAATTTTATCACTTAATCTGACAAGTAAATTTATATATTTTATTTTATTTATTATTTTTAATTAATTTTAAATAAATATAGTTGTAAAATTTATTATAATTAATATTTTAAAATTAAATTTAAATTACATGTATGATATATATTAACTTGATAAATTTTGTATGTTTTAAAAATTTTAAATAAATACATAGAAATATATATAAATATGAATTTTTTAAATTAAAATCGATCAAAAAATATTAATTTTATGCAAAATTAGTACCCTCGTGCTGACAACTCGAGAGTAAAAATATTCTCATGCTAACACTCGAAAGCACTTATAATATATATTTACTTTATTAATTTTAAAATAATTTTTAATTTTTAATTTATATTTATTAAATTAAATTATTAATATTTTTAATATTAAATTTAATGTTGAATTATTTTAATTTATATTTTAAATTAAAATTTATGTTTTTATTACATATGTATTTTATGATTTTGTTTAATTTTAATTAAAAATTTATTATTTTGTATGAATTTTTTTAATTTATATTTAATATCAATTTTTTATTTAAAAATTATTAATATTAAATTATTTATATTTAAATATGTTTGATATATATTAGATATATAACTGAGATTGTACTAGTCGATATTCATTATGAAGAATTATAGGTTACATTATCAAATAGTTCAAAAAAATACCATGATCGAAAGATCAAATTCTTATTAATTCTAAAGAACATTAAATATCATAAATTATTGACAATGTTATATGATTTCACTAAAATTGATCAAACTAAATTCGTTATTAAAATGAAAATAAGTGTCGTAGATAGTGAGACATGATTTGTTTTATATATTAATATCAGTAATGACTATGATGTATTTATTTTTACAAGCAATATCATAGTATGAGTGACTCCCATTTACATCGCTACGGAGTAGATAGTTATTGATAATCATAAAATATCTTACATTTTTCTTTTATAAATTATTAATCCAAAAATTTATGTATAGTCAGTTATTTCTCTTTTGGGAAGTAATGAATGCAACTTTGGTCAAAATTATTCATTAGATAAGATATATCTTATAGAGCTTTCACCTATACATCATGAAGATGCTGGAATTTATGGTCATCACCCACCATACGAGTATAATGAGGATTTTATATATAATTTTTTTTACAATCAACCATACATAAATGGTAAAAGCGCTTACAATCTTAGCAATATACTCAAGGTCCCATATAAGAATTATTGTAATGAGAATACAAATATCCCTATGAATATAGATTATGAATCAAGTCAGACTAACTCAATGAAGTGTTAAGATGACATGTTAGAACCATCAAACTCTTAATGCTTGCCACCAATTTTGTCATCAATTGTTTGGCCATAGGATGCATTATATACTTTTGTCTATAATATTATATTTGTTGGTTATATTTTTAATTTAAAAAGAAATTACGGGATGCACTTGGTATGATGGCACAAAAAAACTAATTTCAATTTCAATTTTTAAAATTTATAACATATCAATTCAAGACGAAGTGTGTAACTAATGGATGTATATGGTGAATTCGAACAATTAATATAAATAAAAACGATGAATATTGATCTATTAAACACTTTGAAGAAGTTCATACTCGTCGAAACAACTAGTTGCAGCCTGATCATCGTCAAAATAGTAGTCAATTTATTGATGAATATATAATGAATAAATTTCAAAATTCTAATAGGATTTACACCCTAAATAACATTTAAAATGACATATACCGGGAGTTAAAAGTTCGTATATTCTATTGTAAGGTATGGCTAACCAGAGAAGATATACAAAGATTGGCATGTGAAGACCCAACAAAATCATTTGAGCTATTGCTATAATTTTGTTATATTTTACAATAGTATAATTTAAGTACAATTACGCATATAAAAGCAGACAAGGATGATAATTTTTTGTATTTTTTTTATGGCATTTGGAATATCAATTATTTATTTTCGTACGTCAATTCGGTCAATAATTATTATTGATGGTACATACAAGAAAACTATGTTTGTTGCATCAGTTCTTGATAGAAATAATTAAATTTATCCTATAGCATTTAAAATAGAAGACTCTAAAAATGATGCATCATGGGAATAATTCTTAAAAAAAATTACGAAATGTACTTGGATATATTTTGGATATAGTATTGTGTCAAATCAACACAATAGTATCATCAAAGAGATAAAAAAAGTATTTTATGATTGTTACTACAATTTTTGTTCCTATCACATTGAAGGAAACCTCGAGGCAAAAGATAAATTCAAAGATCGTCAAAAAAGGCAAAAAGCAAAATATAATTCACAGTTTTTGAACATGTCTTTTTTTTTTTCAAAATTTTATTTTACCATCAAAACTTATGTTTATAGTAATTTTAAAAAATATATGGATAAACTAATATCGATACACCAAGATACTGCTAATTATTTACAGAATGAAATAAAATTTCATAAATGAGTCAGATCTCATTTTCCAATAAGACGATATGACATAATGATAACTAACATCGCAGAAAGTATCAATGTCTTACTGAAAGATGCACAAACTCTTCCAATTATGTTCATGATGGATTGAATATGATCGATGTTATAGTGTTAATTTTTTGAAAAGTAAAAAAAAGCTATTAAACATAATGAAGACGCTATAACTCAAGTAGCAGTGAAAAAGATTAAAGAGAAAAATTGTTCCTTTTTTACATTATCAGTGTATCTTTTTTTATGACATGAACTTAAAGTGATAAATAGAGACAAAATTTATGTGATTGATCTAAGCAAAAATATATGTCAATATCGACGCTTTAATTTGTAGCAACTGCTACATGCTCATGCAACGGTAGCAATCAGACATGTAAGAGGTCAATATAGGGACTTTTATTTAAAGTATTATAAAAATGTCATACTTCTAACAATATATGCACAGAAATTTTACCCAATGTGAGACTAAAGTTTCTAGGAGGTTCCAAATGAGGTGTATACTATTGTTATCAATCCACCAATAGACTGTGTTCTATCTGAACAGCCAAAAAATCAACACATCCTATCTGTAAAAGAGAAACTAGTTATTAACAGATATTCTCATTATAAATAACACGAACACAATCGGACAGCATGTAGAAATCCATTGTATCATAATAAAAATAAATGATTATATATTATATTTTCTTATATTTTATTTATTTATCACGTGCGACTTTATATTTTATTTAGTACATTATATTATTATTTTACTTGTTCAATAAAATTTTTTTTTCGTAAAATAATGATTAAATCAATTAATAATTTATAATTTATTATTAATAAACTAGTAAATATCAAATATTTAGTAGTATTATATTAAAATATTATCTATTTATTATTTTATTATTTATTAAATATTTTTATATTTGTTATTAAATAATTATTATGTATATATTATTTATTATTAATATTGTATAAATTAATTAATAATCAATTATTTTAAGAAGACATTTACTTTATACTTAATTTTTAATTAATATGCATTATTATTATTTGATTACATTATTATTAAATAATTAATATATTTTAATATCTGCGTAAATTAATTAACAATTGATTATTTGTTGACTTTATTTTAAGAAGAGATTAATTATCAAATTTAATTTTTAAGTAGTACATGAGATTTATTTAATTAGTAAATAAATAATAATTATTTTTTTATTATAAAGTCTATTTTCTATTTTTCTTAATTATTGAATAAAGTACAAAAATTATAATAATCTAACTAATATAAACTGAGTATTATCAATATAATAGTCCTGCATATAAATCAAGTGCCATGTTTATTCTAAAAAATTATAGTAATTTAACTAATATAAATTGAGTATTATCAATATAATAGTCCTGCACGTGTCATGCACTCGCCATGGCATATGACACGAGCGAAAGATCTCCATTTGTGCCAAGCCTTGGTGAGTGTCATGCACGCATCTGCGCATAACACGAGCAAAGATGTTCTGATTATGTTTCTGTTCAGCGTAGGAGATTCACGTGCTTTCAAGGGTTGGGTGCGTGAATCTCACGCACTTGTTTGTTCCTTTTTTTCTGCAAGTTTTTCAAGTTTTTTGATTTTTTTTGACCCTATTTTCAAGTGCAAATCATTAAAATTTTTTTCAATTTCTAATTTTTTCAATAATGTAATGACGTAACTTGTAAAATTTATATATTTTAATTATTATTTTTTTATAATTATCATGTAAAATACAAATATTAATATCTACTTGTGAGCTAATTACATACTAACTACTTATAAGTATTTTTAAACTTATTAATGTAACAAAAATTAACAATATAAATAACACTAATTTCTATTATTTTTATTATTGTCATAAATATGTCAATTTGGGTGTATATTTTTTAAGGTGAAAAGGAAAATAAAAAAAATAAAAAAAAGATAAAATATGTAATAAATTTACGAGAGTAAAATTATTAATATAATTTATTTATAAAATTAAAATTATTAAATAAATTATTTTAATAAAATTTTTTTAAAGTTATTTATAAATGCAAAGGGACGTTTAAAATAAGATTATTTCGAAAAAATTTATTTCTTTTATTTGCGTCCACAGACTCCGCACGCGTAGGGATCAGTTGGAACGACCTCCCCTCTTCGTTCACGAGTGTCTAATTCCTTAAGGCTGCGGCTTTCTTCGATAACCCATTGAGGTAAGTGAATAAACGCGTGACGATTGGCCTAACCTCCCCAAACTATTTGGCCACCTGTCTCAACGATATGGCGGCATGGTATGCTGCATCTGTTTCCTCAACTCCCAATCCGCAGACCTGCGGTTTCCTCAAACTTTTCGGCCAAACTTATGTTTCTGAATCGTACGGATGTCCGCGAGGCGGTTTGTTATCCAGGTCCGACGGAACCACCATTTTTGTTGTCATGCTTTTGCGTGCAGATTCCCGGCTTGTTTCTCACCATATCGATATCGAAGGTCGCCGCGTTGCCCGCTGAGCTGGCTTTGATGCATCATCGCGAGGGTTTGAGGGTGAGTTTAGTTTTGAAACTGGTGGCGAATTCATGAAATACAAGAGATTTAGAGAAACGTAGCTCAGGTTTATGAATTATAGGTTGCAGGGGGAGAGTGTCCAGTGAATTGCACAGGCAGTTCATGTTTTCATTTGTGCCAGAGTCGCGAGCAGAAAGCGCGAGTGATATTCGGACAAGGTGGTTGTAGTCTTTTGTAGACTAATCCAGTGATCCGATTCGGGTCTTGATGGGCCGACTCAATTGGATCTGTCAACATAGCTAAATTGGGCTAAGAATAATCGCCGGAAAATTTTCTGAGGGATGATGTGCAAGCCAATCCATGACCAAGACAACCGAGTTCATACTCCACGCTGATGCAATTCCAACGTCTGGAAATATGTCAAATACCCAATTAGGATTAGGAGTAAGCTTGGTACTCCATAGCCAATCATTTCCTGTGAGAACTCCTGTCTGCAATAGAAGAGACAAATGCCATGAATGAGCTCTTACTTAAATGGCTCTGTCCACAGGTGATAATCCTCACGCTAACTTTCTTCTTTTCCTCTCTCTAAAAAGAAAAAAAGGCCTCTCTGACTGTCAATCTCAATGCCTGTCCGAGGAGGAAATAGGACTTAAAACCCACCCCTTGTCAACTGATCATTCAATTTTAGCCCTTGCTGTTTCACTTTAATGATGACAAGGCAATTATCTTAACAATTATTATTGTTATATACAACTTTCATCAACTACTACCAAACGAACAGGATAATGGTAAATTATTTCTGATGATTGCTATTGATTCAGGGTAGGATGAATGATAATTAATTAAGCAAACAAAGTGTGGTCACTTCTTGTGGGGCTGTCTTATTTGAGTTATTGCTCAAATAATACATGAGTTTGGACCATTCCTAAGATTAATTAAATAAATGTACCTTTCATCCTAAAGCTTTAATAATTTTTGCAGTCCTAGTTGTCAAATCAAGCCTACAAAACTAATGAAGACCCCACATGATAAACTTTTTTCCCACATGCACCTCAAATTGGCTTAGTCAAGTAAGGGTTGCCCCTCCAATTTGTCTAGGAGTAGTTAGCCTTCTGCTGCTGGGGTGCAAATCCTAGAGCTGTTCATCCCACATGAGACAAATTTTCTATATGAAATGTACGTAATATTCCTTCCATGCGGTAGTTAGCGATGGAAAGCAAAGCAAAGCAATAACTAATGTTCAATAAACCTTAACTAAGGAACAAGAAACTAAGAGATTTGTGTTAGTTTTGATTGAATTGAATTGAATCATTAGCATTAGCATTAGCATTAGCAGTAAAGTTGATTGCATGATGTGAAACTTCATCGGATAAACTACCAGTCGGACAAAAATCTACCAAACTCGAACTACAATAAATTTATGTTCCTTTGTTTGAATTCATGTTCCCTTTTTAACTTTTTACCAGTCTCCTCATTGTCTCCTCCGAAATTCCAATTGTCAGACAAATAAAATACGGAAAAGAGTGAAAGTCCACCATTTGAATTTCTCCTTGTGTCCCTTCTAGAAGTGCTTGTGCCTACACAGCTCCATACGCAAGCACAACCTTTAAGTTTTAACATCCCCTCTTTCCTTTGAAAAACAAAATTGAATCAACAAACCCATTTTTTAAAGAGAAAAAGCTGTCGGTTTAGGACAATAAAGGAAACCTTAATGACACATCTCTCAGGGAATTAAGCCCATTTGATTCTATACCGTTTTCTCTTGCACGATATTGCTCCTTTTATTGAATCAGTCTTAGTCCACGCCTCCTGCCCGCCTGTTCTCTGTTTTCTCCTTGTATTCCTTTCTTTCTTCCCCTTTTTCTTTACAAAATCATTCTCCAAAACCCACCTGATTAATAACCACCCATTTAAAATACTTGTATATATATACGAAGAAGATACAGGGAAGTCTGTTTTCAGAAGACGAGATGCTTGATTTTGTACATGTTATAGCCGTGGCGTTTTCCATAGGAGGTCTTACAATGCTTTTGTTTGCGTTTATTTGGCGATGGTGTTGCTATAGGAAGCGCAAGGATTTTGTCGATGAGAACCAGACTAGACCTGAGACTCTCCAAGCTGGGATTGCACAACTTCATCAATCGACTCTGCATGGTCATCTTGATTTGGAGAACAAGAGACGAGGGAATTACAATGTTTTCCGACGTGGGGTTTCTGCGAAACATTTGTTCAACTGGGCTGATCATCCGGCACTTGTTACAGATGCAGTTGAAAATGGATGGTCTAGATTTGGTTTCTCAAGCTACACATCATCTCCATCCACCCGTTCAAGTCTATTGGGGATATGTGCGGTTGGTGATTATGGAAGAGAAACGCAAGCAGATATAAGCTGGGAAGTGTGTCCAGGATCAGCAGATTTCATGCAAAAGATAAGACTGAATTCAGGGTTAAAGAAGGTTAATGTAAGTAGTCCTGCTATGTCTGCTGCTTCCCTTGTTAGAACAGCTTTACCTTTGCCAGGGCCTCCTTTGGGGACTTCAGCTTTTCCTCAAGAGGCTTATTTTGAAATCACAATCCTGTATTCCCGTGAAGATGATGAATCGGTTGGGAGGGTTAGGGAAGGAGAGAAGACTAAACTCATCCAAGAAACTTCTAATGCAAATGCGAATTCAGAATCTCTAGTCCATGTTACCAGCAGTCGCAGGATTAACAAAATCGAAGAATCGAAGATTGCTGGTAAAGATGACGGCAAAGGTGAAATAGTAACGTTGTCCTTGGGACTCACTCCTGGTGGCTCCCTTCCCTTGAGACTTCCCGGAAGTTATTCCGGATCAGTCGGATTCAACTCCGATGGTTCTGTTTATCTTGATGGTAAAGTCTTCTCTCTTTTTCTCTTATTGATTTATTCTTAATCTCCACAACTAAAGTTACAACTTTAATTTAAGAAATAGACTCAAGCCTATAAGTTAAACAGTAGTTACAATATTATTGTCAGCATTAGCAGTGGAAACCCACTAATGAATAAATCTCTCCCACCTAAAAGGTGTCCAACATTGGTGATAGATAATGAGGACAGGCCCACTCTGTGACATGGCCATAACTTAGAATAGAGGAATTATTATTTGTTAGTTGAGCTTAAGATCCTTTTATTAAGCCTGCCTTCAATGTATAATAAAGTAGGTATGAAGCTGTTGACCCGAAATGGAGTTATGGTCACATAAAATAGTGCCGTATTATCTGTATAACTAAATTTATAAACACTTTAGTTCAGCATTCTTGGTGCTTAAGTGACTTCTTTATCGTAGCCCAACAAAAAGAACATGAAAATGACACATGCCTGCATTAATTCAGGGATTAAACTTGTTTTTGAGTCCGAGAAAGCAGAGTGGGGAAGAACAGATAAGGTGATTGGTTGTGGGTTTGATCCGAGGCAAAAGAAGGTGTTCTTCACAGTAGGCTCAGAGTTGGTGCATGTGATAAATTGCAAGTCTGAGGACTTTGGAACTCCCCTGTATCCAACTATAGCGGCAAATAATGATGTTTTGATACTTGTTAACTTTGGACAAAGTGCTTTCACATATGCCCCAGCAAATGCACAACGGACATCAAATCCATGCTTCATTGGCCCTCTTGTAAATTCACCTGCCGCAGCTCTCGGCTATGAGGACAGCAAAGAGCTCTTCTCTATGGGTAGAATAGACTCTCAATGGCTTAACAGATCAACAACTAAGGGTGGACACAACACCGGTGCTAACAATCGAGCAGAGGAATGTGATGAGGATTCTGAGGCTGATTTATTTGAGATTGTCTTGGAAAGTTCTGAAGAATCTCTGAACACTATTGTAGCTACAAGATAAAATGGATCATCAACAATCTCTAGGCTAGGTACCATTCAATTTGTCCTGTTTTTTATTTTGAATCATGTGTTTCTTGTGCTAGTGGCACGAATTTTACTCATTGGACTCTTAACAGCAACTTTGTATTTTAAAATTACAACATAGAAACAGACAGTACAGAGAGTTAAGAGGAACAGAAGAGCTGCATATGGTTGCTCTTCTTACCTAGTGTCTGTCTTGTATACTTTTGCCTTCTCAACGAATCATTCCCCTGTACATAGTTAATACCAAGGGACTAACTTCCCTAGGCGGATGTACTTCTCTTTTGATTCAAATACGAAAGCTTTATCTGTTGCTTTATCAGAAAAAGGTATTGAAAGTTTATAAGATTGTTTAATGCTACTTCCAAAAATCACATTTTCTCGTGCAGGATGAGAGGGTTTGATCCCTGGATAAATCAGAGAAAGCTCATGGAAGGACCTACGGAGCAAAGACAATATGCTCAGCTTACGCCTTACAATAAAATAAACGGACGCTGAGTGGACAGGGAAATTGCGAAAACCAATTTATAATAAAAGAATTGAAAACAGAGAATCTGGCATCAAGTATTTGTTGGAATGAGTCCAAGGTCAAGCTAATATTCTTCAAAGATAAAAAAAACACGTTCGTCGCCAACATGTTGTGTGGGAGTGAAATGAAATAGAAGAGGGATTCAAGAATTATTATGCTTGGAAAAGCCTGGCAACCATTCAATGGTCAAGTCCAGGATTGCAAGTGACCTCATTGCTAATGGAGTCCCACGCAGCAACGTTGAAGGAACAGCGACTAATGGATAGGACAAGAAAGAATAAATAAAATACAAGAGTTCGTCATCTTCAGCAATTATTTGGTCAAATTCTGCGGACAGGGAAAACAAACAAGATGGTTTAGGTATGATACGGCATCAAACTCTAATAAGGTAAGAATCGTAACGAGTCGTAGGAAAAAAGACTCCTAGATTCCCAAGTCTCTTCTCTGGGTATTGTTTGATCAATGATTCGTTTCCAAAGAGTCACTCCAAGTTTAATCGGGCTTAGCCCAAGGCGAGGAACCGGAACACCCACATCGTAGTTTATTTGGAGCAAATTTCTCTACTAGATGGACTACACTGTGAATTCCAAGAGCCACGAACCGTTCATATGTATAATATAATTTATGATTCTCACTTGCATGAAAGCCTGGGACGGAATATAATTTATGATGACAAGTAGGGCCTGCGACTGTATAAAAATCCCTTAGATCACATCTTGGTGGAAATCTCGGTTGGTCTTTAACTTTACCTTGCATTGTCGTGGAAACCAATAAAAGCCAACTTTCTCTCGTACTTGACTAAAATCCACACAATTCCACTAGCCAACATAGCCATACTGTTTGCAGCTCGTGGTGTTCATGTAACCATCATCACGACTAATTACAACTCCCTCCTCTTGCAAAAATCCGTTGACAAAGTCTTAGTTTAGGCCATCATATCAGTGTACACAAGCTTAATTTTCATTTGGAGATAAGTATACCTGGAGGAACTGAAAGTTTCAGCCCCGCAACTTCCATTGACATGGCGGGGAATATATTTAAAGGTTTGTCCACGCTACAACAACCAATGGAGCAATTTATCCAGAGAACAGACCCGATTGGCTTATTGCTGATATGCCCCGCTTTTGTTTCATAGAAGATCCTACTGCGCTCTTTGTGCTGGTCATAAAATCTCTCGTTATGCGTGATTCAATCCGCCAAGGAGCTATTTCTACTGCCCGGACTTCCGGATCAAATCCAAACGACAAAACAAGATTGACGAATCTGTAACAAAGAGCTGCGAAGTTTCGGTTAAGAGCTTCTATGAGTTGAACAGAGACTATGCTTATTACCACGTAAATGTCCTGGGAAGAAAGGTTTGGTTAATTGGAGTAGTATGGTTCTGTAGCAAAAACAAGTCCGAGAATAACGACCAGAATAGTCTTAAGTTGGCCACTCTCAGAAACCCAGCTCGGTTCTCCGTGTAAGCTTGTGAAGCTTGTCATGTTTTAGCTCGACATGGTTCTTAGAGATAGCAACAGCCCTTGACTCAATGAATAACCGGTTTATTTGCATGGTTACAACCGAAAGCGTATCAAAAGAAACAAAACTGGAAGGATTTTAGAAAATGACTAGAAATCGCAGCAAGGAGTTGATCATTAGCACACCACAGGTGCGGATATTGGAACTCATTCTTGGAGAGTATAGCATCAGGTGTGCCAATGGCGACTTGGCCAGTCTGAGATGTTAGTGAGTCGGGTGGTTAGAGGAATGGATGTTGGTAAAAGGATCATCTTACTACGATATGGGAATGGTAGGCCTTAGAAAAAGTTATTGCATTAAAAGCCAAGAAAAGTGGGTATTTAAAAACCCAAGCACACACATACAAGCATACACCTATCTACAAGTAATAGAAATCAATTAAATTGGGCATTTTGTCAAAGTAGAGGTAGCAACATATAGTGATATCATTTTCTCCATCCAGACATCATTATGAAGCTTGTCATCTTCTACCACAACCCTGCTTCAAATGCCACCAATATATAGCGTAATGCAAAAAACTTCCTTGCACCAAACCTTCTTTCCACAATTATTCACCCCCCTTTCTATCATCATTTACTTGCCGCTCCAACCATTTTCACATTTTCGCCTTGCAAATCTCAACCCACTAACCGTTTTTACTGCAATTTGCAAACTCCCCATATCAACCAAGTATAACAAATAAGGACATATTATATAAGTAACTCACAACACAACTATAGCAGCCACTAATAATAGACGTACCTGTATCAAGAAGGCAACTTTATGGTTGTAAATATGCGTCAAACAATCTCACAATAAAGCAATGTCATCAATAACAACCTACTTCTATTTTGTATACTTAATTAGAGAGTCAACACATAGCTTTATAAACTATCAGCATAATTGTAATGTGATTAGAAGTTGCCAAACTGTCTAGCGGAAGAAAACAAGACATCTAACAAGAGCATCCTTCATGACTGAAATGGGTAGCAAAGATAGCCATGTTCAACACTTAACTTGGTGCACTAGAAACTGAGTTTATTCTGGCAAATAATGTTTATGTAATGAGTTACTCAAATCCAGTTAAGCAAGCAAGCATGCATTACAGAACAGGTGGATATTGCTTGGCGTGCTGTCGCACCCTTCTCTTGTACTCGGTGGGATCCTGTTCATGTCAAGCCACATTGCTTAAGGAAAAATCTATTTGTCTTTAAAAATAACAATGCAAACTGCAGTAACCTTAAAACTGAGATTTTACAGGGATGGATAAACACCTGGATGAAGAGTTGATATCCATCAGTTTGCGCAGGATCAGCAGGATTAGGCTGATCCAGCAAGTCCTGAATGCCCACTAAGATTTGCTTCACAGTAATGGCAGGTCTCCACCCCTAGAGAAACCACGTTGTCAGCCAAAATTTAAATTTCAGCCCATCAGATGCTACACATAATTTAAGAGAATGACAGAGCAGCGAGAACTACTTACATGGTCCTCGTTGAGGATTGACAGGCATACAGTTCCAGATGGGTAGACATTAGGATGGAAGAAACCTTGAGGAAACTTGCACTTTGGGGGTTTGCTAGGGTAGTCTTCACTAAAGTAGAGTGTGAGCGGAAAGTAGCCACCTTCCCAATCAGTCTACAATATAAAGGATTATACTGTTCAAATGAGGCAGTAACATCTCATCATACCAATATGAAACTGAGTGAAAAGTAGCCACCTTCCCAATCAGTCAACAATATAAAGGATTATACTGCTCAAATGAGGCAGTAACATCTGATCGTACAAATATGTAACTATCTTGGTACTTATCAAAAAGTAACTCTTAAGAATTCCTGAAAGCTAATAAGTAAACCCTGATCTATTGGCGGCACAAAATGTAAATCACCGTAGCATCAACCGAAATCATTAGTTTCAGTGGAGGAAAAAGAGGAACAAAAAAAGGCCACAATATCACCATTCTTTCCCACATCTCTATCTCACATCTCTTCAAGAAACTATCTGATATTGTTAGCATCTCAAAGACTTAAATCCAACAATCTCTGACATAGGATCATTATGTTCATGGAACCATTTACACACAAATGCCATTTAGAATATTTCCTAAATTTTAATTTACACTAAATTTACCAAATTAACGGAAAAGGTGGTGCTTGAACAGAGAAGGTGAAAACAAACGGGAGGATAAAAAATAAAGGGAATACAACATTACAGAGTAATCCCCCAAAGAGATAAATTTTACCGTGCATAATCCTCTTCTGGTGCAATTGAAATAACAGTGATAGCCTTTAATATTGACAACACATAACCATGCAAAAGTAGACCACTGATTTCATCTAAGAAGGATGTATTACTTGATTGAACAAAATATGAAAATGCAAACAACTTTATTCTAAAGCGTAACTAATGGCCGGTACCGTCCAATGACTTCAAAGGTTTAAACTTTCCCGATCAAAACCTCAAAACAGAAAATCCCAAAATTTATTTTCTCGGGAAAATAAACACTCACCCCCGTCTTGCCAGGAATGATACACTCCCAGACCATCAAATTCACGGACCCATCTTTAGCAGTTTCTGGCTTGGCCACAAAACCCTAAAAATGGAAATCAAACACTCACAATTTTGTGAAAATTCAAGGGAGATTTAAGTGAAAATAGTGAAAATTAAGCGGTAAAATGGAAAAATAAAATAAAATAAAGATACGTGGGGATGATTCTTGCGCCAGGCTTTTCGCTCTTCCGTAAGACGACCACGCGCAATACCACCCGACATGATGACGAGGATGTTTGATAACTTGATCTAACGATATCTGTATCTCTGACTCTATCAATGTTTCTTTGCAGAAGAAAGAGTGCAAGTCCTTGCTGAGATACTGACTTCTGATATTCTTAGGTTGAGGCTTCTGATATTCTGATATTATTTGAAGCTTCAGTTTGACGACGACGACGACGACGACTACTCCTCGAAGATATGCGCGTCCATTTTTGTATTTATTTATTATTTCTATATACACACACGCACGCACGCACCGATGCACACATTCTTCCACAATTGTGCTTATGGTAATTCTCTTTCGCAGTAAGTTGTCGTTTACTTTCAGTGTTCGTTGGCTCGTAGCTTACAGCATGTGCGTGAAATTAAATGACCAGGGAGCCTAAATGCATCCCTCTGATTCCTCAATGCACCTATTTAAAACAGCCTGATACTGGTGAAATTAATAGCAAGGAATTTTCAGCAAGACTGAACAGACTCGAATCTAAAATACAGAAAAAGGCGAGTTAATGGCTCTTATGGACTGTACTTGGTCGGCTTTACTTCTTGTTCATTTCTATGTGGGCTGCAAGAGCATTGTAGTTTAGCATTATGGATGGCTTGTTCGGTCCCTTCAATCACGTGCCTAGGATTATAGGCCTAAGTTTGTTTGGGCCTAAGTTGCGAGCCTGGTCTAACATTTAGCACATTCGTTGAGACAGATGTGGGATGACTGCTGCGTAAAATTGGCAACAAAGAGTGTCTTTTGGGAGGAGCCTCTACGACAGCCTGCCCCACTACTAAATGAACATCGAGCACTAGGACCCCGCAATGCTAGTGACATTGCGCATGCTTAATTCTAGCCATATTGCACATGCTGTGTCTCCACACTCATTCCGAAATCCAAAGCTTTTGTTAAGCTTAAAAGCATTGTATAAGACAGCAGAGAGCTTGAGCTTTAGCGGCAACATTGCAGTTTATATCCAAGACAAGCTATGATGGTGAAGGAAAACTAAAAAGAAGCACAAATATTAGATTGCATATTCACTTAGTGTTGAGAAGGGGCTGGAGTGATAATTATGCCCATGGAATCATATATACTCTATGCATGAAACCTTACCTTGGATTATGTCAAGTGTACTTAAAAAATGAGTGCACTGATTATCACACTTGTTCATGAGATTGGATATTAAGACAGTCCAAAGTTAGTCTAATAAGGCTATTAATTATTCTGGTAAATAAAGAAGGGTTGCTTATAGGGTGATTGAAAGAAAGGGGACAGAAAGAGAGGGCTTGGGTTAAAAAGCAAGGATTGAGAATCATTAGGTGATGTAAAGCAGGTTGAAGCATGTGATGCAAAGCTCCACATAGGTAGAAAAAGCATAAGCAAAAGAACGTGGGTTGGGAGGGGAATTGCTGGTGGAATTAAGAAAGCACTTCTGCTCAAGTAGCTACTGATCTCGGAAATTTGTGAACTAGAAAAGCCTTTGCTTTGGTCAAAATACGGATTTAATTTTCTACCAATCACGTGGTTGTCCTCGTGATCCAATGAGAATGCAGTATTGGGTTTACAGTCGAGCCATTGCTAGTAGGCATTTGGGTAGCCGAAAGCTGATTACTGATCTATCTTGTAGATAAAAGCTGATTAATGATCGATTTGCCTCGCCAAAATGTTAAAGCAGAAGATTAAAGAAAAGAAAACAAGGCAGGAAACAATGCATTTTCAATTTCAATGCCATTGGCTGAATCAGTACCGCTTGGGAATTATAAAAGAAAACAAGTAGAAGGACACGTAGGATCAGAAAAAGACCATAAGTACCATAATTATTGTTTTGATCAATCTCAAGTCGATAGAGGTGAAGAAAACTCATATCATAAGACACTTCCATGTATACTTCCAAATTTATATAAAGGTCAAGTACGATAATGCCCCCCAGTAGTAGAGTTAAGCTTCCAAGCCATGTGAGACATCTAAAGTTTGCAGGACCCCACGTACATGCATACAAAAACCCAAATCAGTGGTCTGCAGAACTCAATCAAAATGTAAACCCAAATTAATTCACTAGTTGGCAAGATGTAAAGGTTAAAATTTGTAAAAGAAAATGAACAAGTTTGTGTTCAAAACAAGCTACAAATACAGTACAATGTGAAGACCAAACTGATCTTCCAAGAACAACTTATGAAGTGGGATCTCTTTGGTTGCTTGGTGTGCATCCAAACTGACGGTCGAATTGGTAAAATCCAATGAATGGGAAGTTAGGTTGTGAAAACGAACTTTGGTTTGGGATCTTCGCATCAGCTTTCTCTGTTTTCCCTCAATTCTTTCTTGTGAATGAAGCAGTTGGATAACTGCAGAAAGAATTGGTTTCTGCAGTGCAGCAGTTTGCTTTACTTGCGGTTTACCGCATCAGGAAAAGACACCAAAGCAGAGGATTCGAATTATCTGCATGACTGTATTCTTCTTCGTCTTTTACTTTCTTCTACATATTGAACACAGATGGTAAATTTTTACCCGCCAGCCACTGGCGTTGATTCTATTTAGGAAATGTGCCCACATTTGTAAACCAGCACACCTGAAAGTTGGGATTAGACTCTGCTTGTAATCTTGTCAAACCTTCCAACAACGCCTGTCGTTTGTGCAATCATAGCTACAGATTCCAGTAAAATGCAGTATATATCTTATGATTTGACCCTTGATTGTCCTTACACAACCAAATTAGCCTGCTTCCATCGCAATCCTGAAATCCTACTATAGCTATCAAAGCTATTTAAGTGACAGTTTCATCTTTATTGTCATTGATGGTTTGGTTTATCTACTTCACAAGACCTGCTTTCACCCTCTTAACGATTCATGAACACAGCAACAACCTCCAACGTTTGAGCCTTACGATTAAGTATGCTATAGTGTGACTCGGCACCAGCATGGGCTTTCAAAACCGGCCTACCATATGATGTAACACATGCTGACGTACAAATTATGGAGAGGAACAAGTGGGTTGTTGCTCTTTTTCAAGACCATGTAGAGGGCTTGTGTTTCTAATTGTCCATCTAAGTGGGATGGAAATTTGAAACGTTATGCGTGAAGTAAAATTTAAATTAATTTATGAAAATAGTTTAAAATTAAAAATATAAAATAAAATATTTAAAAAATAAATAAAAAATATCTAATAATTAAAAACATATAAATATATAATTACTTGACCAGAGACGAGTTCGTGAAAATCAATGAAAACGTGTGACCAGTTTGAGTCTGACCTGACCAAGTTTTTAAAAATGGGGTCCACTCGGGTTATAGACCATGTGAGGATCGGAGACCACCAGCTGGCTGTCTAGTTAGTGGGTCTCTCTTTTTCGTCCCCACTCTGCTCGCGGTGCCCCCTTCTCTCTCTCCCCTCACTTCCTCGTTCACTAACCGCAAACTAAATTGCTCGTACACCTATCATTTTTTATCAATGCATCCGTATAAACTTTTATAATTTTTGGACAGCCGGATAAAAAATATTATGCATAGGTAATATAATAAAATTATTTAATTAATAAAAATAAAAAATATTTATTAATAATAAATAAAATTAAAAATAAATTTTATTTTAAATTATTATAATAAAAAAATTTATAATAATTATTTTAAAATTTTTTTATTTAATATTAATAAATAATTTTTTTATTAATTAAAAAATTATATTACATCACTTATATTAATATAATACGATCATTTTATTTAAAATTTTTTTCAAATATAATTATCATAACTCATAGTCAATTTTAGTCGAAAAATTTGACTAGTAAATGTTCTTTATTCAATAATTTTAAAACAAATTATTAAAGATGATTTTGAGAGAGTTAATATACACTGTTATTTATTTTTTAATTCAAGGTTAGAGCAGATAAAATTAAAACTTTAAAAAGTTGTATGCAAATGAATCACCCTTTCTGTTAAATTATAGAACAAATCCTAGCTATTTGAAGTTGAGAGTAACCTATACATGCATAGCACATGCAAAACTTGTTGACAAATGGTACATGATTCCATATCACGTGGCTTGTGTGCCGCGGCATCTCCTTTATGACTATATTGTAGGGACAATCATGACTCCTAAAAATCATAATATGTGGACTTGGGAGGTAAAACCGTAAAAGTATTCAGGAAAACGGGGACAAGACCATGGAGTAAAGAAGGTGACAGAGAGAGAGAGAGAGAGAGAGACGCTGAGTAATCAGAATGACAGAATGGGAAAGAGGGTTATAGAAGTTCATTTTCCAAACCGCGCCACACACACGCTCGTCTAAGCTGTTGTAGTGCGGTGAAGCTCAAGGAAAATGACACAGGTTGTTGTCGTTGCAGTTAACTGTTACTTCTTGTGTGCCCTTTCCTCTCTATCCTATAATTCCCCAACTACCCTTCTCTCTGTCTCTCTCTGAAATCGCTGTACTTTTTGTTTTCTTAACGCTCTCTCTCTCTTCTCTTCGACACATTGTCTGAAACTTAACTCACGGTGCCTGTATTCGCCTGTTCTGTCGTTCTTGTTGTTGCTGTTTCACTTTCTTTGTTTGTAATTCTCCAAATCCGGGGACAATGAGAACGGTTTATTGCCGAGATTGGCCTTTTGTGAGGCATAGATAACGTTCATTCTCTTTGTTTTTAGTGTTTCTGAAATTGTGAGCTAAATATCTTCCCATCCTTAATTACATCATATGGAAACTGGCGGCGGCGGAGGTGGAGAGGACTGCTGTGTGAAGGTGGCCGTGCACGTAAGACCTCTAATCGGTGATGAGCGTGCACAAGGCTGTAAAGATTGTGTCACTGTGGTTGCAGGAAAGCCTCAGGTATGGATACAGCAAGAATGTGATAGTTGAAGCGTGCGTGAATTTAATGTTAAAAATTCTGAGTGGCTGGTTCAGCCTAGTGCATGTCGGTTGATAGTTCTTGCGGTGGTGATTGATCAATCTACGAAGATCTGGATCTTGTGATGCTAAACAATCTTCTGAAAAATCTGAGTCTTGCATGGAGTGTGTTCTGAAAGTCTGAATTGGACGAAAACTCAATCAGTTATTTCCATTACTGGATTAGTTTGATCGTTGCATCTCTATAATTACTGAAGAGCAAATTCTGCAGTGATATGTGGTGAATTTTCTGAAAATATTTTGTTTATTGAGGGAGGCAATTATTGTTATGATTCCAGTTTAGGAATTATTTGGCCATAGTCTTTGTTTGCTTTTGTGGAAATAGGTTAGAATAGTCAAACCGGTCTATTTACTCCCTTCTGGAAAGCCTTGTATTGAATTCATTGGTGTGCATTAGGAGTGCCAAGGGATTTGTACCCAGTTTAGTGCTAAAGTTGTCCTGAGCAAGTTTCAGAAAAATAAAAAAATAAAAAGGAATAGCAAATCCTTGTTGCCATCTGGATTCTATCCTGCGGTGAACTTTCATTTGCTAATTAATAAATTATCTATACAGATTAAATATTCTATTTTGTTGTTTACTGTAAGTTCAGGAAAAAGTTTCTGTGACTTGCTGGAACCACATGGTTTTTTTTTTTTTTATCTTTCTCTTTCTCGGGTGTTGAGGGTGGAAGGGGTACGCATTGCATTATGGAAATTCATGATTAAATGGATTTTGTGTTTGAAAGACCAAACAATATACACCTCACTGGTGCTAATCCAAATAATATTGGTTCTGTTCCTTGCTGCAAATGTTGTTTGGCATTTTATATTTACATTCACAATTTCTACTTGTGTGAAGTAATTAGTGACGTATGTGTAATATACTGGCTTATCAGGTTCCTTGGAGGTTCAATTGTAATTAGACATGAATTTCATTGAAAGGTCCTTGTTCGTGATTGAAATGATAAAGTCAAGTATTTAATGTGTCATATGATGTTTATTACATGGATATTAATGACATTGATTTTTTTGTATATACTTAAACATGCGCATGTGTTCTGAATTACATGCCGGTTTTGACTATACTACAGGTACAAATTGGGGCACACTCCTTTACTTTTGATTGTGTATATGGGAGCATTGGGTCTCCTTCGTCTGCCATATTTGAAGAATGTATTGCAACCCTTGTTGATGGTTTGTTCCAAGGGTATAATGCTAGTGTCCTGGCTTATGGTCAGGTAAAGGCTTTCTTCCATTAAAAACTGCTCAAGTGAAGCAAATGGTAGCTATGCTTGGATGATAGCTTTTCTTGCAGTTGACATTTCAATAAATTGCAGACAGGATCTGGAAAAACATATACAATGGGCACTGGCTTCAAAGATGGGTCCCAAACAGGGATAGTTCCTCAAGTTATGAATGTTCTATTCAGAAAAATTGAAACTCTAAAGCATCAAACCGAATTGCAATTGCACGTTTCCTTCATTGAGGTTTGTGCTAAACTTAATCATTTTGTGACTGATGGCATATCTTACAATTTACTTTGTGAACAAGAAATCCATGCAAGAGCTATGGTTTTGCATCCGCAATGTAGATTGAAGACAAATTTACAAATAATGATGCAAGATATTTTATCTATTAGTTGTTTCTTGTCATGAATTTACATAATATCAGAAGATGTCCATTACATTCATCATTTAACTTAGGTGCTGAGGAATTCCAAATTTATTTTGTTTCAAATAGTTTTCTCGGGTAGTTCAACTTCGAGATTTCTTAATATTATATGTTCTTAAATATTTACATTGTTGTGGTAAATATCTAACTAAATAAGTGTTGTCAAAGATTCTAAAAGAAGAAGTACAAGATTTGTTGGACCCTGCTTGTTTGAACAAACCAGATACTGCAAATGGGCACACAGGAAAAGTAACTGTCCCTGGAAAACCACCAATACAAATCCGTGAAACATCAAATGGAGTTATTACACTGGCTGGATCTACTGAAGTTAGTGTTAGTTCACTAAAAGAAATGGCGACTTGCCTAGAGCAAGGATCATTGAACAGGGCAACGGGGAGCACAAACATGAACAATCAGTCAAGGTTAATAATGCTTCTAACTTCTCCTCTTGTAATTAATTACATTTATATTTACGTAAATTCATATTTCTTATGTTGCAGATAGATGCTATTCACAAAACCATTTTGATATATGGAAAAAAGCCTTTGTCTTTCTAGATTTCATCCTTCAAACATCATGATAAATTGGTAATCTTTTGTCAGTCTTGATACACTGTAACTCTTGAAAGAACTTTAGAGCTAAATATATGATCTCGGTCAGAGATATTGGTCTCATAGGTTGAGAACAAAGTAGGTTTTTAGCTTGAACTTCATATGATGGAAACTTGAGTTTTGTTATTGGACATAGTAGCAATACATAGATTTCTATGCATCAAAAGTGTTGCTTATTTATAGACTTCCCAATATTATGTTTGTCTACCTTGTTGGGTTTGAGACATTGCATTCTAATGGTAACAAAATATTAATTTGTGTCTACTTCTGGTATGTGTTCATATAGTCGTTCACATGCGATCTTCACCATCACCTTGGAGCAAATGCGTAAGCTCAATCCAGTTTTTCCAGGTAACAGCAATGCTAACGAGAGGATGAATGAAGAATACCTGTGTGCCAAGTTGCATATGGTAGATCTTGCTGGATCAGAGAGGGCCAAAAGAACTCGTTCTGATGGTTTGCGTTTCAAGGAAGGTTGGTGGGAATGTTAATCATTTGAATAGTTTTAACATGCATTTTGGTCAAAACAATAACAGAACATTTGCATTTTTCAAACAGGAGTTCACATCAACAAGGGCCTTCTTGCACTTGGTAATGTTATCAGTGCTCTCGGTGATGAAAAAAAACGCAAAGAAGGTGTACATGTTCCTTATCGTGACAGTAAACTTACTAGGCTTTTGCAGGTATAACATATTTGGAACGTTGGTTGTAAGGGATGATTTATCTGTGTAATATAATAATGTAAAGTGCAAGGATCAGAAAGATTGAATTGTTGATAGGAAATTTCCATTCTAAACATTTCAAACTCACTTTGGATCTGTCTGCAAATTGATTGTTTAATAGTAGGTGTCTCAATGAGATGTTTTTATGGTTTTAGCAACTTATTAGAAGAGACATGTAATAATATTTTTTAGCTTGTAAATTTTCATCTTCTTATTTTTGTGTTTAGACTAAATTGATATGTATTTTGATAGGATTCACTAGGCGGTAACAGTAGAACTGTTATGATTGGTAACTTCTTTTCTCTTGATACTTGGTATTTATTATATCTTCAATAATCCATTCATATTTACTTCCTCCCCTTGTCTGTGATTCATTTTGTGACATTCCTAACGTTACCAAAACTTTGCCTTGTACAGCTTGCATTAGTCCTGCCGATGTTAATGCAGAGGAAACTCTCAACACTCTAAAATATGCAAATCGTGCTCGAAATATCCAGAATAAACCAGTTGTATGTCTTTCAGAAAATTCTTCTCTATTTCACCTTTTTGCTCTTTAGGTAAAGGGAGGCTTCCTTCATCAAAGTATGATACTTGAATTTAATTTTCAATAGGTCAATAGAGATCCTATGTCCAGCGAAATGCTGAAGATGCGCCAGCAACTAGAGTATTTGCAGGCAGAACTTTGTGCCCATGGAGGAGGATCTCCTACTGATGAAGTGCAGGTATTTGGGTTTTATGAACATATATCTTAATATTTTGTGGGAAATAATTTTATATTTTTCAGTTGTGTGAATTATCTTGTAAAAAATTTTCTCTAGGTTCTCAAGGAAAGGATTGCTTGGCTTGAAGCTGCCAATGAAGATCTTTGCCGTGAACTTCATGAATACTGCAACAGATGGGCTGGTGTCGAGCAGCATGATACAGATGCTCAAGTATGTGAGAATATTCTGCTGTTTTTTTAAGTTTCCATTTATCCTTCTTTTCTTATGAAATTTAGTTTTCTTGGTTTTTTTGTTAATTTAGCCTGATTTTATGCTTTGTTCTTATTGATGACAATTAATGTAGGCATGATTTATCTATGATTTACTACATATTTGAATTTGATACCTTCTCTTGCTTTTCAGGATGGTAGTCCTTGTCCACTGAAAAGTGACGGGCATAAAAGGAGCTTAAATAGTATTGAGCAAACTGATTGTCAAATGTGTGAAACTATAACAGGTATCGTATGCCACTTCTCAGACTTAATAACTTGATAATATCGTTATTCATTGGTAAAACTACATATATTTCATTAAATTTATAGTATTAGTTTCTCTCTCAAGCATTTTGTTTTGTATAAATTCGGGTTTCCTCCCCTTGGAAATATGAAATTTAGAATACAATATCAAACTTGGGCAGGTGATTCCAGAGAAATTGATGAAGAAGTTGCAAAGGAGTGGGAGCACACACTTTTACAGAATTCTATGGACAAAGAGTTGCATGAATTGAACAGATGTTTGGAGGAGAAAGAGGTACTTTTATTCTGTTCAAAACTTATTCCTAATATCAATGCCCAGGAAATCATATCATCTAAACTTTAAAATTCTTTTTGCCAAAATCATATATAACTTCTACATAACACAGCATGGCATAATAAGAAAGTATGCACTTTGATGCAATCTCATTCTCCTAAATCTTCTACGCTATTTTTCTGGCCAAACATGGGATTCCATGAAAAGATGCTTTATGATTTTTCATTCTTTGTTTTGCCTGGAATTTTTATCTGTTAAAAGAAAACCATAAGAAGTGTTGGTTGGTTTGTGAATTGGGAGTTTTTGCAAGTAAATTTTTGAGGTTTCTTTCTTCCATATATCTTCAACAGTTTCAAGTTTTGTTAAAACTAAAGCAATTAACAGCCCTCGTGATAATGTATAACATGTTCTTCATTTTTATCCCCACATATGATGTCTGAGCAGTCAGAGATGAAACTTTTTGGAGGGTCTGACACTGTGGCACTCAAGCAACTTTTTGGAAAGAAAATAGCAGAATTGGAGGATGAAAAACGAACTGTGCAGGTAAAAAGAATTTTTTGGATATTCACAGTTTCACTTGATTTTTTTTTTCTTTGGTACCATGCATCCTGCCTCATTCCTCCTTGAATAAATTAATACCTCTCAAAAGTTGGTGTGAGGGGGATTTTGAATCCTTTTGCTTCCACTGTAAGAGGCGAAACCAACTAAATTGTTCTCTTAGAACTAGTTGTTGAAGTAACTGATGTTTCATTAGTGCTCCTGTTTCATTACTGCAGCAAGAAAGAAATCATTTGTTGGCTGAAGTTGAAAATCTCGCGGCGAGTTCCGATGGGCAAACACAAAAATTGCAAGATATCCATTACCAGAAATTAAAATCACTTGAGGCGCAGGTGATGCAGGCTTTAGTAAAAAATCCATTTGCTTTTGGATTAAAGAACACAACTTATTCAAGTAGTAAACAATCTTCATAATCTATGCACACCAGATTCTGGATCTCAAGAAAAAACAAGAGAATCAGGTTCAACTTTTAAAGAAGAAACAAAAGAGTGATGAAGCGGCAAAGCGGTTGCAAGAAGAAATTCAATTTATAAAGGCTCAAAAGGTTAACTATCTTGGCATTCAATATCTCTGGGTGTGCACAGTCTTCATCTACAATATCTACTGTTTATGTTGCTAATTTCCTTCTTGTTGCTTCCTTATTTCTTTGTGCGTAGGTTCAATTGCAAAATAGGATAAAACAAGAGGCAGAACAATTTCGACAGTGGAAAGCCTCTCAAGAGAAGGAACTCTTGCAGGTGCAGTATTTCATCCCTAAAATAGATAATTAGAAAAGATGTGCAATAGTAGCAACTGTTATGCTCTTGCCAGTTAATGATATCTGTACCTTTTGATTTGACAATAAGGAGAGATTACTAACTGGATGGCATTTGATTCTCTTTTCACTTAGACATGTATCGTCTTTTATTTGCATCCTGTGTCACTCCTTATGGTAATTTGGTGGGGTGAAGCTTTCCTATTTGTGCAATTACTATTGAGATTCAACGTAAACAACTAAGCTCGTTATTGTCTCTGCATCTGACATTTTAGTTGCAATTTTATTGTTTATGCTCTGTTTGTTCTTTATAACTTTACATCAGGAGTACTCCTAATGCAATTGGCTGATGGGAGCAGATGTGTCTGTTACTTTTGAGCAAGCTACTGGCTGATTAGGAGGCTGCATAAATTTTCTGTGTTCAGAGATTAGGCAATGCATGCTCATGCACACTTGGATATAATATGTTGTTAAATTTACTAATACTAATTGCTAAAATTGTATTGCTATAATTTATTTTCATCCTTAGGGAGGTTAAATTTGAAAATTTATGGATTGGTTATATTTAAAATGTTTGAATAAAGTAACATGTGAATGAAACAATTATAGAAAATATGGATAGACAATGACTTCTCTTTCAGTATGCTTCTAATCTGTGAGCTTTATTATGTGTAAATTATATCTTACCTATTTTTTTTTACATGTTATCAAAAACAGTTACACAAGGAAGGAAGAAGAAATGAGTATGAAAGGCATAAGCTGCAAGCTTTGAATCAACGCCAGAAATTGGTGAGCACATTTCTCTGTCTCGTTTATGTAATTAGTCTGTCTCATCAAACACATTACAAAGAAGAATATTTAGTAGTTGTGACAATAAGATAAACTTATTGACCACAAGCCCCCAAAATTCCCATCCGGACTTCGGCCTCATGAGACATAAATGTCATGTCCACAGTTGATCATAGCAAAAAAGCTGACAAATGTTACTTTCCAACAGGGTTTCCTATTTATATTATACTATGCCGCTTCTATGAACTTTGTTGTGTTAGCCAAATTCTTATCATGGGTTTGTTGCCTTTAACCTGATTTAAACAAGTTTATTTGATTTTTCTTATCTTGTTCGTGGTTCCTGTTGCTCCTATTGTATTCAAGGAAACTTCACTGTCAAAAGTTAGAAACTTGTAGAATAATAGAAATTCCAAGCTCTATGCCCAATGGGCTAAAAGATATTCCTTAAAATTTGATATGTTTTGATTCTGGAGTTGATATTCAAATTTCAAGGAATGCATCAATCACAAGAAAGAGGAATCCTTTCTAGTTGAGTCAATTCCTAGTATTCTCTAGTTCACTGTTTACGTATTATGAAAAGGTGTCAAAAGTATTAATGGGATTTTGTCTCCTGATTTTTACACGTATCAGTAATAATATGTAACTATTTATTGGAACAAACTTTTTTCTTACAGGTTCTTCAAAGAAAGACAGAAGAGGCAGCGATGGCCACCAAGAGGCTAAAAGAGTTGCTGGAATCCCGGAAATTTTCTGCCCGCGAGAGCTCAGGTAAGTTTTTTATTTTTAACTTTACAGTCTTCAAGGCTACTGATGAGGAAAGCCCTTATGTGTAGCTCCTTATATGAGGTCCATAGGAATTAGAAAATTCAACCCTGCTCTTGAATAAAATGGAACTGCGGTGGAGGGGTTATTTGTTTACCAGATACATGGGATTTTTAGCCTTTTATACTGCAATTTACTAATTTCATTCAATCTTCCAGCTGTTGCAAATGGAAATTTAACCAACGGCCAGGTAATGATCTTTTTCTCGTCTTTTCTGGATAAGTTTAGTTTTTATTTTTTATTTTTTTCACTCTTTCCTGGATAACTTATAATCTTTTTCTCCTTTCTGACTGAATTGATATCTATAGAGCAATGAAAAATCCTTACAATGTTGGCTTGATCATGAACTAGAAGTTATGGTGAATGTGCATGAAGTTCGTTTTGAATATGAGAAGCAGAGCCAAGTGTATGTGTTAATTCGTATGTTTGTAATTTTCTGGTGCAAAATAAACCATTATCCCAGGTTAATACCTCTGCACAATCTACAGACGAGCTGCACTAGCAGAAGAGTTGGCAGTGCTGAAGCAAGTTGATGAGTTTGCTTCAAAGGGACTTAGTCCTCCGTGGGGAAAGAATGGATTTGCTAGGTATAAGTTGTGACAATAATTCATTCTAGTCACCCACACCCACAATAACCGCCTTGTCTATCATTTAGGATCAATGAGCAATGTTAATATGATTTTTGCTGACCATACAGAGCATCCTCTATGTCACCAAATGCAAGAATGGCCAGAATATCTTCACTTGAGAATATGCTGAGCATCTCATCTAATTCACTTGTAGCAATGGCTTCACAACTTTCAGAGGCAGAAGAGCAGGAGCATGCCTTTACTAACCGCGGACGCTGGAATCAGTTACGTTCAATGGGAGACGCAAAGAACTTGCTTCAATATATGTTCAATTCTCTTGCAGGTGCAAGGTGCTTTCCATGACCTAATTGTGATCAAAATTATTTTATCGTTGTTCTGTCAGAAATTTTATTTAGTTCTCTTGTTAATACCTTCAATGTCAAAGTTTGTACGAATATATTAGATTAATCTTGCCAGAGATAAAAGTATGCAGCTTCAAAGGTAAACCTTTGTAAAAGATACGTAAATGGGGAAGTCACCTATGGATACTAGAAAACGGAAGAAATTGAAGGTACATGAGTCCATTAAGAACCTGAGGAAACAACTTGAGGCCGTTTTAGGTGCTGCACTAAAATGCTCAAAATGTTCTTGGATATTTGAAAGTTCAAAATGTTCCCAACTGATTGTAAAGATGGTTAATTCTATGTAACAAGAAATTTTATTGCAAGATCAGCTATTGCAAAAATCTCAAAAAGCACAGGTTTTTTTGTGCTATGCAAACAGGCCTTGCAACCAATGGATATGACAGAGTGGCTTTTGCTAAAACTCCATAGTCAAAATAACTGAGTCTGATGGAACTTTTTTTCTTTAATTTATTTGCTTGTGCCATAAATATTTCAAGGAACCGGTGTACATATTATCATAAAAATTCTATGATTCACAGTATTCTTTTGCCTAGTCAAATTCTAAATAGCATCTCGCACGTTGTTGCAGGTGCCAGTTGTGGGAGAAAGATTTGGAGATCAGGGAAATGAAAGAGCGACTTAAAGAACTTGTCGGTTTGTTGCGACAAAGTGAGGTACGAAGAAAGAAAGTGGGGAAGGAGCTCAAATTGAGAGAGCAGGCTGTTGCAATAGCATTGGCTACATCAGCTTCGGTGAGTTATCCATCATGTTTGAGTTCTGTTCTCGTGCATCATATAGAAGTTTTAGAAATTTATTGGAGCATACAACTAAAGGCTATCCTGCCAATGGAAACAGACAAATGAGATGATTTTCTTCCAATTTTCTGAGACTTTAAGGTCCATTGAGATCCATCTACTGGTTTACCAATCTATTGTGGGTATTCAAGGTTTTCACAATGTTGAACTGATGTCAACATTTTGATTGTCTAGTGTTATAATTATTGTTACTTTTACATCTAATTCTTCATGCTGGCCTGGACAGGGGAACTCGCCTGATTCATTAAAACACTTTGCTGATGATATTAGTGGTCCACCCTCTCCTATTTCTGTCCCTGCACAGAAACAGCTGAAATATGCACCAGGCATTGCTAATGCCTCAATCACAGAATCAGCAGGATTCGTAGATCGGAATAGAAAGGTTAACCTCCTTTTCCTTTATTAGTGGATTTGAAGCCATCTTCCTACATTGGCTAAGATGTGCAGGTTAGTGTTAGTGCAGATGATCCCACTGGAGCAGTTGTCAATGAAAAAATTAGTGCCAGTAGGACAAAGTGGAAAACTATGGAGATGGAAGAGGAGTCACCACCAGTGGCTACTGCAATTTAAATGGAAGTGGCAGAAGCCATGGAGACTCTCAGAATGGATCAGGCACAGTGATAAAACAATGGTGAGGGCAAGGCCTCGTCCACATGCCCTACAACATTCAGGATGACATTCTTTGTCTTGGTCACAAGCCTTTTGTTGCTATACCAATGTCTAACCCATGAGTATGACCGCATCCCATGGCCCATGGCCCATGGCACAGCCTAGAAAGGATTGCAGGTAACTTTTTCTGCACTAAAATCTTCCATCATATATTGTCTAAGTAATCTACGTTATTGGAAGCTGAGTTGTTATTCCTTTCCTAATAATCATCAAACGATTATTTACATCTGCTGGAAAGCATCTGGTTACAATTTATTTGTTCATAGTAACACTATATCCTGGCTTTTGCTCTGGAAATATGATCTAAAGCTAGTCACAAATGTTTTGAAAGAACGATCACCTACAAAATTGAGTTTTAGCTGTCAAGAACATAAAATCAGATATCAGAATGTACTTGTACCTGAACATTACAACTGAAAACACAAATAATTTTGCTTCAGTGGCCAGATATACATCCATTTTCGACCAACAGGCTGTCTCATCTTACTGCAAGTAATAGAATTTGAACACTTTAGTTTAAATTGAATGCAGTGTGAAGTGCTATTGAGGAGGTCTGCGCATAGCTGTGCCTGATGAGTTGATTCTAGAAAAGTTAGTTTACGAACTTTGAAATTTTGGCTATTACTGAAATCAGAGTATCCTGTATAGTAATATTCTTGCTGCCGATAGCTCACCTGCATACTTACAAGGAGATGCTGCGTACGTGAGATGAGATGAGTGTTGACATATTGTTGGAAGACTATCTCACTTGCTGCTTTTAATGATTTCATACATTTTGTCAATAAACTGCACATTCAGGGAAGGAGAAAGTATTCCTCCACCAAGTCACACAAATCTCTATCAACGGTCTAGTTTAGTCCTCTGTTTGCTTCTTCCTTTTATATTGGTGTAAGAGTTCCTAGTCTAATTCGTTTGGGTTCATTGCGTGTAAGCACAGTATTGATTTTCTTAAAGGGATTGAACTCTGTAGCTAACAAATAATATTCCATTGTAGCAACAGTTATTCTTCTGGATTTTTTTCATTTCATTTTTAATCCCCTTCAATTGGTCCTTATTAATAGACGATCTTTGTAAGCAAGGACTGCGGATTCCCATCACATCATTTTCAGTAACTGGTAACATTTGCTGAAGAGAATGGCAATACTTTCGCCACGAAAGACATTCTGAGCGAATCCATTCGGCTTTTATGATTCTTTTTGACAAGGCCTAGGAGGTTGTTTTCTCATTTAACTCACATATACCCTACTGATCCGGCCTCTTTCTTCCTATAAAAATACAACACTTAAGCACGAATATTATAGCTGAATCCTTTCCTACTATCACGACCTTCTGTATCCTGGAAATACTAATGGTTGAGTTTCAGAAGAAATACACTGCATGGTTTAAGATGTTGAAGTGCTGGGAGGGGAAACTTCAACTGGATAAGGCATCTATAGTGCTATTCTCTCGTCTACATGACATCCAATTGCATATAGATGATGGCACGTAATTCTATAAAAAATACAGTCATCTACCAGTACCTCCTACTCGTCCACTCACGTCAACCAAAATCATAGAAAACAATTCATTTTTTCTCTTAAGTTGATGAAAGTATTTTCATTAATTTCCAGTCAATATATACCCACCAATCTACAATATAGCGTTTTAGAATTAAAAACAACAGACCACCCAGCATACATGCATCAAGAAATTCCAAATCTGAAAAACTACAACAAATACACTACCATTGACCGGCTACAAAGCAATAGATATTCCACACAACTGATTTTTCCTATGCTCAATTTGCCTTGCATCCCCTCCTTTTGTTTCAGTAGCATATGAGCCAGATTTCATTGCTCATACCTAACACAATAGCACAGATAAAAGGAGAGACTTAATACAAGGGAGGAACCTAATCAAATTAGCAACTCTCTAACTCTTTAAGTAAATCATGTACCAGATAATTGAATATCAAAGCATGCAGCCCAGAGCCAAAAAAAAACCAGAGAGAGAGAGAGAACAACACCAGAAAAATTGTAGAACTAGTTAATACCCAACATATGCAAATTTACTAGTTTTGGACAGTATCTACCATTATATCAGATTATTACTTGCATTCTTCTGTAATGAACACATAATCTAACCACTACAACAGTACAAGATTCTAAACTACTCTTCCAGAGGCACATATCTTGCACTATTCGCTCCCCTTCAAATGGATGCATGACTTCTAAATCCCAAATCCGACTATGGTTAGCCTGCCAGTGACCACATCCGGTGTAATTGACAATAGTGTGCACACTTTGACAACTATACAGTCAATTGCAATACAAGTTGGACAACAGCATAGTAATAATATTTCTAGAAGTGCATCACATCAAGTAAGCAAATATTCCTTCCATATACCTCTGACTCAGAGTTTGCAACACCAGTATGCATAGTGCTCCTCTTTCCGATGGTTACTTACAAGCCCCCCACAATGTAAGCAGATAAAGCTGCTTCCATCTAAGAATGCATCCAACACAATTTGCATTCTTCCAGTTTCTGCAAGTATTGAACTTTCATCAGCTTCCAGTGCAAGTGATGGACCAGCCATCTCACATGGTGATGGTTCCACATTCAAAGGTTGAGCTTCGGCAATCGCACACTCAGCAAATAAGGCAGCAAGCCGATCTACAGCAGTGTTTTCTTGCAGTCTATTTATGTACAATTCACGAGCACGATGCAGAGATTCAAAAACAGCTTGCTCCCCACCTCTGGTTCTCATCGCCATTACCACCTGTTCCAACCATTAGATAAACAATCAATATACGAAATTACCCGGATATAATTACTGTCTATCAAGAAGTTGTACCTTCAGTATAAAAAAATACGAATAAACCATACAATACAATCAAATGCATGAACAAACGAAACATGCCGCAAAGAACTTCGCCATTGGATATCACAAAGAGCTTAAAGAGAAATTTATCAGTAAAGCTAAGTTCTCGAGCAATTTAACAACTTCGCCATCTCCACATAGACCTGACACATCACGAAATTCTCTGGTCGATGTTATCTTGCAATCATTTATACCAAAAATAAAATCCAATCAATGCTCATAAGTAAGTTCTGTCAACAAGATTCTTTTTTTTTAAAAAAAAAGAAAGGAACCGATAACCATTCATCAGCAGCGGGAACAAAAAGTTTACAAGAAACCGAACTGAAAAGAAATCTGGATTTCTTACCGCCTGCAGGGCCTGAGAATGCTTCCCTTGATTGATCAGCTGGCGAGCCAACGTGAGCAGCTCTCGGACGGCGTCGTCTTGGCCTCCCTGCTGTTGCGTTGTGGTCACGGTTTCGGTTTCCGTCATCTCGATGTCCAAACGAAGATCTATGTCATCTGTCATTTTATGTTATTTGCTTTTCTTCCAACAACAAATTTTATATCATCCTGCAGATACCCCTAAGACGTGGCTTCGCTTTTTATGTTTCTGCTGTATTTTCCTTTTAATTGTTTTTGTTCTGTTTGTTGGTAGACGATTCCAGCAAATTCTGCAGCGCCGCAGCGGTCCCACTGCTTTTTCTCTGTCCATTGATTCACTGTTAAGTTTGGTTTGAGCTTGTTAAGCCTTACCTAGGCTTTATCCATTGATCTCACTTGAGGCCCTATTTGTTTTCTGATTTGCATGGAATTTCAGCTTTATTTTCTCTGGTGATTTGGGTCCATTTACCATCTCAGTGTTGGTGTGTCTTAATTCAGAACTTGGGCCTAAATCTCTGGAAACGAGAAATTTCACCTCCATAACTCCTAAGCTCAAGCCTCAATTTGGTAATCCAACCCATGGCACCTTTAACGGCTATAATGGTGAGAGTAGGCTCAAAAAGCCCACTCCCCAATTATAACCGGAGACAGGATGGAGCCCAAACCCCAGGCCCCCCACTCGATCCCTTGGCATTGTTTGCTGGCATGCCAGGCCATGTTTGTGTCGTGTTGAGTCTTACGCACAAGCTATTACATCATATGTTGTATACAAGTGAGTTCTTGATAAGAGCACTCAAATAATATTAATTTTCGTGTGCCACATGATTCCGAGAAAATGAAAGAAAATGTTCTTTTTTCTGCCTGGCACGTGGATTTAATTAGATAAACATAAGAAGTGTGGTTTCATCAAAGCACTTCTTCGAATATAAAAAAACTGATGACGATGATGACAATAGACCAGTAATAGGGGATATAAGCAAATAGAAACGGCGAAGCTGATTGGCATCAAAGGGAAAAGAGTAATCATGAAATATAGAAAACTTGTGCTTGGTATCCGGAGCTTCCCATTAATATTCAAAACTCAAGGAAGCCAGAAACAGTACCAGTGAGAAGGTTATGCAATATAACTCACATATTATAGCCACTTTTTGAGCTGGACCACGCATTTGCAGTAAGAGATGGAATTCCGTGGGTTAGTTGAGTTATCTTTGTTCTTCGAACTTAGCTGGGGCAGAAGTAGTGTTCTAGAAAAGCGGCTGGCAGAATGGCAGTCACTATTCTCATCATTCATGCGCGACAAATTTTAGGACCTTTTTTTTTTTTTTTTTTTTTTTTTAAGAAATCAACTTTGAACATTGAAACAGTAAACATGGCATAACTTAGTGACGATAGTTTGGCAATTAGGCAGCAGGGTAATTTTACTTTTAACTTCTGCACATCAAACAAATTCCTAGTGCAACACGCTACTTAAAAAACAGAAATTTCAAACGGAAGTGTGCACAGACTGGCTGAGATGATATGAATATTACAAGAAAATAGTATTCATTGCAGAGGCTGAAGTGAATAAATTATTGATCATCCACATAAGCTTCCTTGGAAATTGCAAATACAAGTACAAAAAGTCAAGAGCAATGCATTCTGCAAGCGGATTAAGAAGGTCAAGGTGAAGGAGCCATTTCCGGGATGTAAGGCTTACAAGGAATGTAAGTGTAAGACCACATATGAGTACAGACTCTTGGACGTGCAAAAAATTCTGCACACTCAGCAACTGATCTTTGGAATGGAAAATCAGGAATGCAGTTGTTTCTAACATCAAGCACTCCTTTCTCTATCAAAAATCTACACGAAGGTCCTGCATCAGTGAAATAGTTATCGGACAATGAAAAGTTCGCCAGTTTACCAAGTTCGCATATCACCTCTGGCACCGTACCGAACAAAAGATTGTTGGCAAAGTTAAGCTGCTCCACCTTCTCTAGACACGCCAATGAGAACGGTAATGGACCTGTTAATTGATTGTTGCCTACATCAAACACTATGGCCTCTTTTAGAAACCCAATCTCGTAAGGTAAACAACCTGTTAGCTGGTTGTTCAACAGTAAAACCTCGGTTAACTCCGAGAAAGCTCTGAAAAAGTTTCTTGGAAGTGGACCAATGAACTTGTTATTGGCCAAAGTAAGAAAAAGAATATGAGTGCTGCCTATATTATCAGGCAGCTTCATCATGAAATTATTGTTGTTGATAAAGAGAAAATCAAGATTTTGGGTAAATATTTGTGGAGGGACTGAACCAGTGAAGTAGTTGAACCTTATGTCCAGGAATTCCAGGTTATCCATGCCAAGAACAGCTGTAGGAAATGGACCTGAAAACTGGTTGTTGCTTATGTCAAGCTCGTAGAGATAGGGAAGCTTGGCAATAGTTGGCGAGACAGTACCTGCAAAGTTGTTGGAATTTGCATGAAAGAGCGCAATATCTGGTAGCTGGTCAAGAAAACCGTCAAGACTAGGAGCACCAAGCTGGAATCCATTGAAGTCAATTGACGCAACAGCTGTGGCCGTCTTGTTGTCCGGTGGGCTTTCACAGTAGAACCCTTTGTAATTGCATATATCTGAGCCTACCCAAGTATTGGCGATGCCAAGAGGATCTGACGTGATTATAGACTTGAACTTTTGGATTACAGGATACACCACAGCAAGCCTTTCGTCAGCAAATTGCAAAAGTTCTTGTACGAGAGGCAAGGGCGGTAAAGCTAGAGAAGTTCCTGGCTTTGGACATGGTAGTGTAATTGGTATATTTAGATCTTTAAGGTTGCACCCTTTGCTTAATCCTCTACCTCCGCCCCCAATGACAATTTCCAGCGTTTCTCTATTGGTATTTTTTGCTACGGTGTTGACAATGAGACAAGCCAGTAGAATGTAAATGTTGGTGGAGATTCTTCCCATTGTCTCAATTTTAATGGTGATCGCTTTCTTGAAGGGTAGCAAGAGTCAGCCAACAATAACAAGTGGTACGAGAAACTTATTGGAGAAAAGGAAGAATATTAAACAGACTGTGCCGCACTCAGAATCAACAGGAATTGTCCTGTGTGTAAGTGTTTCTATTTTCTAAGCTACCCTCTGTTAGCTCCACTAACTGCATATTCATTGCCACCGGCCAAAATAAATCATGTCCTTTATGAACATACTTTCCAATATCACAACCACAAAGCTGCCTTGTCTGTTTCCGGCTGAAATATATAATCCCAAAGCTAAGTTGAATGTTAGGCCTTCTCCAATGAAAATTTTGAAAAATTAAAAAGAAAAAAGAAGTAAAAGAGAGGGCATTGCTTGAGTAAGATAATCCATGATTGTTTTCTCCATTATCGACAGCTTATAGGGAAGTTAAGTTCAACAATTTGATACCTAAAGTTCAGTGGATTCCAATCTCCATTCATTTGTGAGGGCTAGTGCTTCGCAGCCAGCATCATGATTCATTGTCCCGTCGCTTTCATTCCATTCTATGGTTATAATTCTTCTCTACACAGTCCCTTCTTTGTTCCATTTTTGATAACCACGGTTGATAGTACTGGGTTGGTAAATTACCATTAGGAGTTCTAAAATGCAACGTAAGCTCGAGGGGAGATAGACAATATGGTTCAGGTAAAACACCAACTCCTGACATTAGAGGTCTCAAAATGGGCTGAGCTAGCTGGGGTCCGGACCGGTCCGATCTGTAAACAGTAATGGCCTAGCCCTTGCAGAGTCAGGCCGGTCCCCAATGCCCAGGCCCTTCCAGGCCCGAGCCAAGTCCGAGGCTATGAGTGAAAATCTCTCTTGAAGGCCGCTTTTCAATCTTCTCCAAAACTCACTAATCCATTTTCTGTTTATTCACGCTTTCCTCTTCGAACTCAACAACTCGCTTCCAATTCAGCTCTATTCCAAAGTCCTACTCTACTCAGTTTGCTGCAATTTTATCCCATGTTCAGTACCTCACTATTTAAATCTGTTGAGCATACAAAAGCCCTATTTCGGAAAATCACTTCAAAACCCGAGAAATTACTCAGATGAATTGGGTACCGAGTTGGATTACAGCAGGAAAGTGGACATGATCAATCTCAAGTTTGTAGAGGCTAGAGAGGAGCAAAAGATGGTGATGGAATCGAAAGAGACTGTCTATTTTGAGGAAGAAGCTGAGTGTGCTAGAGATGCTGTGAAGGAGGCGTTGGACATGTTTGATGGGCCATTGAGCAAGCAATCGAAGAGAGGAGATAAAGATGGCCATGGAATCGAAAGAAACATGGAAGATTGAAAATTGAAGCGTAAGAAGAAAACAGAAATAAAAAATAAATATTTATAATTTTGTTTAGGCCCGTCGATTGGATCGGCCCAAGTCTCCATATGAACCGAACTCTACGGATCGTACCGGACTGGATAATTATTGAGTGGGACTGATCTGACCCTGCACGAGCCTAGACCAGCCCGACACCTAAGTCCGCGAGAGTTCTGTTTTCATGAATCAGATCGGCTTGACTCGTTTAACAAATCTATGGGTGCTAGGCCCGCAAGAAATTTGTTTTCGCGAAGTCAATCAGTCCAACTCATTAGCACCCCCATCGAAGTAAGTCAAGAAGCTAAATTAATACAAACAATTTTACTCTGAATTGAAATAACTAAAGTGGATATAGCATATATGAACTCCTAATTTTCAACAGAAGCTCGCAAGAAGTACAAATTTTGTCTTCTAGGCTGGCAAACTTTTGGAATCAAGCACCAATTTTGTCAACTCTTAATTTCTTCGGAATGAATCCATCAAAAGAATAACAAAAGTAAATAGTCATCACAATCCTTGAGGCATAGACTATAGAGTGGACAGCAATAAGCAAATAGTGGGTATTCTAACAAATAGAAGACCAGAAAACAAGGAGTGGGAGACAAATTATCTTAAACCAAACCGGCCACTTTTGACTTCCCCAAGTATTCTCCATTATCAGTGGGTCTCAGTCACGGATGCTCTATCACCAAGTCATATCCACACCCACATCACCAAATTATTCTCAAGCACTCAAATCTGACCATGAATCCACAATTGCAATTTCAAATCTTTAATTCCCAATTATAAGCCACAACCCACCACTCAGCAACCAAATAGACTAATTGCAACATGACGACACCACCGCCACCAAAACTAGTCTATCTCTTCAACTTTTGTCGTGATTAAATTATGCAGCAAGGGTCAACCGTCCCGCAAAACGACACATCTTACTCTAAATAAACATTCTTCTGTGGCCAATGCCATTGACTGCAACCACTATCCCATGTAGAATTGCACATGACTTGAGTGGGAAATTAGAATAAAATAAAGCGAGCATGCTAGTAAGATCCACCACCATGTACATGTACTCATATTATATATAAAAGAAAACCCCCATTTGCAACATTCAACTCCCATAAAATCCTCAATTTCTACACTTTCCCATTACTTTTTTAAATTCCTTTTTAAACAAAAGTCTTGAACGAGAAACAAGAGAAACCAAAAACAAGGAATCCTACTATTATAGTTTTTTAAACTGCTAATCTATCAATCTTCTTGTAGACAGAGCCCAGCATCTACGTTGACTATCTGAGCACGGTACCGATCGCTTTGATCTTTCTTTCCTCCCCAACTTTCCCAGTCCTGGACGGGTCTGATTTTGTTTTGGAAGAAGGGCTCTTTGCGGACGTCGGATAGGGTTGGGATTTGACTTAAGATGATTCAAGAACCATGGCACCAGGTGCATCATGGATGGAAAAGGCATGATTGTGATCTCCTTCGTATGTAACAACCAGCATCGTTGGATCGTCAAGAGCACGTTCTACGTGTTTGCGCGCTGGACACCCTCTTACGCTGCTGCACTTGTAATAACCCCTGAGATCATACCATCAAAGAAATATATCAGAAACTCAGTATTGAGTCATTGGATTCGTTTCCACATTTTTGAGTCAACTCATGTTATCATTTACGGGAAAAAGTCAAATCCATCAGCCCCACAGAAAGGGACTATGATAAAACGGTTTTAGACAAAAACAATTAATGGCCAATGGCATTTTTCGGAGACGGAAGTTTTAGTCACACGATTGTATGTAACAAATGAACGAGTCATGGAACGAGTCACACGCCGAGTTACTTCTAAACATTTTGATTTATGCTTAAAGACAGAAAACGAATCTGATAGAAGAGTGCAAAACGCAACCTTGGATGAGGAGAACCCTTGATGGGTTTCTGGCCATACTTTCTCCAAGAGTAATCATCAGGAGGAATATCAGACACCTTGGAGCTAATAGCTGGAATCCTGATCACTCGCTTAACCCTTGATTTCCTGTTCAAATTATAATTATAGATATTAAAATTTCCTGTTCAAATTAATAATTATAGATATTAAAATCAAATCAATCGCCACTCAATGGAAGATCGAAAAAAATAAACAAATAAAACATTTTGATGATGTTATGAAGAAATTAGGAAGACCAACCTCTTCTTGGAGCAATGGCAACGGCCAGAAGATGAACCGCACTTAAGAACAGCGTCATCCATGGAATTGCACTTCCTTTTCAGGGAAGATGATGACAGAGGAGGTTTACCAGCTGATGAAACATGTGATGGTGTGGTAAATTGAAACCCAGATGAGAAAGAAGGCCGTATGCTATCAGCATCCCCTGTCAGCGAGGAAATGAAAGAATTTGTAGCAGAAATCTGCGGAGAAGGTGAAAAACTGATAGTACTTGGCCCATCATTTCTCTCGGTAAGCGCAGTTTTTGTTGCCAACATAGAGGGAGTCTTATGAACCTGGGCGGGGTGATGATTGTGAGGCAAAGGAGGGAGACGATGAACAGGCGTAGGACAATAAACCTTAAAAGCAGAGGTTTGTTCCTTTGAACGATGATTTGCAGATTCAACAGATGGCCCGGGTTCTTGAACGTGTTTCTGTTCCTTCTGAGGTACAACAGGAGGCGGAGGACTCACAGGCGCTCTTCTGAATCTAGCATGTCCTGTTCTTGGTCTACCCAGTAAAGAAATAACTTTCTTGAAATTGTTTACGGCCACTTCAGCAGCAACCTTGATTTCCTTCTCAGGTTCAAGATTGATGGAAGAAGATGCGGCTTCTTGGTACTTCGGCTGCTGTTGTTCAGTCACTTGACTTCGAGACAATAATCTTATAAACTCACCAATGCTCTGCACACCCGCAGATGCAGCTTCCTGCACAGCATTATCTTCCATTTTCACAAAACCATCACCGCAACCATAACCCATCATCAGCTCGACAGCCATTTCTCTCACCACCGTGCACCGATAAGAGCAATAGGGTATTTAAATCTTGAAAGATAGTTATAGTTACAGACACAGCTTGTTGTACAAGGCGAGGAAATATGATGATATTGATGATGAAAGAAAGCAAAGGAAAAGAAAAAGGAAAACGCCTCGAAAAACAAAAGCAAAGAAACAACGTTAAAGACAGAAGATAAAAGATAGAAACTTATTATGGATTCGAGTCAAACAGATGCCCTCTAGCGATTACGAAGACATCAAATGGCTGACCTGTCGCGGGTGCCTGGTGTACATATTGCCGTCAAACTTAGTTTCCAGTAATATCAATCCACGTGTTGAATTTTATCTTGATGTTGACCACCTCTTCGATGTGGAACCGGTTAAGACCGTGTAAACAAAATGATGAGAGAGAGATGGTGGTGATAAGGTCAAAAGGTTGTGATGACCCGTTGGATTGATCGATGACTCGGTAAACCCGGGGAGAGAGAGAGAGAGAGTGGGGGGTGTTAGTTGGAGACAGTAAGAGGTAGGGTTGACCTTTTAACAGCTTTTAATGCGAAAGTTATTGAGTGAAGAGATGGGTTTGTGGGACCCGAAGCTCCTCTTTAACCGGACACCGGATGCAGCGTCAAAGTCTCACCCCACAAGTCACATAGGATTCTTTCTTCACCCCACAACCACCGTTGGATTCATTTAAGATCCGTTTAGTACCGTTGATGTCACTCTGTCATCAATTTAGTAATCGAAAATCTGAATCCGGCTCATATGTAGTCACATCATGCAAAGACCTATGGCCGGATGCTTCCAAATTTGGCGTTGAAAAATTTGACCAGATCAAGACTCCCCAAAAGAGAAAGGGCACAAGGCTTAACGTGAGGTGAATCCTCCGACCGCCGTATCATAAAATATTGCACAGAAACGGCAAGGACGATGGTCGCCGTAATAATTCAACTACTCTTCGGTCTTTAAATAATTGGTTTATATTGTCTTGACATGATCTACTTTTGAAATCATAGTTCTATGCAATTGAATAATTCATCGTGTTCTATACATTAATATTACAGTCGTGAATTCTCGACAAATGACAAACAGTATAATCTAACATTGAGGTGACCCCATTTAAAAAGTGGCATGGTTTTAAGAGAACAACAGTAGTCAAGCAAGGGTCAAAGTAAGATCGTGTTAAATTTCGTGGACAGTTTAGTCATTGACAATTTGACAGGCAGGCTCCAATGTTAATGGCTTGACGTCAAAGAGTGGTTGGACAGAGAAAGATTAAAAGGGTTACGAGTCTGAATTTAGTTCAAAGCTTGAGATAAACTTCATACTTTCTTTGTATGGCTGCAGGAGAAGTTCAACTAGAATACTTCTCCAACGCGTAATCCAACCATTACAAGTTAAGTAAATGTGTTGGATATTCGTAATATTTTGCTTTCCACTTACATATAGCTTTTCATTAAGTCAGAGATGAAATGGGACGTGTTGAAATCTTTTAATAATGAAACAGAAAAAATTAATCTATTAATAATAAAAAAAAATTTAACTTAAGTAAATTTATATTATTTAATTAGTATCAAGAGAGAATTTTATAAAATTATTAATAAATAATTTTATTAAATTATTTATGTTACAATCTTAATTTTTTTTTTGTTGACTATTTTAACATTACTTTTGCTTGTCAATAAGGGTTTATAAAGTCAAGTCCTGCAATTAACGTTAAAAAAAAAAAAATCAATCAAGTCAACGAAAAAATAAAACTAATTTACACGAAGATACAATTATATTGCGTGGCCGATCCAAGGTAGAGCGTGAAAACAATAAGGGTTTAGAAACTATTAGCAAGATGGGCCTAAATCCTAGGCACAAAATAAAGCATGTGGGCCGCGGTTGTGCATGGAGATTCCAGGTTGAGCATTACAGCCGCAGGCACGTCAGGTTTTTTCTTCACCTTACTCTTGTACAAATATTGTCAGTAGTGAAGCCAAGTATTAGAAACATATCCTATTGACAACTGAGATGGGGCTTCAGCAAACTTGATGCCTGGGGCCTAGTTATGCGTTGAGACTTGAGAATTTGCAATGGTTATGGTTCCATCTTCTTTAAGAAGTTCAGATGAAATCATGAAATTTCTGGCTCGTACTTAGAGGGAGTTCAGGACAGAAATATAAAGAAGGCCGCTTGAGAAATGAAAATTTGGCAATGCCAGCATGGTTTCTGTTTTGTTGCCCATGTATGGATAGAACTAAGAATATCGCGTGCTTGTCATCATCAAAATGGTTGTGTATAATCGTATTTAGATTAAGGTAATGGGCCAAGTGGTTCCACTTCTGTTTCTACAGTTGTCCGATTTTGCATCTACAAAAGCAGAGCACTTGTGGATACGAATTTGGAATCTCAAATTTCAAGCAGATATATCAGCTCAAGAAGGCAGGTAAGCTAACGACACTTGCCTGGGCCTGGGGCCTGAGGCCTGGGCAGCCTCGCTGTCGACGCCCAGCACGTAATCTGATGATTGCGTGTTTGACTAATGTTGTTCGCTGAATTGAAATTTGAGGACTAAAACAGTAGATAAATGATAAGATAATGGGTAAACCTTCAACATCACATGCCAGCTCACAGGACAAGTCGTGGGCAAGTTCACTACTCCATCAAATTTAACATCCAATCTCCGCCGTAGAAAACATTTTTCCACTACAATAGTATTATTACCACGCCGCCCCTGAAACTAAGCCGCAAGAGCCAAGACAGAAGAATCGCATAGTATTTGCCGGTCGTTGCAGGCTTATGCAATCAATCAGTTGGTATTCACACCGACCGTGATTTGATTGATCTTGTCTCGTAGAATTTGATCAACGGCTGATCCGATCTTAAACTGTCAATTATAAGTGCGCCATACTCTCACCTATAAAAAACAAGCGAGTGGGCCCAAACAAGAACACGAGCACCAAGTGACGAAAAAGGTGGGTCCCGGCATTCTCTTTCCCATGCTCCCCAAGCTAGAAGAAGAAAACAATTCGGAATCTTCGTACTTGCCTTTCAAAAGTGCGTAAAGGAAGTGGAGATGATATCAGTCTGGGAAGAGTCGCTCCACCATTCCACGTGCCAAGAAAAGCGATATATAGAGAGAGAGAGAGAGAGAGTGAGAGAGAGAAATCAATGAGCCTGGAGGCTTGCTTGTTATTACAGAGAGTGATCGGATTCCTTCCGCGTATAAAGTTGATTTTCGAATCTTTAACGTTGTGATCATGGGCCGTGGGTCCATATGTCTCAGACGACAACGTTTTACTTGGTAGGTAAGTAAAATACGCCATTGAAGAGATTGGGCGTTGGATCCTTAATTTTTCAAATTCAGACCAAATTAAAAATTAAAAAAAATGGGAACACGGCATCAATCTACCAATAGGACCACTGTATGCTTGGAAACACTGTGTCCACTCACCGTACAAGCCATATCGGATAAGAAAAATAAATGCCCTACAAACAAGATGCAATAATTGTTTATTTTTGTAAGAGAGTTTTAATGCGATATTTTATTATATTAATAATTTTTTAATGTAATATTTTATTATATTAATATAATTTTTATTTTATTAATTTAATAATTTTATCACATTAATTATATTAATATTATAAAATTATTCTATATAATTTTTTTTTACAATTAATAGTGAAACATGTGAACCGATAATATGAAGCATTTAAGTCACACATCATATAATGCGTTAACAAAATGGTGGTTGTTATCAGCAATATGTACTCTTATAAATAAATAGAGATTCGTAAAGCTTCTAAATAATGGGCCGAGGCCCATTGCGCCAGCCATTTGAAAATACTTCAGGAGCACGTCATCACTGGTATTTGTTTTGGTACGGGGCTTTTTCTCGTTCAAACAGATGAACAAAAGGAGGCTTGGGAAAAGTTTGGTCAGTTAGGTAACACAGCAAATTTATGTGTTAGAAATAAACAGAACAAAAAATATCCGTTAGGAAAACGATCCCGCGTTAAATCCTCGCCGTTGATTAAATATGACACGTTGGACTTTATTTATTTGTTTATTTACTTTTTAAATAGTAATTAAAAAATATAAATAAGAGAAAAGTGGCAATATTGAAAAAGAAAGGGGAGCGGTGAAATTATTGACGCAGAACACCGAAATCTCTCCGACCTTTGAGTGGGTCCTACTTAAAAAGGACAGAGAAGCAGTCACAGTCTCTCGTTCACCCAAGGCACCTTTTAAAGTCCAACGACGTGGCAATTCCCAATTGGCTTATATTAAACTCACCACTCACATGGTTCTCAGTTGTCCAAATTTTATTTGCTAGCACTCATTTACTCTCAGCATTTAATAGTATTAAATATTTATTTCCGGGATAGGAATTCCTTTTAAATTTTATTTCCATGCTTGTCAGCTCTTATTAATTTTATTCAACACCGTCTCTTCATTTTTGCATTTCCCTGTATAAAAACCACTACCTCCTGTCCGCATTAACCATCCATCTTTCTCCAGGATACTCTTTTCTGCAGGATACACAGAAAGAAAAAGGAAGATGGGTTTGCAGAGATCACCTTCGTCGTCAAAAACCATGGCCATGCTCTTGTTACTGTTGTTTACCTTATCATCAGCCTTAGACATGTCGATCGTATCTTACGATAAAACCCATGAGTCAAAATCTGGCTGGAGGACTGATGATGAGGTTATGGCGATATACGATGCTTGGCTTGTAAAGCATGACAAAGTATACAACGCTTTAGGTGAAAAAGAAAAGAGGTTTGAGATTTTTAAGGATAATCTCAGGTTTATTGATGAACATAACTCGGAGAACCGGACTTACAAGGTCGGGTTGAACCGGTTTGCTGACTTGACCAACGATGAGTACCGCTCTATGTATCTGGGTACAAGGAGTGGTGCTAAAAAGAGTTCCTTGAAGGCAAAAAGGAGCGATCGTTATCTGCCACGAGTCGGCGAGGCGCTGCCGGACTCTGTTGATTGGAGGAAGGAAGGAGCCGTGGTTGAAGTTAAAGATCAAGGAAGCTGTGGTAAGTTTTTTTTTTAATTAATTTATTGTTTGACCTAATTTGACTTGATTATTATTGTCACGAGCTTTCCGATTCAGTCTATAATCATAAAAAGGCAAAAAGAATTATAAGCAAGATGGGATGTCCTGTCACTGGTATTCTAACTACAGAGGAATAATTATAAAAAAGGGTAATTTTGGTATTTACGGTTTGTAATAATCTATCATCTATGCAGTTGCCCTGTAAGTTGACTTTGACGCCGGCAGATCAATCGGGTGTTCCTTGAGATGTGAGGACAATCGCCGGTTAAAATTTTACGTTATCTTTTGTTTAATCAGAAATTTTGATTGTGTGATGATCTTTCCTGTAAGCTCTCCTGGTCACTGTCAACTGTTCCGGTTATTTTGTCTGTACTTGAGATGTTTGGGACAGATTTTAGATAATGGTCCAAATTGGATTTACATTTTTAATCTTAGATTACAAGAAAAAATCACAAGAAATCAGGAGGCGCGGAAACAAATAAGATATTTTTTCGGCAGAGTTTACGTTAAACGAACAAGCCCATAAAGAACTCACAAGAATCTAGTTTCCTGTCTTGGCCAAAAGCTCGTATGATTCTTTGTAGGTTGCACTTAGATGCTATTTGGTCTAGATTCGCGGACCTTAACAGAGTTACAGTAGCATTTATGTCTTGTACTTTCGGTGGATAGGCCCACAGGACGTGATTACTCTCTAGCTTGTGCGTGAACAGGTTGCTGTTAGGGGGTTAGGTCAGTAACCCCCATTGCATGAAATCTCTGCATTACTGAAGCAGGCAAAATAAGTGTGTATTAAAAATGTTAAGGTCTGGATTATGGATGATTGAGTGTTGTATAGATTGTTTGACATACAGTGAAATGTCTGTAATTCAACAAAATTTACAACTAGGAGGAAGGATTATACGAGCAATTCTTTCTACCTGTCTTTTGTACACAAAAAACCAACTGATATAGATTCAAAACAAACTCAGATATTATATTCTTTCAGTAAATGGTTACAATATTATAAAGCAAATTTCTGTTGTTTTATGGGTAAAACTGCTAGTTAATTGTCTGCTTGTGTCTTTTTGAAATGGAGGGAGTTGCTGGGCATTCTCAACTGTTGCAGCCGTGGAAGGTATTAACAAGATCGTTACCGATGACCTGATCTCATTATCTGAGCAGGAGTTGGTGGACTGTGATACATCATATAATGAAGGATGTAACGGTGGTTTGATGGACTATGCCTTTGAGTTCATCATCAACAATGGAGGCATTGACTCTGAAGAAGATTATCCCTACCAAGCTGTTGATGGCAGATGTGATACATATAGGGTGGGTATCTTTTTCAAATAGGAAATCCATTGTGATGGAGAATTATTCTTATGGTTCTTGGCTCTGTGCAGAAAAATGCCAAGGTTGTCACAATCGATGCTTATGAAGATGTTCCTGTAAATAATGAGAAAGCTTTGCAAAAGGCAGTTGCAAATCAACCGGTCAGTGTTGCCATTGAAGGTGGTGGCAGGGAATTCCAGTTCTATGAATCGGTAACTTTCATCTTTTCATCTTACTTGTAACATTTAGATTAGGGATTTTGCTCTTATTAAAATTCTTTACTTCGAAAAGGTTTGGTGGAGATGACATTTGATTCTATTTGAATAAATTGACTTGTAAACTATACAAACACTTTTCAATGGCTTCTAAGCAGGATCAGGAAGCTATATCTCTAGTGTGTGTTCTTTTAATCAGAGTATGAAGTCTGAACTATATTGTTCTTTTTTCTCAAATTTTCAGGGTGTATTTACTGGAAGATGTGGGACAGATCTTGACCATGGTGTTACTGCTGTTGGATATGGCACAGAAAGTGGAACTGATTACTGGATTGTGAAGAACTCATGGGGCAAAAGCTGGGGAGAGTCTGGGTATATTAAGATGGAACGAAATTTGGCTAGCACTGCAACAGGCAAGTGCGGGATTGCCATGGAAGCCTCTTATCCCATTAAGAAAGGCCAAAATCCACCTAACCCTGGACCATCTCCTCCATCTCCAGTAAAGCCCCCAACTGTCTGTGACAGCTATTACACCTGCCCTGAGAGCAACACCTGCTGCTGCGTCTATCAGTATGGCAACTATTGTTTTGCATGGGGATGCTGCCCACTTGAGTCTGCCACCTGCTGCGATGACCATTATAGTTGCTGCCCACATGACTATCCTGTCTGTAACGTTGATGCAGGGACTTGCTTGATGGTAAGAACTACTAAATCATCGCATCAATGTGAAAATGTTCACTTTTCATGTTTTCAACTGAAGTTATTAGATTGCATTTGTGTGATTGTTTGAGAAAATAATGTTTTTCCTTCAACTGTACAAGTTTAAATTTTACGTTTTCACAGTTTTTGCTTCACCACAAAAAAATTTCTTTATCGCTCATCTGTTTTCCTAAATTTTTGCAACAGAGCAAAGACAATCCGTTGGGAGTGAAGGCAATGAGGCGCACTCCTGCTACACCTTACTGGGCTCATGGAAGTGAAGGCAAACATAGCAGTGCTTAATCAAAGTTTAGACTGGTAAAGCAGTATATGGCAAACAGGAGGTTGAAAACAGTCATACCAATAATTGAAGTTGGCCTTCTTGGTTTATCATAACTGCGCACCATCATTGAACATTAGACTACCAGCAGATGTATGGTTTATTCAAGATTATTCGGATGCTGATTATGTACATAGTTCTTTATCTACGTTGCATTCGAACAACAAACAGGCAATTGTTATCAAATTTAAAAGTCCTTTGCAAATCTTGACAATAACTATCTTGCAATTGCTTTTGTGAAGTATTTTAGTTTAGCTCGATATAAATAGTGTTCTGGAATCACGCATATCTGAACTTAGCATATGTGAATTTATCTTATTATTATTGATTGAATTATTATTTAAAATTACAGATTGGATTATTATTTTTTTTAAAAGACATATTTAATAGAACACGTAAAAGTTGCTCTTATAAAATTTTAGAATATTTTTTTATTTAACGTAAAATTTTATTACATTCTTTTTTTTTTATTTTATGATTTATTTCTATAAAATTTAAAAAATATTTTTTTATTTAATATGAGAGTTTATCGTACTCTCTCACACTTAATTCTATGATGTATTTATTACAACTCCTTGCATGCTTATCTTTAAAAGATGTGTTTAATAAAATATGTAGAATTTATTTTAACAAAACTTAAGAATATTTTTTTTCGATTTACTTTAGAATTTTACCATACTCTTTTTTATCTATAGTCTCTCTTATCCAATTCTATAACGCATACTTGTATTGCTCTACTCGAAAATTTGTGAACACTTTATGAACGCGTTTAACACACACTCTTTTCCATCCAATCCTGTGATGTATACTTGTCTTGTTTTATTTTGACATTTGTGAACCATTTGTAAAGTCATTTGTCAGACACTCTTTCCCACCCAATTCTGTAACATTCTCATTATAATAGTTTCCTACATGTTGTCTCAAAAAGATACGTTAAATAAAATATGCTAAACTTATTCTAATAAAATTGAAAAATACAATTTTCTTATTCAATATAAAACTCTATCACACCCTCTCTTGCCTAATACTGTGGCGTATATCCGTTTTACTCTACTTCGAAACGTCTAATTTTGTGATGCATATCTTTTCTATTCTATTTTAAAAGTTATAAATTTTTTATGAACATATTTAGTACGTATGAGTATTAGATTGATATATTGAAATCAAAATAAATTTAATTTTTATATTATTTGTCATAAATTTTGAATTATTATTATTTTTAAAATATATATTTAATAAAATATATAAAATATATTTTTATAAAACTTAAGAATGACTCGTTTGTATTTAAGGTGGGATTCCTATTGCAGCAGGGTTGTTGTTTGTGTTTAGAATTTTACTAATGTCTTTGGTGCATCCCTGGACCTATTTGCACTAGATGGGCTCAGCGAACAGGGTTAGCCCAAGCATTCTTCTAACTTTGCACCACCATACCCCGAGAATTCACAACAAAATCCCCTTCCAAGCTATATATTTCAGTTTCGATATTGGTTAACGGAAGAACATCCAGACGTATTCTGATTTCTAAATAAAACAAGGATTTGTTGAGATTATCACTAGAATCAGATATTATTTGTTTGTTTGGTACCATTTGTCAGGAACAATTTAATTTGTGGTTTTAAATGTACTTGTCTCCAATGACGTAGCATCACAGTTGCTTTCCTCTGTTCTCGTCATTCTGATGCTTTGTAACTGAAATGGGATTGCTATGGCAAGTTACTGACAAATGAGTCTTCCTACAAAAGGCTGCACTGGTTTAAATACCCTCATTAAAACCTTCTTCAAAAATCCTTGAATCTTGGCTGTTCCCTGGGTTGTCATGTCGAGCAATTTAACATAATTGTCCACTTCCAAGTGGAGGCAATCCATTAATGACCTAATGGATTATGTTTCAGTCGAGAAATGGGCTAATTACTGTATGCATTTCATCTAACCGAAGGGGTCAGTTGTCTCATGATGCAAAAGCACGATTCGCTTTCTCAGATTATTGTGCTAAAAAAATCTAAAAGATGAGGTCGGGGACCATCCATTTTGTCGGAGATTGGCTACCAAATGTCTCATACAACAACTTGATCATGATTTATCTCTTGGCAAATTATTTCATCTTCAGAGCATCAGGGGACCATTACACCGCTTATGGTGGAGTCCAGTCGAACTCCAATACCCTAAGCCCGAGGGATAGGGATAGACCGCAGCTGCAGCGCCAGACTATGCCACCCCGACCTTGCAGTCCATGACGGGAAATCAATGCCTTTTCTCATAACATTGCCTTGTTACATTGTCAAATCCTGAAAGCATCTTTACATTATTAGAAACATTATCATCTTCGTTATTATCCAGCAGGCCAAAAGGGGTGGAGAGAAAGGAACATTTGGAGCAGTATTAAGGTTTAATTTCGGCAATTTATAAAACAAAAGCATGTACTCAAGTAACACCAACACATGATACCTTAAATATATTTTACAAAGCAACCATGTTACGAACAAAATGGAATAATGGTTCATCAGCAGAGGATTGTGAAGCCATGATGTAGCCAATCCTTGTATTTATGGCCAGAAATACAATTGGGTTCTCCTAGTTAATTCATACTTGGTGTAATATCTCCCTCCGTCTGTAAATTAGTGTATATATAAGCTGGCTTTTGTTCTTGATCTTGTAATTGACATGAGGAATCCATTTTTAAACCAGCAACTTGGACTTTGCTTAATCCACCACCATTATCATCCTTCAGTCTCTGGCATGTAACATTGGTGCAGCTGCTGTTGTTGATAAGAGCTGTGTCAGGAAATTCACTGACAGTATAGGATGGGATCACAGAAGGTAGCTTTGATAGAAGAGCTCCAAGACTACAAGACGTTGTGGGTAAAAGAGGAGGCATTGACCACGTGGGTGCTCTTGCAATGACATTTTGAGGTCTGTTCCAACCTAAATTAATGGATTTGAATGGAGAATCTTCTGGCATTTCACTGAAAAATCTTTTTGTTCCGGTTAACCGGTGCTTTTCATTGGCTAGGAAAGATGTTTCCTGGCTTTCCATCATCTGATTATTGGTTTGGATGATGTATGGAAAATGGACTGGCTGGTATGGCCTTTGTACTGCAAAGACGCCTGGAATGCTCTGAAGATAGCTGAATTTCCTCTGTATATTGATCACCAGATTGAGATCTTCCACAATCTGAAGAACAAATCAGCTATCATTTTATTTAATGTAGAAAACATAATGTATCTATATAGAGAAGAGAAACCTTATCAAATGAACCCAGTTGAATGATGCCTTCTCTCACAGAAATGATCGCAATTGTCTGTAAAATGAAAGAAACTGATCATATGATCTAGTTGGGCCAATTTTAACTAACTGAGCGTGTGAAAATGCCAACCTGAATTCCTGAATTAAATTGAATTTCCCAAGCCTTTGGTTGCTGTATTAAAACAAATCATGATAGAAGTCAGAAGTCTCAGCACAGAAAGAAAAAGACTACATCGCCATGCATGCATTCACAGAAATGTTTTCCTTATTCCCTTACAGGCTCAATAGAAGGATTCGAAGAGGAGATAAAGCCAGGATCACTTTCTTTTGTGGCTTCACTAAATACCCACTTGTGACTGTTATCAGCTGCAACTTTGCCAACTAATCTGCAGCCAAGCAGCATATACATTGGCAAGTTAACTTCTCAATTGGTTTCTATTCTTCATTTAACAAGAAAAAGAGTTGGAAAAACAAATAGGAGGATTATTAATTCTCACCCTTCTCCAAAATTATAGACCTCATGAGACATTTTGAAGAAGATATCAGCTCCAAACCTCCCCTTTATGTAACCACTTCCCGCTCGTTCACATTCATAGAAATCACAGAACCCATCTTCCCAGACAAGAATCCTGAAACAATATTCCACTTTAAACTCAAATGAAACAACATGAAACTTGGGTTTAGTACAATTCATTTGAACTACCAGTTCCTTTTATTTCCTTTGGAGCGATCAAGTGAACTGCCTTCATAGTCCCACCTGCAATAAAGCAATGTGGTGATCTACAGCCATTAACTACACTTCAAATTTATTATTGATATTTGCCATGAAATTATGCTATATTTTTCTTACTTTGGTGGGGGGTAATTTCGTGGCAGAATCCTCCACAAAACAGCGTACACCCATTTCGAGGAACTAGAAGAATCAGAATATGAACATAAGCTTCTCAGAGTGTGCTGCAAGAGACAGTTAAGCATGGGAAGTCCACCTTCCATTGTCAATCAAAGAAAGAGAATAAGAAAGAGAATGAGAATGAGGATGAGGCACCACTGGACAAAGAGTCCTAGTTAAGTCCCAATTAAAAAGGAGATGAGAAACAAAAACTATTGCGATCCCCAAGCGCAGAGAACCGGATTGCTTTACAGACACTGTTTGACAAAATTCAGACCTACAGTGCCCTTTTCAGTTGGTTCAATGGCGGGACCCTTACATTTATTTTGCCCTCCCTGATTTAAGGGTATTTGCTATGCGTTTCTTAGGGGCGTGGGCATGAGATTTCTTGGGCAGACAAGCTCTCCTAGTTGTATCTTCGAACCTTCCTTTTTGTTTTGTTTCTGTTGGTTTCCTTGGACAGTAAAACTCGTATCAGTTACTGACGTACTTTGCTCTGTTGCTCAAAAAACTTCATTGGAAAGACAATTTTCTCGCATTGCACCCATGTTGTCAATGTCTTATTAAGGAGGCAAATGTGAACAAAAATCGATGAGACATTTCATTGCTCAGAAAATAAATTTATTCTTGAATTGTTGCTTTTCAGAATTTGCCAGAAACTTCATTAGTCTCTCAAAAGCCCACCAGCTATAAGATAAAAAATACGACCTTGCAAAGAACTTAGCCTGGAAAATATAATCCTCAATTCTGAGACCAATGCCATAAAGCACATTATATAGCTTTCACAAGCAATTGACATCAGTGTAGCAATTTGTTTGTAGTTGCAGTGGTCCTCAAACGGTTTATAGTTCCATCAACGTGCACCAAACTTCGTGTTAACATTAATATTGGCTAATATCACATCATTGTTCTAAAGATATATACCTCATATATAGCTGGCTGATGCTACCCCATTTGTCATGTGACAACATACGTATTAAAAGGGCACGATATAAGTTTTAGCACATAGCAATGTCTCATAAATAGCAACATTTCCTTCAGTGTTGTTCTAATTCATCCAAAAGTTCAAATTTCTTAATCTAGTTGTGTTTAAAAAGAAAAAAAATGAAAATAAAAAGTTGCAGATTTAGTAACAGAACTCTACCCTGGTGTGATGCCACACAGCATAGCTACATTCTTAGGGCACTGTTGCTGATGAAATATCTGAAGACCCCAATCTTTCAATCTGCTGTGCACCACTTTCATAAAAGCTCTTCCCGTTAGGAGAAGTAGAAAGTCAAAATCTAGACTACATGGAATGAGATAAGCCCACTGTATTCTTGCGAATCTATCAACCAGAAGAATGGTGCTTTAGACACCAAGAACATGTTAAGCATCAACTACAGTATTCCCTCCTTTGAACAGTATTAAACTTTTTGATTGAAAATTCTGGCTAATTGTTTTAACGGCTGCCGGAGCACATCATGAACTTAGTCATTATGTCCCCACTGGCCTTATATATGCACTGTTTGTGAACCATATAGCTTGTTAGCTAGATCCCAATCCATAGTGCAGTTCTCCAACCCGTAGATCAAAGATTAAGGAATATTCTTGTGAACCATACCTAAAGGACACTTCCCCTTGTTCATCAAATGGTCTACCCATCTTTAACACGCACGGCACTCTGCATTAGTTGTCTCACTAGCTAGTCAGATTCATTGCAGATCTTCAATCTCCATCACTTTGGTGTAAGACAGGCGGCCCTGAGTTTCTATGAGTTTTTGGGGCTCTAGGTGAGTTTTTGATGTACTGTTTCAATCGAATTTAACGTTAATCTGAAAAATTAGTCATATTTTGGGATCCAACCACCTGTATCAACTGTCTCCGAGACCACATGTTACATGCACAAATGCCAAGTCGTGTTCATTTCTCCTCAAATTTAATTAAAACAGAGTCAATTTGGCAAGATTAATGACTAATACATCATTTTCAGTAAATATGAGCTAAGCTAGATCGTAACAAGTTTCAAAATTATGATTTGATACATCCTAGTGATCAAATAAGGAACCGACAAAAATTCTCTGTCAAGTCACTTATTTGTTTTAAAGAAGCGACCTGACCAATTTTAACAATTCCCTTTGCAAATACAACAGCAAAGAGTTTGAAGTAAAATGAAGCCATAAGCAGGGAATGATTAATTGCTTTTGCAAAGTATCGTACAACATATACCGGTCCAGTTTGAAAAGCACAAGAGGGGAATGGTACGCCCCACTGCGGGGAAGGTAAAATGATTGACAGTGACCAATAGTAAGGCATGCAATTGCAAACGAGCATCCCACCCCCACTCCTTGTAAAAGGACATGCATAACATGGCCCTCCGTTCCCCTACAATTATCGGTTCTCCTGCCTCTCCTTATCGCTTTGGATAGAACATTTTAACAACAACTCCTCATTGGTGCAACCTTATACCTACATCTCATCCGATAACCATATGCGTCTACTCTTATATTTATAAGCTTACTTTTTGTATGGCATTTTAATCACCTCATGTCTTGCCAAATCTTCCACCAAATGTTTGGTAATCGTTCAATGATCAGTAATCTTACAATAATATATCCTAATTAAGGGCGATAAATTTCTGAGAAGAAATACAGTGTCTAGTATTCAATTGCGTCCATAGTAGAATATAATAGAGCAATAAACAGGTTTGTCGATCAATCCCTACAGTTAATATTCGGCAAAGTCAGGTAGCATGTTCCTGATATGGTATTGATGAATGATGTTTTGATTTTCTGCCTAACTTGGAACCGTAGGACTGGAAGATTACGATCAGAGAATGAATTTAAATGGATGAAATGATCTTGACAAGTATTGCAACACACCAGAAGCAATAACTTATAAGAAAGACACTGACATGGTCTGGCACATAATGCCATGCATACTGGTGCTATTAAAACTGCAAGGGAACGCCCACTATCACCCAGATTATAAAACAGAAAGCTTAAGTTTATTCCAATAGTACCCATAAATTATAGAACGTGAATGATAATTTTAGTCCGCTGGATTTTGAGAACCAAATCTTGAAATCTACCACTGGATAGTGGAAGGAGAGGCAACGGTCACTACATGGATGAGATCAGCGGCTGGTAGTGGTTGTTTTTATTCAGAACTGGTGTGTGATTGGCTTCCCGCTTTAGACCCTCAATTGTCTAGCCCAATAAAGGGTATTCTAGAGTGGTCCAAAATACTGGCGTTTGCCATCATACAAAGCCCGATTTTCTCTCCTTTCTGAAAGCAAGCTCATAGATGTTATGCTGTGGTGCTGGAAGTTCAGCAGATACTGAGGCTCCTACGCTTCTAAGTTGTAATGGAAGAAAAGAAAATGCCAATCTGGTTTCTATATTAGTACTTAGCACATCCGAATAGAGTTGTAATGGTCATCTGTACTAAAATGGATAAGCCAATTTAATTTTATTATGTCAAAGTAAGAAGTTGCAATTTGCTAATAAATTATTTTTGGCTGGCATTTCGAAGATATATATTGACTTGTCCCAGTTGGAAGGGGGTTTAGTCTTTGAGAGCATTGTCAACCGAATGGGAAGATTGCAGGAAGCAGCACTCATGCGGATTATTCCACCGTTTTGAAGCTTAACACGAATTTTTAACATCAATGAATGGAAAGTTGGTCTAAGGCTGACTTTTTCAGCTGCGAAACACGTTGTTTACATTGAATAAGCAAGCACAAGTAGTTTCCGTGGGTAATACTGGACAAATTAGAATGAGTTTCCACACTAGAAAGCCACAAACCTATAGCTTTCATGGGTTTTTCCTTTTACATTTATCCCCGGGTAATTTAATTTTTGCATCAGATGTTGATTTTCATATGTTGGTAATTCTCATTTCTCAGCTTCCACTGCATGTTACTCTAGAAAGCAGACTATATTTTATTATCAGAGATGTTCGTAGACTTGTTTATCATAATCATTTGAGAACTGCATCCAAGAAGTCTTTGGCAAGTTGAACGGTTCTGCCATTATTAATTACTAAAGCTCTTGTGATTGGGTTTTAGAGCAACGAAGACTTAGTATGGTTTGCAGTTTGCGTCAACCCTTACCAAGAAAGACCAATTCCCTCCAATCAGGTACAAATATACTTATCATACATCTTGCGTTGGCATAATTGACAATATCCCAATACTTTTTCAGAAAGTAGAGCTTCATTTTGCTGAAGAAGTACCCATGTCGATCACTGGAATCCAAGGCCTTCCACTTGAAGTCACAGGTATATAAACTGTTTATTTGGCAATTTATACAAGTACTCTTTTTTCTTATTACCGTTGTTAATGTGATTGTTGTTTTGATTTCTAGTTGTTGGATGTTATAACTTGGATGATAAAGAATGGATATCAAGACAAGATCCTTATGTCTGCCTTGAATATGGAAGCACAAAGTACCGAACAAAAACCTGTACAGGTATAGATCTGCCCTCCTCTTTTTGAGCTAAAACTATATACATGCATGTTTGCTTGATATCATGTTGTTGAGAATTTACTTTAGGACTACTCTCCGATGTCATTTCCTAATGGTTTGCTAGATGGTGGTAAGAATCCCACATACCAAGAGAAGTTTGTTTTCCCACTCATTGAAGGCCTCCGGGAACTGAATATTGTGGTCTGGAATAGCCGCACCCTTAAACCTGATGAATTCATTGGATCCGGAAGGTAATTCAATTGTCATAGTTTAACAATCTTAAGAAAACAGAAATCGAAATATATAACTTTTTCAAGTAACAAGCTCCTGATCTGGCTTCTTTCTAGGATTCAACTTCACAAAGCCCTTTCCCAAGGATTTGATGATGCTGCCTGGTCGCTTCAGAGTAAAACCGGCAGGTCAGATAGATATTATCCCTTTAAATTTCCCTTTAAACGCACAACTCTTTATATTATATCTGATACGTCTTCTTTGATGCAGACACTCAGGAGAAATCAGACTGATTTTGCACTACTCAAGTGCCCATGTACAGTTTCTACCCTCGCTATTTTGTTTGCGAATCATGGGAACTTATATTATTTAGTGCATAAAGAATATTTCTCATTATTTGTAATATAATAACCATGTTTGGGCCACTAACTGCAGCAATCGACTACAAAAGTAGCCCCATCAGCTCCACGGTATGCAACACCATCTGGCGCCTTTAGCCAGCTCTTACCGCCTGGTTCCTTCCCTCAGGCATCTCCAGTTCCTTACCCGCCTACCACCGCCTACACAGCGCGCCCACCTCAGCCGGCAACGTACCCGCTATATGCATATCCTCCCCCGGCTCAAGCCCCACCGGCTGGCTATCCTACACAGACGTTCCCTCTTGCACCTGCAGCCTATCCTCCACAAACATACCCGCCTCCACCTTACGCCCCAACTTATTATCCTCCAGGTACATTCATTTATTCAATTCTCAAGTTTCTTATTTCTATATTTGTATGATTTCTGAAGCGCTCTCTGAATGAATACAGGTCCTCCATCTGGAATCTATCTACCACCGCCTTACTGAGTTCTTGCATTTCCTGGAGTTTGCAATTTTATAATGAGTGTAGCAGGACCACAAGAAAAATCAGTGTGTTTAGAGAGATCAAGACTTTGTGACCCCCTTGGTTTGAACCTTCAAGCATCAATTTCTACAATTTTTTCTTGTTTAAAATTATGACAGACATGTGTTTCCCTGCTTCCCTCCGTTTCATATTTTGAATATGGAAGAACAAATGATTTCATCCTTTCTCACTTCCTTTCCTTCTGCTAATTACAACTCATGATTTTCAACATATTCGTTTACATAGTTAAAAAGTTAAAATCAAAATCTAGAAATCGAATACCACCATCACCACCAGGCTAGACCCAGCCAAAATTTATCAGGTACATAGATACCTGTAAATAACAGTCAAAATAATGTAATTACGTAAACAGTATATAAAATTACCTGCAGATCAACGGAAAGTCGCATTGCCTCCATCCAAGCAATATATTTTAACAAATTAGACACATTAAAATCCCAAAACATTCTATTTGCTCTGTTAGATGCTTGGGCGAGCAATTCGAAGGTCAACTTCCAATGACAGCCAATGGAATGACAAAACTTACTTTTTGCTTGATAAGAATTAGGCGCTGTATATAATTTATGGCAAACCCACCCATAAGCATGGCATTGGCAATGCAGTCGGAAAACAAAGGTACAAGATGGCCTCCTGTAAGTGAGCTCGATTAATTGCAAATCCACAATCAGACAAACCCGCTTCAGTTAACACGCAAAGGCCCAATCTATAATTCCAGAATTGCTGTTTAACATCATTAAGGTCAGCCAATAGCGTGGCACAGTCATTGCAACTGGCAATCCATTGTAAATGGCCTGATCACCCTGATCGTTAAACAAGAAACAGCACAGAAAAGAAGGGAACCGTCACCTGTCATCAACCTGGAAGCCCACAGCATCTCCTGGGACACGGTTAAGCCCAACGACCATCTCGTAGGCCCGCAGCTGCTGTATCAAATCGTACTTTACAAAATTAAATCCTCTTAAATGAGTTAACCAACAACTGCAGCGGGTTTTAAGGCAGTTAGGCACCACGCATTCCTAAAAATGCTTCTTGTTGAGTTGAGTTGAATTGAATTCTATCCATAGAGGAAGGTATGGAATATCTAGGGATTGATTATAGCTGTGCAATCGGATCTCTACAGAACGGCAAATTTCCGGAGAAAGATTGTTTGCTGCCGCTCATATCGAAGCTCCTCGGCTACTGCATCGTTGCCGCTTCTACTACTGTTAAACTCCCTCAGGTCACACTTCTTACTCTTGTTAATCAAACTGCTATTTGTTTTTGATCCATTTAATTAGCTTCTTTTTTTTTTTTTATTAAGAATTATCTCCATTTAAGGTGGATTAGTAAACGACCGATGGGATTCGTTGTAACCCTCTTGAAGAATGGATTTCTTTTTCGTAAAGGCGGGTTCTAAACTGATAATTAAAATGGAAATGCTTGTTAATTTACTTGAAAGTGTCCGTTTAAAATCCACATCATAGTTGGGTTGCCTCTTTGCGTTGTCTTAGAATTTGCTCTGGGTAGTTCAGGTATGTGAATAATGCCTCTCTCTACTTGTGCTTTGTTTGGGATTAAGGCTTTGTAGCTTTGAAGAATGGGATTGTAGAAATGTGATTGTAATGGTCCGGGACAGTCAGGCCGGTTCGGCCCGCAAAAATGAGGTCTATGCGTTGCTTAGAAATTGGGCCAAATTAGGTCTATATAAAAATAATGAGACTCGGTCCTTACGAGTCAATTCATTCTAATTCAGCCCACAAACTTAAATAAAAATTTTAAAAAATTATTAAATATATATAAATATTTAAAAAGGTCTGCAAGGTGGTCCGTGATAGACTGAGCTTGGCCTGGCTTAGACTTTTGATGGGTCTTTAAATTAAGGCCCGGCTTAAGCATGCAACGAACCGGACCAGATTGAGCTTGTACTGTTTATAGGTTGGGCCCGAGCTATCTGACCCGTTTGACACCTCTACGTGAGTGGTAGCCGCTAAAAATTGGTGTAGGTGAAACACTTACTGCAGTTGCAAACTAAACTTTAACTATTGTTAAATTAATAAAACCGTTGTTGTTGTTGTTGTATAATTGTAGATATTGAAAATCTTGAAGCATAGAAGTGTAAGAGGGCTTAGTGTTGTAGCCTTTGAGCTGGAAGTTGTTGGGCATACCATTGCTTTGGCGTACTGTCTTCACAAAGGACTTCCTTTTTCAGCTTATGGCGAGTTAGCATTTCTTTTGATCCAAGGTATGTTTCATTCTTCCCATATTTGCTTTCAATGGAAAACCATTTGGATTAATTTTTTGCAGTGTTGTATAGCGAATGTAACAAAATCAGAGTCCTGATGAAAGTACAGATAGTGATGGTAAATGAAGTTGAGAATTTGACGGTTTAGGGCATAAACAAAATATAACTATCCATTCTCAGTAAGTAAGTGATGATCTTCACCCACGTGAAGGTAGTATTATCTTATACATCTCATGTCTTTAAATAAAGAGAGGATAAATAAGCCAAAAAAATGATAACTTTAATATTTACTCCACATATCGTACATCTTTGGCAGTTGGACACAGCCAGGTATTGACTACATTAGTGAATCTTACTACATTGTTCTCAATATTCACATGAGAAATTTCTTGTCAAAACTCCATTTATATTATTATTCTGCATGATGAAGCTGATACTTAACTAAAGACAATTCCTCTTTTGTTTGTCTATTGCAGCAATAATTTTAGTTGCTGTAATCTACTACTTTTCACGAAATGTTAGTACTGTGACAAGGATCAAGGCTCTACTGTATCCTACTTGCTTGCCCAATCACTTTACTTTCTAGATTTCCTTCGTTGAAATTTTAATATGCTAGGATATGTTATACTCTCAACTTTTCCGTTAACCTGATGGTATTACAGATATTGTGCTGTAGCGCCAACCGTCCTAGGTGGTCGAATTGAGCCTGTTCTTTTTGAAGCTCTATATGTGAGTAGCAATGTTTACCTTTCAGTCCTCATTAGCCAAATAATATCAGTTCGTTTCCTTTGTCATATTCTTATTAATAGATCATGGGGATAACAACATTCACACATATACATATCTGGACATTAAGAATTTTGTTTCTTTTTAATTTTGAGTTTTCTGTATGTTTGATATTATGTGGCAATGTTCTACTATAGGCTTCCCAGCATGCAATATTTTTCTCTGCCAGGGTCCCACAAATATGGGCGAATTTTAAAGTAAGTTGAAATGTAGAATCATTTTGCTGTTAATTTGAGGAATATACCTACTCCAACTTATAATCTGTAAACAGAACTTTTCTGATGTTGAAGATTAATAACTATTATTTGAGCAGAACAAAAGTACCGGCGAGCTCAGCTTCTTGACATGTTTCCTGAATTTTGTTGGTTCCATGGGTGAGTCCTTATTATTTGTTGAAGCAGTGCCGAGTTAATGGAGTAAGATATTTAACTTGTTTTATAACACGCTCAACAACTAATCATTATTTTCTGGTCTCTGCAGTCAGAGTTTTTACGAGCATCCAAGAAAAAGCACCAACAAATGGTATCCTTTTCTGTTTATTTAGTTGTCAATTGCATGGGTTTCTCTAATGAATATTTAGAGTAAAGGTGTTGCATTGCTTTTTTGAGAAGGTTATGTTCTGTAGAAAAGCAGTATTAAACAGTGTTAATTTTAAGTTAGCTGTCTAGGAATGTTGGAAGAAAATCTGGTCATGATCTTACCTGCTATGGTTAATTGTAGTCGCTGCGTTTAATTTCTGCTTACAAAGACACCAGATCTTTGATCAGGCGCTTCCCCTACTGTAGCTCCTGCTTCTTCTTCTTCTTCTTCTTCTTTTTTTTTCAAGTCTTAGCTTTCCAGTTGCTTGTTGAATATGCATGCGTCCAAGCATTTGCTGTCCTTAATTTTTTTGAAGTTATTTTGAGCGCTGTAATTGGTATCTTGACGAATGGCACCATCCTGAGTCAGATCATCTTATATCAAAAGTCTGAAGTCAAGAAAGAGAAGAAAGTTAAGTAAGAGATACCAGGTTATAAGTAGGTTTGCTCTGCCGATACTAAGAGGTTCAACAGGTGTGGCAAGTGAGCCAACATTTATGTTGGGTATTTGCCGGCTTGCTTTAGTCTGAAACTAATAAAGGGACGTTGACATATACATTCAATAGACATTACTCGTCACTGGTCTTCAAAATACTTAAGAAATTTGTGAGGATTGATTGAAAATTTGAAATCTTATTGGATGGAGTTCATTTGTCTTTTATATTACATTGTTAAAGCTAACTTTATCATTGCATCTACTCACTTATCTTGTTATTGTGGTTCTATCATTATCTGCGATTTATCTTCGTTAAATCCTTGTGTTAATCACAACCCAGCAGTAAGCAGGATTACTTGGATTACAGTACAGAGGATGATGTTTCTCAGTGACTGATTAACAAGATTTGGTAGTTGAGCATGATTACAATTAGATTGGTGCTTAGCAACACGATAATGCTATGCAGTATTAACCTTGAGCAGCAACAACAGCCTACATAGTTTGATATGGTTGCTTTATGGTCATTCGGGATGATGGTCTACGTGCTAGTTTTCTATGATTCCCTGGCTCGGAAAGCAAGCAAAAAGGGCCTTTCCTAGTCTTACGGCATGACCCAGAAAAGAAAAAGGTTTTAGAACTTCGTTAAATGTTTAAACCGAAGCCCGCAAGCATGGCGGTGAGCCCGTGAAGTTAGAAGGCAGTTGATTAAAGCGGTATAATCGCAACTTTACTTGAGAGCCAGTTGACAATGAGCAAAAGAAAAGGCAAAATCCTACCGTCCAAGTAACATGAAAATCGTGATTATGATAACATGTTGCGGTACAAAATTCTACAGGATAACAGTTTCAATATGGATGGTAAATGTCTGATAATCAAGACATAAACCGTCAAGCACAAGTTTTCTGATTTTCTCCAAACTGGTACATTATCATTGACGAAGCATAGCATACTAAGTCAGGAAGGAAAACACGTCAAGCCCATCTTCATATTTAAGTTACCTCCTCCTACTGCCCCGATCTGTCCATTTTTGGTTTCAAACCTATTTAAAAGACTATACATGATTTTCAATTTTCAGTTTTCCCTATTACAACCTCAAGAATATGCACATCTGCAGCAGAAATGGTTACGAAGTGGAAAATTTACCACAACATAAAGAGAAGCATCTTCAGGAAACAAACTACAGCAGATTCCAACATTGCATGAACGAGGTTACAAATCTTAATAATAACTATTTACTCAGTATCCTTGCTATTGTTGAGGAAAATACCGCCCAAAAGTATTTAACCATCAGCAGATAATAGACATGTAGCCAATCAAGCATTTGCCTCAAAACAACTACTATTAACTCCGAGTTCATTGACAACACCATTGCAGAATTTACCCTCTTGTGTAATGTGCCAGATATATCATGTTGTAGCATTTCTCAGAAGCTCCATCACAGATCAAGCACTTTACAGGTGCCAGTGACAAGAAAGGAGATGTCCTCCATATGATACAAAGCGAAAAAGAAAAAAAAAAAAAAAAGAAGAAAAACCAATCGCTGCAAGTTTTAGATCATCTGGTTAAAAAAATAGACAGAAAGTAAAGTCTGTTTGTCTAGTAAGTCCAAAATGGAAAAGGTTCTCCAATCTAACTCATTTGACAAAAAGGGTAATAAATCACAGTGAAAAATCTTAGAAAGCTTATATTTTATGCTTACTCTGAAATAGATAAGTTAAAAAAACTTATTAAGAAAAATACTTCAGATGCACAGCCTTCCAATCATTTTACCCAAAATACTCCTTTGAAATGGATTTATGTAATGCAATTGCAATACAAACAAACATAGTATATCAGCACAGTTATCTTTTTACCCAGACTATTCGTTAGACAATCGAGAACAGCAATCCTGGAGAGTACGGAAAGCAACTGCCAAAATTGGTTATGTTACTGAATATAGAAATGTAGGTTCAAATAAATGAGAAATTAGCTCAGAAATTGAAAGGAACAGAGAAATATGAGCAAAGAAAATAGAAATGATAGCTTTTGCAAATGAAGTTTTCCATTTCAAAAGACAATAACCAGAACACACAGCACAGAGTTAAAATACACGGGGGAGCAGAATTAGACAATCCAACAGAAAATAATGTAAAAAAGGTTGAATAACCAAGTTCGGTCTTTTTTCCAATTAACTATTTCTTGAACTGCTATTACCACTTGACCACCTCCTCAAAGTGCAAGCCACCAAACTCCTCCCACTCAATAGCCCTAACCTCGACTTGAATGAGGTTGATCGACTAGTACTACTCGATGCAACACTAGGCGGCACCAATGGCGGGAGAAACTCGACACCATTCTCTTGAACTCCATCACTCGCATCTTGATGTTCAGTCTCACAACTATCTAAATTCACAACACACTCCCTCCTCGTTCTCAACCAATCCGCGCCTTCAGTAGTCACTCCTCTACACTTCTTCACCTTCACTTTCACCAAGTTCGGACACCCCCCAGCTAGTGCTTCCATTCCATGGTCAGAAACAGGACAACTCTTGATACAAAGCTTTTTCAATGCTATGCATTTTGCAGCTATGCAAGAAATTTCCATATCACCAACTGTATCACTACCACACAACGCTAATCGCTCTAGATTTAAGCAATTCGAAGCTAAAACTTCCAGGCTGAGCCTTGTTGGATTCACACCGATGAGAACTAACTCCTGTAAATTTGGGCAACATTTCGCCACGGTTATTAGTCCTTCATCACCTATTCGGTTAGCTTTCCACCCATCAATGTGGAGTTTTCTCAATAGTTTACACCGCTCAGCTATAGCGGCTACCCCAAGATTTGTGCACTCGGGAGTTTTAACCAGATGCAGAATCTCCAGATCTAAACAATGAGATATTGCAGTTAGTCCGACGTCGGAGACTTGGATTCTCTCGATATGGATCTCAACCAAACTTGTGACCCGATCTGTTGCCATTTGGAGAAGCTTGTCCCAATCACCAGAGCACCTAAAAAGTTTTAACGTTCTTAAATTCTTTGCCCCGATGATTAGGGGACCAAAACACTGTCCATTGTAAAGTTCCTTTAGGCAAATTGTTTTGAGCGAAGAGGAAGCCACTCCGGATCCAATCGGCTCAGTAGCAGTTCCGTCTGTGATTCCGCGAAGCCGTTTTACCGATAATTCTTCAAGAGTCGAGCAGTTATCAAGCACTGCGTTCATGCCTTTGGCCCCAAAAGAACAAGATCCACACGAGAGCTTCTTCAAGCCCTTGCAGTTTTTGGCAAACACCGAGATCCCGGCGTCGGTCAGCTCACGACAAGCGCGGAGCTTCAGGCGCGTGAGGTTTCGGCACTTTAGAGAGATTAAAATAAGGGCGTCATCTCCGATACTCACGGATCTACGGTCACATTTGAGAGCGAGTTTTGTGACCACGTCGAATCGGGAGAAAAGAGAATGAATCATAGGGAGGAGATCTGATTGAGCGTTGAGCGAGAGACGGTGACGGCTCTGCCCCTCGACCCTGAGCCAACGCCAACAAACAAGAGAGCACCTTTTGCGGTCCGCGGAGCTGAGAGACTGGAAAATGCAAGCCAAGCACTCGTCCGGTAGATTCGAGATGTAATCAGTCGCTCCATCGGGAAGTTCGTCGTTATTTTCCTCACCTTGCATCGGGGAGATCACAGCCGTTGATTTAGACTTGTATCGTTGGCTGTGGTTGGATTCTCGGCGGCTTAGTATTGCGGCCGTCGAAGCTGATTGGCCCATCCACGTCGAGTTGAAGAAACAGCGTTCGATATTTCGCCTCAGATTTTTGTTATCGTGGGCACCACCGTAGCGAAACTTTGAACTAAGCTGTTTAGGAGGGTCGAGGTTTCGGCTCTTTGGCCTTTGCTTCGAAGTGAGCAGACACGGACATGAAATCGTATTTCAATTTGGCTTTTTCTTGAGCCTGTTTCCTTTCATTCATCTTTTGAACAAAATAGTTTTCTTCCCTTTTACGTTTACCATGTACTCGCTTCCTCACCGTAACCTAACCGAACTCACATGAATTCGATTCTCATCAAATGATGGGAGAGTCGTTGATGTGGAAATGGTTGTCATCAGAGGGCAGGCTTATGATAACCAGATGAGAGCGTCCTCTCGAGATTATTTCTGTTTCGACCATTATTTTTCCTTGGACAACATTTATTTCGAGTCTAAGCAAGTGTAATACCGGATGATGAGATGTAACTATTGTATTTGATTACTGGCCCATACCCCACAGCTGACAATGTAGAATGGGTCTGCATGTGCCACACGTGGCCCAATATTGATGGATCAAATAGCCAACCGCTCCATTTGCTAATCAGTGGGCCAATGCCCAAGTTTAAAATGAAACTTGAAAAATTCAAAGTATTCAACCCACCCACGTGATTGACATTAGAAACGACGTCGCAGTAGTCAATCAACCTAAAGCCAGAGGAGAAGAAGGCGCTCGCCACTTGATCCACTCAAAATTCTCCATGGCCGCTCCTCTGCTCCTCAGGGGCGTCCCGCACCTGCGACTTCGGCTCGCCGCCAGGCTCCTTGACCCCCCGCGCCTTGCTTTCTGCTCAGCTTCAGCTTCCGAGCCTACTCAACCGGATGAGAAACTATTCTCTGCGAACAAGACCACAACCGTGAAGGAACCACCCAAGTACCGCGAGTGGGACGATCCTGATTACAGGAAGTGGAAAGATAAAGAGGAAGAGATTTTTCGAGATATCGAGTCCATATTTTTTCTCACTAAAGAAATTCTTCACTCGGACAGGTACCTTCTAAGCATTTGTAAACCAAATGTTAATTTAGATATTTTCCGCTTAAGATCATTTCTATTAGGGCCTGTGAACGGGAAATTTTCAACTGCTTTTGAACCGTGATAATCGTCAGGGAAACAAAATACTGGCGTTAATCAATGCATACTGATATATTCTTCATTCTTCTGATGCTTCCATTTTAGCTGTTGAATTCATACTAATATGCAATGCGGACGTAGTTAATTGATACAAAATAAATTAACAATTAAAAGCTTTTACAATGACGCCGAGTTGTTAGAGAATTTTCTCCTTCCTTGTTGGAGCAGTAGAGTACCATATAAATTACAAGCCTCATAGCTGAAATGAACCATCTGAACAAGTTGGGAATTCTGGTAAAGACGTGGTTTCTAATGTGATACTGGAACTTGTATTTTGATTTTTAGAACCCTTATAGCTTGCCAAGTGTACCTTCAACGCTGTAGCTTGTCTTTGAGAAAGTGTAAAGGAAGAAGCAACTTGAATCCTAAAATTTTAATCATCCTACCACGTATATGCGGTGAGGTTCGTAGGAAAAGGTATTTGCCAATGTCAAAAGATCCCCATGGTTACTTGTTTAATCTGTCAATCATCCAAACTTACAAAAACAGTGTTGTGATCAAGAGACAATTTTAGATTTGTTACCCAGTGAACAAGGAGGTTGTTGGACAACACGTCCGTAGGTTAAAATGGACCTCGTGATTTTTTGACATTAGGGCTACAGATGAATAGCTCTTTGTGAAACAACAATGTTGAAATTTACAGCAATGTCATCATCTTAAGTCATTCACTTTCTATTTGAGTCTATTTACTACTGCTAGGTATATGGATGGAGAACGTCTAACAGCTGAAGATGAGAGATCTGTGGTAGAGAAGCTTCTTGCCTATCACCCACATTCTGAAGACAAAATTGGATGTGGCCTTGATTCTATTATGGTGAGTTCCCGTTCAGAGAATCTAATATTCATCTTTTCTATATATCCACCAACCTGCTGTAATGAAACTTTTTTCCTCAGTACTTTTCACTGTCACTCAACATTGATTTACATCCAGTTATTGGACCAATTTAGGAATAGTTGATGGATTCTAAATATGTAAATCCAACTCTTTGTGTTCTCCTGTATGAATGCTTTATGCTATTTATCGGTTATGTCTCGTGCCAAATATCGACTACCTTGTCTGTTTCTTAGAAGTTGAGCCTTTATTTATTTTGATTCCTTGCCCTTGTTGCATCTAGAACTTGAGCCTTGATGCTTCTTTTGGCAGCTCCTTGACTTTTATTAAGAAGGGTTCAAAAGAGGGACTTTTGTAGCACATCATCTTCTTTCTATCTATTATTTCTTCTCCTCAATTAAGAAAAGGTGTGTTTTTTATTCTGGTACATCTGAGGCATCTTGTGTGTCAATCACCCTTAGAGGTACCTGATACTTTAGTTTGTTCATAATTTCATGATGATGTTTTTGTTTTGAAGAACATATAGCTAATAGAGAGGGTGATAGTGTCCTAGAGATTTGTATAACTCCTAAAAAAGGCATAATCTATTGAGATGATCCAACTGATTAGTTGAATTCTTGGCTAACTTTGTCTTGCATATACTGCTGAATCCATTTGCTTTTTTTGGCGACAATTAGGCCATTGAGCATTGTCAAAGAGCAATCGCAGGCTGTTGGGGGTTAATTACAAAAATTCTTTGAATCTTTTGTCATTCTTTGTTCTAGTGAATGTTGTTGTGGGGATGCTATTTGAGAATGAATCACATACTGCAGAATTCCTGATAAATACATTTATGATAACAGAAGTGGTTGTGTAAATTGGAATAATGACTAAGAGAGAGATGGTTTTAAAATGCATCAGGCTTGTTAATCAGGCATGCTTAGTGGTATGCCTCACCTCTGCCTACATCAGCTTAGCCAATTGTCATGTCATATATCTTTTACTTTTTTCAGTTCGTCTACGAACTGAGCATAGGTTGAGATCTTAATGACATAGATCAATCATACAATACTAAAACATTTCAAAGATTCACTGATATGAACTTGAACCTAAAACTTCAGAAGGTTCTGCTCATGCTCCTAATAGTTGAAGTGGACTCTTTCTTTCTCAATAGAATAACTTTAAACCAGTATATCTCAAACATAAGATACATAGACACACAAAAATTTGAGTTACTTTAGATCAGGCAAACTCTAGATCATGTCAAATTTCAAATAAAGGTTGGCCCAAGCTCAATTTGGGAAGTTGGGGTAGCTGAGCCAAATTGACAATCCTAGTGTGTGCTTGTTCAGAACAATCTAGGTACACAAGTTGGCATTTAGTTCCAAAAGTTAAAGTTAGTTTGGTTCTTCTCCTTTGACTTCTGGAGTTCATTTGTCTTTGATTGTTATAAAATATTCCTATTTTTCTTTTGAGGTAGAAATTTTTCGACAAAAATGATTGACAAACTAACCAGATAGTGATCTCAATAGCTTTTGTTGGTTTCCTTCACATTGGTTGCTAGATTCGGTGGGTGTTTGTCTCACGGTGACCAGCATGTAGATCTGCTGGCAAAACCTTTTGACCGTCATCTGTCTCACCTCCATTATTTGTCATTTGGAATCTCTTTTCAGCTATTTGTTTTTTTTACCCCCCTAATGTGACTTGTTCATACTTTGGCATTTATTTTCAACAAAACTGATTGTTGTCTTATTGTTGCAATGTAGTTTAAGCGAATGTGATGTCCTGGATTTTCTCTCAACTCAGCATATGTATTGCATATAATGAGATAAATATTTTTGTTACCTCTTTTTTAAGGTTGATCGGCATCCCCAATTTAGACAATCAAGGTGTCTTTTTGTCGTTAGAACGGATGGTGGATGGATAGATTTCTCCTATCAGAAGTGTCTTCGAGCATATATTCGAGATAAGTATCCATCACATGCAGAAAGATTTATTAAAGAACATTTTAAACGTGGTAGTAGTTAATGTTTTAATCTCGATGCTTATATTGTTTTACACTATGATCTTGAAGCGATTAGATATTGTTGTGTGCTATTTATTTATTTATTTTTGGGCAAGTTTTCATATTGTTAGAGAAACTGCACATCGGTCTCTGTAACCCATATATTTATCCTAGATATACGGATTGTCAATGTAGTAGATAATTGTTGTCTGGCACTTCAAGTTTGCGTACAAATGAAGACAAAGCAAATGATTGAAATGAACTTAACTTTGTTGACTTGAGCTCCCCTTTTGTTGGCTTCGCATATATGTTGCCAATTTGGTGGGACTCTACTTTTTCTATAAGTCTGTTGGGATTTTCATATTACTTAATTACATGTCCAAAACCCATGGGCAGAGCTTTCAGGATAAGAATTTGGATCACATTTGTACTCTTAATAGACTGATACCTTCAATTATATCAACTATTCAAAGGCCATAATAACAGTCAACCAGCATGATAGCCCATCACACGCTTGCCCAAAAGTTATATCATGATTAACCAAATTCACCGAGTGCTACATGGTATCACTTGGTGCTTCAATGAGTAGGTGTGTGATGGATCACCGTAGCTAATTGATTTTACTATTGACTCTTCATTTTCTGGTGCAAAGAATATAGCAGTTGGTATTTGGAGTCCAATTGAAGCAACTAAATTGCAACATACCTACTGTGGTCCCTGTTACCACTATTTCTCTTTATTGTGAGTGAGGTAGGACATAAACAAGTCAAAAGAGTCGAGCCCACCTGGTTGCGGTTCTGGTTACGGTTGTGAGAAAACTATCATTCCCCTTCAGAAATCTCTATGTATGTATGCTACTATTTTGGAAGACAGAGACATCTTTATTCTGGATATTCCTGAGTTTTTGAGTGGTCAATGCACGCCACTGCTGGATGGAAATCGTGGAACAGAGGTTACCATTCACATGCTACTGCAAAAACCTGCCAAACAATGTGAAATGATTATGTAATTAACCTTCCAATAAGGCCAACAGGTCAGTTGATTTCGAGCTTATTGAAGAATTTTCAGTTCATTCTCCAACGCAGTTGCCATCATTGTACTGGCAACTCCTTAAACGGTCGAAACCTGTGCGCGTACACGGCATGGACTTTCGGCTTACCAAAAAATAATTGTAAGTGCAATTCCCACACGGAAATATTTTCTAAGGTTTAAGTAGGGAGAAAATTGCAGGTGATGGGTTAATAAGAGGTCAACTACCCCTCATCATCCAACTACAATTTACAACCATGCAAATGTAATTATCTAGTAGTTACCATCAATTCAACAATGAATAGTAAAGATCTGTAAGGAAATGCTATAATTACGGGACAAGCATGATCATTATGAGTAGACACGATCTATTTGTGGGTGGTCCTCAACAGACACAGCTGGACGAAGAAATCCATGTAGACAAGGCAACGTTTGTTTGTTCAGTGCTCAAGAAAGATGATCAAAATCATCTTCCCCGGTTTGAAGGGCAGTGACTCTGTCTTAGCTCGGACCCCATCCCATCAGCCAAAACAGTATGTCTAAACAAGCATACATAATATAGATCTCTGAATTTGCGATGGCTATACTATGATTTGATGGGTTCCCATGAAGGTCTTCTGATTTTGAAGTGGAGTGTCGGCTTTATTTTATCTGACTTTGACCAGATTGATGAAATAGCTAGCCATTGATGTTTTACAAAAATTGAAACTATAGGAAAACAGTTGGGGAAAACCCTTTTTGCTCAGTTTTGGTTTGAGTTTTTGGGTCATGAACTGTGTTGAAGTGTGGAGAGTGGGCTGGAAACCAACACAACTGCAACCACCATATCTACCACCTCTTGTAATTTCACCTCCACCATTGATTTCAACTTCACCTGCTTTGACTAACCTTCTTTTACCTCCACCTCAGCGCAACATTCATATCTTGGACATCGAGCCTGTAAAGAGGAGAAAGATAAAAGAAAAGAAAGGAAAGAAAGCAACGTAACAGTCCCAGCAAGACATTCATTGTGTATATGGCATTTTACCCTTTTTCCCGTGTAAGCACAAAGGGAGGAATTGTAGAAACATGGAGACAAACACACAATGAAATGGATGTCTCTCTCTTCTGATATTTTACTCTGGTGTCAGCTGTAAAATTATAGGTGAGCTGGCGAGGTCAGAGTTCTCTTTGCATAAAAAAGGAATTGAGTTGCCCAGCTCGAATGGTAGATCAGAATCTGAAATTTTATTTTTCCATATTTGTGGCTGTACTGTTTTATCTGAAAACATAAAGAATGAACCACAAATTCTCAAATGAAAAATAATGGGATCGCCATCGCTGTTGCTTTTACACCTTTGCATTAAATTCCACATCCAAAATACCAAAGACTAGATTCCAGAGGCAGGCAATGCCCCTTTCGTGCTTTTTGGCAAGACCCTTCTGAGAATTTTGTAAAGCAGGAATGCCCCGGCATTTAAAGTGAATTTATAAAATTACTAATAGGAGAATGACAAAGTTAATTTTTTGGGCTAAACGACCTGTGGAGTTTCTCCATGTACGCGTTTTAATGGAGACATTCGGAAGAGCTATGAGCCGCATCACGGGAAGCCTATATTTATTTCTTAGCTTGAATTTGCTGTATTATCTGGCTAATCTATCAGCTTCTTTCATATCTGCTGTTGCTTTTTTTTTTTTTCCTGAAATTGGGCTGTAATCCGATCCATAATTAACGTTAAAAGGAAAGATAACGATGACAAACTGTCAAGTGTATCATTGATTTGCCTGCCCTTAAGTTTATTTTTAAAAGTCAGACTTTTCTTCTCACAAAACTAAACCCGAACACGTTGATCTAATGGCCTGCTAAGATTTGTTCTGCGTGGAATTTGAAGAGTCAAGATTGTCATGCATGTAGATCAAAACTCTGTGATTCAAAGTCCGAATGTACGACAAATGATGGGTGATTGATTGCCTCGCTGCTGCTAATCCCTTCGTTGATTGCAAATTTTCTATGAATGCATGCACATGTGATCGTGTTTTACATGCCGCGTACTCAAGATTTCAGATTCAACTGCAATCTCATTACATATTGACCAAAATCTTAGGCCTGTGCACAGTATTCGGTGGTAGAATGCTAAGACAGGAAGACCTCAGCCAACCATGCTTAAATTAACTGGTTACATCTCAGGTTTTGTTGGATTTACTGCAGGATCTGAATCAGATTCAGGGGTCACTTTCAAGTGTCGGGGAGCGTGTACTGTTCCTGTCCCGCTTGTGCCAATTAAATTCTCTCTGAAAAGAGGATATGACTCGCTCACACCTCTATAACAAATACTCGTTTGCCTCCAGATTTGAGAGGATTGATTACAGTCTTCAATCATAGCGGTTGATATAATAGTCGGAAGTATCTGAAATATGAAAAATGAAATCGATCAAGCAGGGTCCGTTGATAAGTGGGGTCCTTTGATATTTAGAAGGTGCATATGTCACGTGTCGAGTTATTGTGTTGCATGGCCCATGATTCAGGGTCTGAGCCGATAAACACAAGACACTTTCTCCCATAAATAAAACATACTAACAGAGAAACCACAAATAAAACACAGCCTTCGGCGTATTGTACAGTCCAGTCCTCCCTCTCTCCCTTCTAGTCTTGTTTCAGGCACAGATAAAAAAAAAAAAGAGTAAAGGGCGAGAGAAAGAGATGCATCAAGCTATGTCTTTAGCTCTCTATTTCTTCTTCGCATTCTATGCCGTATAATGAAACAAGATCTAAAGCTCTTCTTCTCAGAAGAAGATGGCTCAACAACAAAAACCCAACTCTGCATTCACTCTCGATGCTCTCTACTGTTCTGAAGAGAATTGGGAGGAAGATGTGAGAGGTGACTACTTTCAAGAAGAACTAGAAGAGAGCTTTTATTTTAAAAAAACTAAACCTAATCCAATTCCAATCTTGCAAGAAGAAGACTTGTCTTGGGATGACGAACAACTTTCCTCATTATTATCCAAAGAAGAACAAAATCAGTTGTTTAAAAACCTGGAAACCAACCCATCTCTGGCTAGGGCTCGCAGTGAGGCTGTGGAGTGGATGCTGAAGGTTAATGCCCACTATTCGTTCACTGCTCTCACTGCAGTTCTTGCTATCAACTATCTTGATAGGTTCCTCTTCAGCTTCCAGTTCCAGAGGGAAAAGCCATGGATGACCCAACTGGCTGCTGTTGCTTGTCTCTCTCTTGCAGCCAAAGTGGAGGAAACACAAGTGCCTCTGTTATTGGACCTACAAGTATGTTCAATACTGAATCTTGTGTTGTGTTGACTTCGTTTTCTCAATTTCGATAATTATTTGTATCTAATTTGTCCCTCAATGTGGGGTTCTTTGTTTTATTTAGGTGGAGGATAGTAAATATGTATTTGAGGCCAAAACTATCCAGAGAATGGAGATTCTGGTGCTCTCCACACTCAATTGGAAGATGAATCCTGTAACCCCACTTTCTTTTCTTGATTATATTGCAAGAAGACTTGGGCTAAAGGACTATCTCTGTTTTGAATTTCTCAAGAGATGCGAGCTTATCCTTCTTTCTGTCATTCCGGGTAACCCATCATAATCATTCTGAATTCAACCAAGAAATAAATGATTTTGCTAGGATTTGCCTTCAAATGCCATGTTATGTTATTGATCTTAAATTTGTTTTATCTCCAGATTCTAGGTTTATGGAATATCTCCCTTCTATAATGGCTAGTGCTACAATGCTACATGTTGTCAAGAATATAGAACCCTGTCTTGGAGTAGTGTATCAAAAGCAACTCTTGGACATACTTGGAGTAGATAAGGTTGGACAATTTTCTCTTGAAAATCTGTTTCTATAGTTGTAAATCTAGACAAGTGTTCCTCGTTATCTGCAAATTGATTGCATTCTCTAAATCATGATTATTGTCTAAACAGGACAACGTAGAATGTTGCAGTAAGCTTATAATGGAATTGGCAGTACAAGTCCATGGCAGCCAATCCCATAAACGCAAGTTTGGTTCCATTCCGGACAGCCCAAGCGGCATAATGGATGCGTCGTTTAGCTCTGATAGCTCTAACGATTCTTGGTCCGTGGCATCATCTGTCTCTTCCTCGCCCGAGCCACTGTCCAAGAAGAGCAGGGCTCAGGACCAGCTCCTGCAGAGGCTAAACCATGCAACTGCAGATTTTCTCACCGTTCCTCGCTAGCTCGTCAATTACTTTTCTGTCTTTTCCTTAGTGGACAATATAATCTTTGTAATAATATTACAAGATACTGTTCGTTTTCATCTGCAAGTTAAATTGCTTAGCATCTCTGCATTTCCTTACCAAAGCCCTCGTTTCAGGTCGCCATTTCGCATAATGGTTTTGGGCAATAGGTATGGAAATTTGAAAGCGGAGATGGTTTGCATTTTATCCGGACTAGAGTTTAATGAACATGAACATAGCAATGAAGAGTCCTCGCATTAATATGCCATTATCTATTCCTCAGTGTTAGGACTTACGGCCTGCTTTTATTATCGACTAAACATTTATCTCATTTGCTTTTTAATAAGATCATCATCTCTAATCCTCCTTGTTAGGTTCCTTTATGAACATAATATACCTGTCAATTTAGCTTATTATATATGAAAATGCTGATGATTCATGGTTTACATTGTGACACATGCATACATCATATACATTACGTAGTGTACATACATACATACATGAACAGATACTTCAGGTTTAGGTATCTTTGTTGAAGAATAAGGTGGGTGACAAACAGTTTGAACGAAAGCAAAGAGGATTTTTTTTTGTTTGCATGTGAAGGGAAGAACATGTTGTCGGCCACTGGGCTTAATTTTGTGATTATTGTTTTGGGTTTGACCTCGTTTGAAGAGCTTACATCTCTGGAATTACTGTTTGAAATGGGTGACATGACTGCAAATGGAGCGAGCTACAGAGCTGTAATACCGTCCATTTTTTATTTTTTGCATATTATATAATCCTTTTCCGGTTCTGCTGGCTACACACGCTGCACAGTGTCCATAGAAGAAAACCTTACTTCTTACCTGTGGTCTGTAGAGGTCTACAGCTTTCGTTTTCATCTCCAATTTAATGTTTTTGTAATTACATTACTGGGGAATCAGGAAGTTATCGTTCTTGACCGCAACCACAAGCTTCAGTCGTAGGTTTTCAAGCATCAAGTTTGAATGCAGAGAAAAAGTGTAGTCTCCAACCTAACAAGTAGAAGTCAATGAGAGCTACAATTGACAAGTAACGCAGAGACAAGTGTAGTCTCCAACCTAACAAGGAGAAGTCAATGAGAGCTACAATTGACAAGAAACGGCATTCTTATTTATATGATAATGTTTGATTGCTAATTAGCTGAGATTCAAAGGAGTATTGAGTATTTGAAAGAGGAGAAAGAGCCCTATTCAGAGTATTAAGAAAAGTCTTGTCTCTTGTTAGTCAAGGTTTTCCTAACATTCATATGCTTGATTAAATTATCGGACAAGTCGATCTTGCTTCAGAATCTTTGATGCTATCAGAAAAAGACATGAACAAGAAGGTTTGCATATGCTTTTTTCTACCACTTTAAACTAAAGGGAATCATGACTCGGCTTTATTCTTTAACTTAATGCACATCACAGCTCTCTAGATTTCTTACTGAATCGCTCAATCTGCTGAACGCATTTCGATTATTACCTGATCTCTTTGTTTTGTTTTATATTCATTTGCGCCGTGAATGTCGGAGTTTTATATGGTTAATTCCTGCCCATATTCACCTTAATCCCACAAAAAATTAAAGCATGTCACATTTAAGCTTATTGTCCTTGTTTATTACTCTCTTTTTGCACTTCGGTTTTGGGGTAAGAGGATCCAAAAAGAAAGTACAGAGTAAGCCGCATTACCCTTATGAAGGAGGCATAATAGAAGATTAAAAAAGATTTCGGATGCAATTAGATCCACCCAAAGCACACCCGCCAAAAGGGGAAAAAGGTTAAAGTGTGTTGAATGTTGAAATTGGGACGCAATAGCTTTTGATTTTGTATGAAATGTCTTTGTTGTTCCTTAAATTTGTTTTGCTATTTGCTTTTGGTAGTCTCAGGAGTGTACACTGTAACATATTTCAACCCAAAAAGAAAAAGGAAAAAGATAATGATAAGGGTATTCATAATAAGGAAGGGAGAGAGTATTTGGTTCCAGCTCTTCTCTTTTATGGACACTACAATCTTTAAACACTTCAAAGCTTACCCTTTTGACCTTGTCACCATTAATGTTTTTAAAGTTCAAACATTAAATGATTTGGTCTTTATTCAATCCGGAGACAGCTACACTATCACCGCAAGTAATCAAACCAATAATGCTCTTGCATCATATTCATTTGATGATCGACCGTGTGATCTTGTGGACAGGAGTTAATCATTACAAACCGTGCTTATTTTTGCATTTTCATAGATATATGTAGGAATTTGTGCCATTACTCAGGACTCTATCACCCATCTTTACTGGGTTGGGAGCTTCCCTCGTATGCACATTGTTAAGGATTTTGATTAGTACTCACCCAGTTCCCATTGAATTGGGTAAAGAATTATCGTTTTGGAATCGATTAGTGTTGCTGTTTTAAGCTGCGCGCTGACCATTTACGCTAAACTTTGTGTTAAAACCGACGGCCATTTAATTCGTTGGCAGAAGTCATTGTTAGCCAACCGGCAGCTCCATCACTTCCTGCGGCCTATCTCCATACAATGAGTATAATTGCTTGAATTAAGAAAGTGATGAATAAATCAACGCATAGACCAACCTAAGATTACATGAATTATTGTCAAGAATAGAACCCAAATTCCTATTCTATCTACCTGACAATTGTACCAGCACAAAAATAAATCATTGAATAAGGCAAGCAAACGATTGAAGCTAATAATTATAATTGGAATAAGAGCTTAGGCTCTGCTATCGATGAAGCAGGCCCGCGTAGTTCAGTGGGAAAGGAAGGAGAGTTAGAGGAATGGGACAAGTTAATCCATCTACCTGCCAGGGAAAATGCACATTCCATGCGTGAGTGGTGCAATTGTGATGAAAGAATTAAGGACCCTGCTATTCATTCTGACCAAAGAAAGATGGAAAATATTTGTATGTACGTTTTGAGGTCCACAGAAATAGATGAGTATCCAATGGGGTAGACGGGGGCTGTGCTCTTGTTGTCTCATATTAGGTGTCACCATCTCAGGTAAATGCCAAAAAATATTCACATCCTGTAACAGCAAACCCACGTATAAAGACACCCTCGCATTAGTTTCCTGTGTTAATTATCGCTGTTTGTTGCATTGCATGCATTTGGGATGAAGGAAATATCCTGTGCTTACTGATTAATCTGTCAGCGAGAGAGAGAGGGAGAGAGAGAGAGAGAACAAAATTGTAAGCGAAAATACAACGGGGATATTAATTACAAGCTACATAACGAGGAAAACATCAAAACAAAAGCCGAGGGACAGTTAAATGTCATAATGTGAAGGCAGAATTGTGAATGAGTGCAATGCCAATGGGGCAGAGTGGTCCTATATAATGTACTGAGGTGGGGAAAATAATTGGTCCTCTTATTGAACCCTGCAAAGTTGACAGTGGTTCTTCATCCTGGTAGGGTCTTGTAGGTATTATTGCTTTAGCTAATACAAGCCCTGCAAATAAACCATAGGCCTCAAGTGTCTCTTTCTGTTGGCAGAAAGAAAAGGACATGGCTAGATTTTAAGCATCTCGGGGTCGGGTGGTCGAAGCCGTTGCACCAAATATCATTAAAATTGGCGGCAACTAGCCATGCGCTATATGATATCTAAAGGCATACCAAAAGTGTTTTTGGGTCTATTTTGGAAGCCTAGATTTTCGAACCCGATCATTTTTCTCTGAGATTTGGTTTGTTCTTAGGAGAAAGATAAGCTATGATCTCATTTGCATTTTGGTTGCATTCAAACCAGGATAAGAGGTCCTAAAGATCCATCACAGTTTAGTTAAATGACCCCAAGTAGGATGATTATTACATGTTCCTTATAACCTTAAACTGAAATAACCACATTTTTATTTTAAATAAGTTTTTAATATAATGTTTTCTGTATTTAAAAATTATCTATAATATATACCCAAACAGCAAAAAAAATGTGCAAATATTTTCGTAATTCTGTAACAAAAATAGATAAACAACGATATTATTATAAAATAAAAATATTTAATATCAAATTTTAGTAAAAAGAAATTGATTGATTATATTAAAAGTCAGTGTTATTAAATACCATTTTAATTTTATTTTTAAAGTTAATTTTAATAATAATAATAATAATAATAATAATATAATTTTTTTTCCTCAAATTCTTCGTATTGCAATCTAAAATAAGCCTACAGGAAGCTCTCTTGTCCTTTGTTCGTTTATTTCCATGCAATGCAAGGTGAGGGTAAACAGAATAATTAGGGATGTTTTTAGTACAACTCTTCTTCTTCAGAATCTGAAGAGCCTTTTCACTTCGATAATGGAGTGCATCCCACTCGACTTGCCCCAGTGCAAGAGCACATTGCAGCCTCCAAATATTCTTAATGGGCCTTTCTGTAGGCCTTTGGGCCCACTTCTGAGGTTATTAACAGCTTGCATAATAAAATCAAAATTTTATATATAATTTATATCTTTTATAATTAAAATAAAAAAATTATGAAAAAAAGAAACCTTCCATCTATTTGCCACAAAGAATCAATTATGCATAAACTTTCCATCCCTAGAGTTAATACGACGCCTAACTACATGCCAAGGAACAAAAATTCCCATATCTAAAAGTACAAATCGTGGCTATAGTGTCTGACCACAGCAGCCGCCGTGTTATCAGGATGGGTCAAGTCCGACGTTAAACAGTTGAAGCACAAACTCAAAACAATCGCAATTTCAATTAATTCATGTTTTGAATTGATAAAACCCCAACTGTGTTTAGGCTCTCGTGCATCTCTTTTGACATTACAATGCGACAAGGATGGGGCAAATAGGTTGCACCACTTTTTGAAGATCTTCATAGATAGATTTTGTGGTCCATCAATTTGTTTTCACAGAGAGGAAGAGAAATTATCTGTTTTACCAAGTAAGGATTTGAGACACTTCAGAATGAATCTAGGTAAATGCAGAGGCATCAATTTTCGTGGTTTTAACTAACACTCTCTCTCTCTCTCTCTCTAGACTGCATGTCTAATTAATATTTATGATAGTAAGGGGCCAGATTACAAGGGGTCAGAACTTGAGACAAACAAAATTAACTTTATGTAGCTTGGAAAATGGAGTCACTTTGACAAAAGGGCAAAGCTACAAGCGAGGGAAGTGGAGATACTGATACTGAGAGATTGACAAAACACGTGATGGGAATCTTTTGGACCACACATTAAAATGTTGTTATTACTTTATATATACATTATCAAGAGTGATTGAGTATCTTGGAGATTCCATGGAGTTGGTGGGTAGACCTGATTGCGATGCCCACCCACCCACTCATCTCCCTCTCCCTCCCTCGCTTTGTTCTTTAGCACATTCATTGCATGCATATGCAAGCATGCTTTTTGGAAATGCCATCTACGTAATACTCCATTTCAGAAGCAAGCCTTCATTCCGCAATGATCGTTGGCTCTCTTGTTGGTTTACACAATAAAATGGGTTGCCTTCGTTGCACTGTAGGTATACATCTAGGTAGAAGAAAATGATCAACAAGTTATCAACCCTTTTCAGTTCACGCACTCCTCTTAGTGCTTCGATGACCTGGATTGTTGATTATATGTTTCTTATCGGGTAAATACGATTGCGACATTGCAACAACCATGGCGGATCATGTTATAGTGCGTGATGATTTAGATTCTGCTGCTTTTTGGCGTGCCTGACTCACATCTCTGAAACTATACACTCGTTTGGCACCATTAGAAAGTGTACAGAAGAATTACGATTAAGTGAAAAATCAAGAACCAACCAAAACAAACACTCTCCACCTAAATACAAGCATGGCCACAAATAAACAATAGCAATTAATAAAAAAAAAAAAACGAAAATCAGAGGCGGCCCCAAGATCTTGCGAGCTGAGTGAGTTCGGTCAAAAAAATTAAACAGGAATGCAGGTCCAGCTGCAGCCGTCGGTCCAAAGTCACCACTTGAGCGAGTGGTAGTACTGGTGTATGTGTTCAAGTTGTTCGCAGATAGGTTTAACCAGGGAAAGAAATGACGTGGAAGAGGTCCAATGTACACTAAATATTTAAAGTGTTGGTGACGTGCCTGTGTCTTTCCCTGAAGTTTGGGGATGTGCAAATGCAATGCATTGATCATTTCTTTGATATTTTTATTAGTTTAATTATTTTATTAGAGGGAGTGGAATGAGTTCAATGCCCATCTGATGATTGAAAGCTTCATCATACCTTAGTCATCAACAAATCCAGCCAATCATCAATCTTATCATTACTGATGATGATGATGATGATGATGATGTTCAATCAGAGACGGGATCTTTCAGCCCAGGAGATGGGCGTTCGTTGGTGGGTCCTGCGAAATTTGGTCCGCCGCCTATGTATACGCAGCTGACATGTTAGTGGGTATGGCGGTGCATGGAGCCACCAAACCAGGGCTTTTCTGTTTGCATCGTCATTGAGCTCTTTCGGCCGGCGTCTTCAACTGCCGTATTGCAGCCTGTCTTCGAAGTGATGGTACAGTAAATTTGGAATGTAAAGGAAAGACTAATATCAATTACTTAAATGTAATTTAATTCGTTAAGATTATCACACGTGTTGTGTGTATTAATTATAATACACGTGGTATTAATTTTGAATTATGCTAACAATTTGATTAAAGATTTGTTTCTGTTCTTAGTCGTGAAATCAGAAGAAATGTAATTCGATCCAAATAAAAGGCAATTAACTTGATTAATCAATGCGACGGGGTCAAAATAAACAAACGACAAGACAGACTTGGGCTGCTGATTCATGAAGAAAATATTAAAATTAATCAAAAAATAATATTTAGCAGTCTAATATTTTGAATAATTATAATTCAAAATAAATTTAAATAAGAATGAATAAGCGGAGAATTTACCGTACTAATCCCTTTGGATAGATATACAAACACAAAAGGAAGAGATAATTAACTAATTGGCCACGTTCAATAAGAGAATCAACCAAGAACATGCATTCTACTAATCTAAATACGAATTAGTATTGTATTATTTTCGAGTTTCCGTGATCAATTAACTAATTCCACAATCCATGTTGTAATAAAATAAGTCATCTCTCTGTACACATTGCTTACAGCTACAATTTATATTTAAAAAACTATCGGAGTCTGCCCACATGGAAATTAATTGGCATCCAACTCATAGATCCCTTTAGAGTCGGCCTGCATGGGACGTCTATATAAACTGACAATATCAGTTACATTGGTGTCATAAGCATAAGAGTACGAGCACACGAAAACACCATACAGGCCAAAGCGAGATAGGAGATTGTGTGGGAAGATCATGGGAGGGTGGGCTATAGCCGTGCATGGAGGCGCTGGTGTGGACCCAAATCTCCCTGCTGAACGACAAGAGGCAGCTAAACAACTCCTCATTCGCTGCCTTAATCTTGGCATCTCTGCTCTTCGCTCTAATTTCCCTGCCATCGATGTCGTTGAACTTGTTGTACGTTTTCACTCTCTCTCTCTCTGTGTCTGCACGTAGTCACTATAACCGTTTACAGGAAAATAGAGAAGAGGGTTTGATTATTATAGAATGAATGTTTCTTATTAATGGTTGGATCCATTGTGTTTGTGGGGTGGGTCACACAGGTGAGAGAACTGGAAACTGATCCTCTGTTCAACTCTGGCCGTGGATCTGCACTCACAGAGAAAGGAACGGTGGAGATGGAAGCCAGCATCATGGACGGGCGCAGGAGACGGTGCGGCGCCGTATCTGGGATTACCACTGTCAAGAATCCAGTCTCTCTAGCTCGACTTGTCATGGAGAAATCTCCCCATTCCTATCTCGCCTTCTCCGGCGCCGAGGAATTCGCCCGACAACAGGTTAATCCTTTTTCATTTCATGGAAAATTATAAACCTTTCAGAACCATATTTGTTCTGGCACTTGCATGTGCAAGCGGATGTAGTAACACGTTATATAATTTCTTTAGGGTGTTGAGATGGTGGACAATGAATACTTCATAACCGAAGAGAACGTGGGAATGTTAAAATTAGCAAAGGAAGCGAACTCCATTCTGGTACCGTTGAATCCTTTATCGCCAATGTAAATCATGCGATGAAATGTGCCCACTAACTAAATCTATTACCTTTCTATACTTGAACAGTTTGATTACAGAATCCCATTGGATACCTGCAGCGCTGGTGCTGCAGCCACAGAGAGCCCCTTGCAAATGAACGGACTTCCAATAAGCTTGTACGCGCCAGAAACAGTAGGGTGCGTAGTAGTTGACCGAGAGGGCCGGTGCGCGGCAGCCACATCCACAGGAGGGCTGATGAATAAGAGGGCCGGTAGAATCGGTGACTCACCACTTATTGGTGCTGGCACCTACGCATCTGATCTTTGTGGTGTCTCGTGCACTGGAGAAGGGGAAGCAATAATACGCGCGACCTTGGCTCGTGATGTGGCGGCTGTGATGGAATACAAAGGCTTGGGACTACAAGAAGCGGTGGATTTTGTGATAAAAGAGAGGCTGGATGAAGGGAAAGCTGGGCTGATTGCAGTGTCGAAGAATGGTGAAGTGGCTTGCGGCTTTAACTGTAATGGAATGTTCAGGGGCTGTGCTTCTGAGGATGGGTTCGTGGAGGTTGGCATTTGGGACTGAACTTTTGTTCTCTTTAACAGTTACTCGCTTTGGTCATGTTGGTGTTCATGTGTTGCCGTACCTCGTGTGGTTATATTAATTATGTAGCAGATTGGTACAGTTATATGCAATAAAATGGGACTATTTTGTTTGATAATAAAAAGGCCTACTAATTTGCTAGCATTAATCACCTTATGGATTGTGCTTTCGGTGATGGCACATAATCATACACGGAGCGGAAGTTTAGTGTTGGAACTGCTTGGTTTGGTGCACTAGTTTCTTGTTTGAGTTTTCTACGACTGTAGTCTTTTATGTTCATTCTCGGACAAAAGAATTTCGAACCGAATGGAACAGCAGAATGCATCCAATTTCAATGTCTTCTTGACCCAGAACATGGTCATGTGATCAAGAGCTGCGGGCTGAGTCCGGCTTTCTTACAGTGAACTCCTATACGCTCAGCGATTCTGTTTGGTAGTGTTCCGAATCAAGGAGTAAACAAGGAAATTAACGGACACAGTGATAATTTTATTCAGAACTTTACGTTTTCTTCATGCGAACATGTCTAAGCTTATCCGCTACACTAGTTTGTAGTTACTTCTTGCCACTGCCCCAAACGGTGTCCTTGACGGATTGAAGGGTTTTTGAAACAGCATTGACTGCACTGCCCAAGACACCGCCACCGCTGGGTCCAGAATTTCCCTTGTTGCGAGTCAGGTGAACCACCCCTACTTTCTCCTTCGTTGGCTCTCTGTCTTCCCCTGCTGGTGACCTGTAATCTGTTGTCTCCACTTTTGTTTCTATCGCACCTTGTTCGTTTAACCCTTCAGTTCCCTACAATATACAAAGAAAAGAATTACGACAAATATTTACCAGCCAAGAGAAAAACAATATTGCAAATTACCACCATGAATATGAAAATAACCAAGGGTAATGGAGACTAGTATATACTTTCATTGTGCTTATATTTATGGATTTTGAACAATTTTGAACACCAGTTCTGGATATGGACTTCCAGCCACAACCTACTACACATATATAGGTCAGTTCTTATGGTTGGAAGGCCGGGACCATGGACACGTTTCCTGTGTGCTGGCATGTTCTCCTGGATATCTTAGCCAAAAATCTCAATGTGTAGACACGTTAATGTTTTCGTTGTAAGTGTAAGTGAAAATGTTGTAGTAACATACATTGGATTTTGTCCAGTTAAAAGTACAATAAGGGATACGTGCCAAAGAGATTTCAAACACCGTCACATGCCATAGAATCGAATGGTTATTTGAAACCATTGTAACAACTCTTATGCTATTATAGTATTCTCCCTTTCGATCATTTCCATGCCCTGGAAAAAATCATGCACTTTTAGAGCAAAAAGATATTTAGGTAAAGTAGAACATGGACTGCAATAAATCATAAGAACCAACCTGCATTTCTAGCTCTTTGAACTAATAGAACAGCAAATAAGACAAATACCTGGACGTTAATGAAACTAATTAGGCGGGATTTAAGTCAACTCCTGGTGAAAGATGATATAAATAGACCTTAAATGTCAATTTAAGGGAAAATGAATATATTTAGAAAACACAGAGCAGCATCAACCCTTGACGTATTCACCAATACTGCATTCAAAATTGGCTAAATCATGATACTATTGACAGCACTATAGTTTGAGGAGAACAAATTCTTCAATGGCAGGCGTCACTCTAATTTTCTTCAGTACTTCCCTGCCGGGTTCCTCATCCACACCGATGGTCATCGCTGCTTGCTTCTGTGGAGCAATCCTTTACACACTAGAAAATCCACACTGACTACCTACCTTCCCAACGATAACTGGTTGATCAACTTGCCTGTGCAGTACAAGACAGTCAACAGGAGCCAAGCACAGAACAGATCAAGCCCAATACCTTGATCATACTTTATCAGCCCAGGCCCTCAACACAGACGCTTGCCTTGCCATCCTGAAAATGTGCGTGCGAAGACAAACTTGAGTGTACCGGCGGACAGCTACTGCAGCATATGAGCAAAGCATAACAACCTGCGTTGCCTATTCATTGTTTTTCAGTCTTTACTCTTTATGATTTTTTCATTGCACAATTTGTTTTATTTTTCTTTCATTCATTTAGCTTAAAGCAACCTCGTGTGTTTATCTTCCTTCTCTTCATTTTAGTCGCGTAAGGACATAATTCTACTCAATGTGAAAAACACAAACAGCAATACAAAACAAGCTTTCAAGCTGAGAAGGAACCAACCTTGGGCAGATGCTGCCTTCAAGGCTCACTTCAACACCAAAGGAACCAACCTTGGTCAGATGTTTCCCATCTTTCACCCTTCCCTCCACTCTAATCTCTCAAAAGGTAAACTTGCTCTTGCAATTTTTGATTCTACATTGGCAATCTGAACCTGGATAAACTCTAATGGATTCTTGGGTAAACCATCCAAAACAATGTGCTCTTCATATCATTAGTCCTCTCTGTTTAGCTGAGAAATCAGCATTCACCAAGTTCACAAAAATGCTGGAATTAGGCACAATTATACCCTTGGTAATCATAGCTCAAAGCAGCGGAGTATCAAGATCATCTGGACCTCTGGCAGAAGCATAAGTCACCTTCACTGACTTTACACCACTTCCACCTGCAACCAGTTGCACAGCCAGTCTGCCAAGCTTCTCTGCCAGTGCAACAAATGAAGCAAGTTCTGATAAAACCTGCAATTACAAGAAACAATAAAAGGAAGAAACATACACATGAATGAGAACACTTGTAGTCATAGAAGTGCAATGAAGAGCTCAAATGCACCAATCAATTGACGCTAGCCTGAATTCATCAATAGAAATGGGAAAGAGAGAGAGCCAAACTGAGTTGTTTGTAAAGGTCTTAAGCTACGCAGGAATTTCAAGTGGTTAATTATACCGTTATTAACTATATGCGTACCTGTACGACATACAATGTTCTATCATTGATGGACATATGCAATGTCTAAGTAATACTATGAATAACTGAAAACCTATTGTGGGATAAGAAATGATTCCCAGTCAAAGTTTAAACTTTTGGTTAGCAAATAGTCAGGGCACAAATTTTCCAACTTGAAGCAGTGCTGATTAAACACAATGAAGAATAAAGAGATAGAAACATAGATGAAATCATACCTGAGCAGGAAGCACGGGTGCATTGACAGCAGTAGCAGCTAGCTCCCTTTTCAAGCCCCAACAACAACCTCTGCTATTTCAATGGCCACACCTTCCTGATTACAGAAAACCAGAATTAGCAGGCTACTTAACCAAAAATGAGAAGATAAAATAAGAACAAATTAAAGATAGATGATCATTGCTCAAGCACACCTGCGCGTCTGTAGTGCCAGCACCAATATGTGGTGCCACGGTAACACTTTCATGCATTGCCAACTTACTGTCTTTTGCTGAGGGTTCTTCTGTGAACACATCGAAGGCAGCCTGCACCAATAAAGAAATTATTAGTTTTTCTCTCTATGGTCGCATAGATAGCTATTAGTGTTTATGTCCATGAAGGAAGAAACTGAGCAATGATTCTGGAATCCAGGGCTCTTAGCAGAGCTTCCTCGTCTATTGCACCACCACGAGCAACGTGGACAATCCGGCCCTTTCTTCATCTCAGAGAAAGATTCATCGTTAAACATTTTCTAAACATTTTTAATGTAGCAAGGGTGAGAGGCATGTGCAATAAGATAAAATCTACGGTCGATATGGCTTCCTCAGAGCTCACTAACTCCAAACCAACTACACGAACACGATCTGCGGACGCATATGGATCATGTGCAATCACTTGCATCCCAAGGTCCTTAGCCCGTCGTGCGATTTCTGAGCCAATCTTTCCAAACCCATCACAGCAAGAGTTTTACCCACAAGCGATACACCTACGTACTTATTCCTCCGTCATTTTCTGGACACACCCAACCCCACCAATGAATTAGTACTCATGCTATCACAAGCTATTTCTAATCTTTAATTGGGATTGTCGATCAGATAACGCGTTAGATACTAATATTCAAAATTTCAACAATTTAGGCACACTGTTCTCCTTTACTTAATTAATAAAGATAGAAATGAAAACATTTGGTGCCTGTTTTGCTTGTTTATTTAGAACCGTTAAGTTGTCAATCTTTCACAATATAGAGTTTTTTTGTAAGCAAACATAAAAATCCAATAAGCAAAAGAAAACAAAAAGTTTCACTAGTTTAAAGCACATAAATTGTTCGAATAAATGTCAAAAAGAATAATTACGGAAAATAACAATTACAAACCAGCTTTAACAGAAGCATCAGCCTGTGCAACATTCCCAGACATAGCCGCGAGCAACGGAATCCCATGTTCTGCAGCTGGCATTAACGACAAGACACCCATGTTCAGTAGCAGCCCAAAAATCAACCTTATCAATTCCGACACCAGTGCGACCAACAACCTCAAGCCGCCCAGCCGACGACTAGAACACCACACGAGAAACCTGAGTACCACTCCTGACAATCAGCTCGTCACAAAGAGAAATTTTAGTGCAGGGCTCCTCGGGTGGTAAATTTTAAGAGCAGTCAACATTGGCAAAATCTTTCAAAGGGTCAAGACCGGCTTCTCCAAGTTTTTCGGCGACGAGGACGGCGGGTTTTGAGGATATAAAGGTGGCGAAAACGGAGAAACGCCTGGTCGTTTTGCGGAGGGGTGGGACTGTGGTGGTGACAGGGACAGCTAGTTTTTTGACGAGGGGATTGGTTGGTTTGGAGCGAATATCAAGTACCTAGTGGAACATGCCGCCGCCATTTGGCTCCCCTGTCATTCTGACTCTGCATCTTTTATTTTGGTGACACTTGGATCCACCACAGATGAGATATTCAATAAAATGCTGCCACATCAATGGCGTCAGAACGCAAGTCCACAATTAGCTTCTCCATGTTCCATCTATAATAATCGGCGTCTTCATTCTTCACTGTATCACTCTCACCCTGCATGCCGCAAAATGGCCCGAATTTTTCCTCCTTCGCTCACTAACACATTAGCACGCTTTCGCCAACCCTCCTCCATGCAACTTTGTCCCTTTTCCCCAGTGGCTAATTTTGGTCCCGCCAACCTCTCTAGGGATCACAACCAGCGCCTCAATTATCGAGCCATTGCCTCTTACTTCCCTGGCAAATGCCATCTCTGGTCCAACCCCGCAAGTTTGCCAACATCAATGTCTACATGGAAAGGTCTGTTAGTAAGGAAACTAGTTGGCGAGCATTTTGCTGATTAGTCGCATTTGATTTTTATCCGTCGAGCGCGATTTTGTCTTTCAAAAGTAACTGGAGCTCCCGGGACAAGGTAACGTTTAAAATCAGTTCTCTGTTTTGAACGTCGACAACTCTTAACCCCACAATGTGAGTCTGACAGTCAAACAGGTTCTGAAAATGAATGTACACCAGTTGTTCGATGAAAAGTCCAGTCCTCACTGCAACCCAATTAATCATACATAGAAAGGAAATAAAAAGAGCAAATACTAGTCGGGACTTGGCGTTGCACTTTTCCTCTAAAAAGGCAACCAATCTATAGCTAAGATTTCCCGAGTAAGCCAATATTGCCCCATGTTGAGATTAATAATTCTCTGCTTGGAGGGTTGTTAGCTGGTGGATTGTCAATTTTTCCCATTTTGAAGCATCATTGTTTTCATCTACCATTTGTCATTTTTATTGGACCGTGACATAAAATAAGTAGCCATACAACCACTGCAATGCTAGGTGAGGTCACCCATTAAATTATACGGTTTATGAAAATGGCTTCCGGGTAAATAAGCTTACAATTCTCTCAAAATAAAGTAAGATTTTTCTGGGCAACATTATTAAAGAAGGCAACAATTCATAATCAAATTAAATTCCCATCAGAGAATAATTTGTAATGGAGGGAAAAATTCTTTATCTGAAGGTTAAAATCATCCATAAAGATCTCAGCAATGAAAAAACCAGAAAGTAAGAAATGGAACTCGACAAGTTCCTTGGAGCATCACCGTAAGAGCCAGACTTGATGGAGCTGGGTATGGAGTGAAGGAATGCGTCAGCTAACATCTCACCCAGTCGAACCTGGGCGGGCGTGGTGAGGTGCAGCCCATCTGGCTCGAGCGGCAGTCCCTTGGCGTCTACGCATCGCACATTTGGGATGTCACTGCTCAATTGAGCTCTTCTCACTATTTCTATAAAAGGTCCTTGTCCTGATGCTATAGCCACCTACCAACAACCACACACCAAACATTATTCAAACGTGCATTTCTGAGCACGTAGCATAGTTTTAGTCGCATGTTATTGTTTACAGAGTGGTTGGGCTGCCCCAAAAAGCAATTTAAATTAATAATTAATTGAGATTAACAGTGTTTCTCGTATATCTAATTAATAATGTCTACTTCCCCAATGCTAGAATTCATTTGAAGAGAGTGACTCTGGCAACTAAAGAGAAATCAAATGTAATTGATCTGAATCAAAGAAAAGACAATGCCTGGATTATTGGGAGCAAAGGAGCCTGCAGATCAGAACGTAAATCGGTAAAGAACTTCTCCGATCTCTCTTTAAAAGATTGTGCATCTTCAAGACTCACTGTATCACTCTCTCCTTGATACCAAAGAACCGCTCTGATTACGCCTCCACTCTGCAAAGCCACCTGGGTCCTCTTAATCATCTGCTGGTAAAGAAAACTTCCTTTCCTCCAGCGACTGATATTAGTTCCACCAATGGCACATGGGACCAGACCAATCACCCCAAACGCTGGGACTTTGGTCAAGATTGCGTTGGCGAAGGGCATCCCTGGTCCAACCCCATTGGTCTTGTTCGCATCAATGTCGACATGCAGTGGTTCATGAGCTTGAACCCATGTCAGTTCCGCGTTGAGTCGGAGGATTGAAGGATTCGGCTGGCACTGCGGAGGGACGATTCTATCCCAGGTTTGGGTATTTGTCTTTGTATCGTTGGTTACGCCACCTCTGCCGGCCATGTTGCTTTGTCCAGCTAAGATAAATACGTTTTGTGGAAGTTGCTGTTGGTATTGAGGTTTTACAGGCCATGCTTGAAAGACAAGGATCAAAAACAAGAAGAAGGAAAGCATTCCGGAAAATACTTGATTTTATGGCTTTGCGGAGAGATGTCGCAAAACTGGGGGGGCTTCCTCTCCTCTCCTCTGTCCCGAATCTGGTTTTCACGACATTTTGAAAGCAAAAGGGTTGCTTTGCTTGTTGTACAGTTTACCGATTGGTTCAATTTTCTTTGTCTATATATATTCTCTGTGACTTTAGTTTTTCTTCGTCTATATTATCCGTGACTTTCGCCACGTGGAATCAATTTTTAATTTCTTGCTTCGTTCTCTGCGCAGGTCAGGGAGGACAATTCAAGAAGGTCTGCCCAATATTGCCTTTTATTCGAGAGTCTTAAACAACTCTATTTGTTGGGTATTACTCAACTGGACCTCAATCTTTGAAACTATCAAATATATCCCCATACTTATATAATTATAGGATGATAATTATTTAAGAGACTTGCATATTGGTACCATAGGTTTGGCTTTTAAGACAGTTTGTTTGGGAATCAATATGAAATATTTTTATCTTATTGTTTATTATTTGTTAATTACAAAATATTGAGGGTCCATTCAATATTTTTAGAATTTAGAGTCATTCTAAATTTTCAAAGTTGGGTTTGGATCATTTCCCATGCTCAAAACTTTTTTAATTAAAGAATAATTGCAACATTTTTAATGTCTTGCATATTGGTTACCCAAAATATGTACGGGTTCACATTCAACTTGCATTCATTTCATAATTTTGAAAGAAGACAATTACAAATAGATCTAATTCACGAAACCCATGAAAAAAATGACTGTACAATTACAACAATGAGAAAAGGATTCAGTATAGAAATCTATATTAGGACTGTAATTCCTTAGAATGACATCCTCCTCCATGGAATCCATCATATAAAGCTTTCTGACCCCAGATAAACCTTCCCAAAATAAGCATAATATATTAATATTAGTAGTACGATTCCCAAATAACAACCCAAGGCTGACGTCTTGGGCATGACATAACAAGCTCCTTCATTTTGGTCAACCTGGGATGAAATTTCCACCGCTAACACAAAGCCGACCAACCATGCGCGCTTGACTAAAGACCGCTGTGCTAGGCCCAAGTTTCCGAGTCCATGACTGTCCCTAGAAAGATGCAAAAACCCAAGCCTGATAACAAGAATTGATACAGACTGTAGGAGAGCTTGAACTTTTGGCCTTCCAGAATACAAGCGGGTCACTTTGGTTTTTTATCACGGGGAACAGTTGGATCGAACAGTGACTAAGAACCGATCACCCATAAAAAATCACTTTACTTACAAAATTGGTCTGTTAAATCTCTGAACATCAGTTCAACCTGTCAGATTGGATTGTTCTCTGCAGCCAATAGGTAACCATACGATTGTAGAAGACGGACGGAGACGTCACAGGCTTTTCTCTTTTTCATCAAATCATTCAGTTGATCAAAGCCAACGTGATTGTAACCCTACCAACGCCTCCCAGCGGCCGATTCCTTCCCCGTTCTTAGCCGGAAATGACGTGTTACAATGGGTCCATTGCTCTTTAATACACAATTAAATAAACACCATGAAAACCACGATCTTTTTTAATTGAACTTTGTGCCTCTTTTCTCTCTGTCGTTGCTTTGTTTAGTATGCATGAAGCCCGATATCTACAGTTACATTGCACTGCATAAGTACGATAACACAAGGTGTAAAACGTCAGATGATCACATCGTACGGCTGGTGGGTGGATGGAAGGATGAAGCTGAAAGTCATGAAAATGGGACCCATATTAATTCGCGAATATCAAGAGAATCATTCTCTTGGAACTCGGCGGCAGTGACTTATAGCTGGCAACGATTGACGCTCCCATTACATTTTCAAATCCTACTACCGTTAGGTCCGTTAAAAGTTAACACTAACGGACAAAACTATAAGCTACCCCACTAATAGACATTACGTGGCCGGACGCTCTGCTTGATTAATCTACAACCACAAGCTGTCGGATGACGAGTCGTTATTTACTAGTCTACGTGGCAGATAAGGGTCCCACCGGCCCAGCTTTCGAGAAATTTGAAACTTGATATCTATGGGTTGGTCTACATCACTATGCTTGGCCCCATCAATAATTTAGGGGAGAGAAAGAGACAAAGAGCACAACCGAGAAGATAAGTTGTTGGGCTTATGGTCGTTTGGTCAAAACGCACGTTTTCTCTTATGTTTCTGCGCCACTCTTTATTTACTGACTTCCACAAGTTTAACTCCACCTCACCTCCTGTTGGCAGTCGTGGCTAAATTTAATTGGTTGGTATAATTTTTACCATAAAAGAAGCCAGCTTATATACTTTTGTGATTTATTCTCACAGTGTGGTTGAGTGATAGCCTATTCCCATTACTGTTCCACGGCTCTAGCCTTTAAGCTTGATGTGATGGTGAAATCTTTTCATGGTCTTCTAATTATATACCCAAATACACCTTTCCAGCTTTTACCTTCGTGCCTAAGGAAAACCTTTCTGGCTAAACCCAGTAGAATGGGCATCCACCGCTTTGTAGATGTAATTCTATCAAGTGCTTAATTGGTTGGTTCAACGTCACTCACTCATAAAAAGTAATTTAACATTATTTTTAAACAGAGGGAATTGGATTGAGAAAAATTTTAAATAAAATTATTTTATTATGTTAATATTATTATTGTGTTAAAATTATTTAATAAATAAAATAAAAAATATATTTATTAATAATAAATAAAAATTTTTATAAAATTTATTATTATTATTAAATATATTTTAATTTTATTTATTAAATAATTTTATTATATTAATAATATACTGGTGACAGAACCATCTCGCCAAACACTTTCTCCTGACCCAGTGCAGCAGTGTGTCATCGCCAATCAATGTGCCGTTCCAATGTCTAAAATCCCTCTCCGGGTATGAATGATGCTTCCACGTTCAATGATTCAGTGCCCGTACATCATTATACTAGTACCAATCACCTTATCTTCTAATTAATAATTTATTTAACTGTGTGCTTGTTGTGGGAAGAATCAATCAATGCGCTGGTTTGTGCTTTCCATAGCTAATCTTTCATTAACATCATTCTCTCACATGCATTTATAATCTTCCAACGAAGTTTCTTTTGCTTAATATACATGGCTAAGCTAATAGCCAGTCAAAGGCAGCAGCACTAAACTGCGGTGGGAGGAAGGAAACATCCTCCCTCTCTCTGTGCCATGTGCTTTCAGGGAATCCCACATCCTATAATCATTTTTAAATTAGAGGACTAATCCGTATTCGACTGTACTTATATGGAAAGTTGGGCATTTTTCAAAAGACTGACAAGGCCACTAGTTGTCCCAGTTACTCAAACTCAAGGCATAATTGTGAGAATCCAATGCATAATACTATTGTCTGAAGGAAGGTAATGGTTAACTGCCTACAGGCATGCCCATCACTGGGGCCATTGCGTTCTTTGCAATTACTCCCATGCATGAACCGGTGCCAATACCTGCTAATACTACACCCTAAATGTTCAACCATTGCTTAGGATCGTTTTCAAATTCTACAGTCACTAAAAACAATGCTATCCCGTTGCGTAGGCAGGGTCCAGTTTCAGCAGAGCATGTGGATTTCACGTGAGTGCACACGTGTTTGAGGACTAAGTCACGTGATGGTACGGTTAAAGGATAAGTATGGGTAAGTAAGGAAAGGGCACGAGTGGCACGTGAGAGTGGAACGGCAGCGAGGTGTTTTTCACTGCCCACAGATAGCAATGAGATGAAGCAACAGGGGAAGGCTCCCTTGGGGAGCCGTAATTAATTAAGCCTGTGAGACGGTGGAGTCGGTTTTGGCAGTTTAGGTAGAAAGGGGACGTCACCGCCACGTGGCGGTTGTTGGTGGGTAGTAGGCCGTTATAGGCAGTATTTTAAGTGGGGCATACATTGACAGGCTGGACTGACAGAATTGCAGTACCCATCAGTGATCAGTCCCCCGATTCTGCTACTTTACTTTGTCGTTTTTTGTGCCAGCTCAGCATTTCCGTGGGTCCTTTTCTTCCAAAAATAAAAATCCCCTTCACGAAATTGCTCTCCAGCCTGTGCTCGGTCAAAGTCATCCCTCCCCAAACGGTACTCTACATTTCTCTCTCCTTTTTTTCTTAATTATTTTTAATAACGATAAGATAACGCCGTTATTTTTACCTATTACAATTAATTGAGAAAAAAAATTAAATTGAGTAATGAGATCGGTAATTAGGTTTTTTTATGTTGACGTGGCGTGATTTAGGAGTGAACTGGACGAACTCTTTCTTTATGGTAACTGCAGGCAAGGCAACTTTGATGGGCGGGCGATTATACGGGTAAATTGGGGAGGCGCTAATGTGACGCGTGTTAGTTTGACAGCTGTATACTAGCAACTGCCTTGCCTGGAAGAATCCTCTACTCTCAACGGCTACGACCGGTCTGTAACCGGTTCATCAAGTCATCCTTATCCCCTTCGTATATATACCCCTCCTCACTCCCGGATTCTTTTCTCTCTCAGACCCAAAGGTGAGGCTCAGCCTCTGCCATCCTCCAACAGAAGTTTAACCTCTGTTATAAACATTGTGATTATCAAAGTTATTTCGTTTTCCCTGTAGTTTGTATATTAGAGGTAGATTGTTGTTAATCCATGGCTTCAACAATAAAGGACGTGGATCGGATCAAGGGTCCTTGGAGCCCCGAAGAAGACGAGGCGTTACAGAGGTTGGTGCAAAACTACGGCCCTAGAAACTGGTCTATGATAAGCAAATCGATCCCTGGTCGATCGGGAAAATCGTGCCGGTTACGCTGGTGTAACCAGCTGTCACCTGAGGTTGAGCACAGACCATTCACGCCTGAAGAGGACGAGACTATAATCCGAGCTCACGCTCGCTTCGGTAACAAGTGGGCCACCATCGCTCGCACCCTTAACGGCCGGACGGATAACGCTGTAAAAAATCACTGGAACTCCACTTTGAAGAGGAAATGCTCTTCGATGAGTGATGATTTGCATGAAGATGCGATTAACCCGCAGCCCCTGAAAAGATCAGCTAGTGTTGGGCCGGGTAATAATGTTCCGGGTTTGTATTTGAACCCGAGTAGTCCATCCGGATCCGACTTGAGCGATTCTAGTTTACCTGGTGTTGCTCAGTCTCCGGTTTTTCGGCCCTTGTTAAGAACCGGGTCACTTGTTCCGGTAGAGGCCTCTTCTTCCACCACGGATCCGCCCACTTCACTCAGCCTCTCGCTGCCTGGATCCGAATCATGCGACGTCTCAAACCATGGACCCGGGTCCACATCTGGATTCAATATTTGTTTGAGCCCGACCCAGATGGTACACCCCCAGTTGGCAACGCAACCTTTGCCAGTGGAGGGTCAGGGTCAGCCACAGAACCAGACTCAGTTTGGATATGAGAAGCAGTTTTTCAATGCAGAGTTTTTGGCAGTGATGCAAGAGATGATAAGAAAAGAAGTGAGGGGCTACATGTCTGGGATTGAACACAACGGGCTCTGTTTGCAGACGGAAGCCATAAGAAACGCCGTAGTGAAGCGTATTGGGATTGGCAAGATCGATTAGTCAGTATCTAGTGAATCAGATGATCATCAAACTAGACCAGCCAACGAGGGAGAGACACGAAAAGAAAATTTGGAAAAAGAAATAAGAAATCTTCGTTTTGTTAGTTGTTTTATATGGTCCCTTTGTTATACAGAATAATAATTTTGGTAGTGTACAGTTGATAGAATGGGGAAACGGAGAGGGGGTTCTGTTCATGAGGCAAAGAGAGAGGAAACATTTTTCCTTCTGAACATAAAATTACAATTTGTTGTCGCAAGCACTGTTCTCTTCTGAAAATAATTTGAGATCATGATGTTCATATTGTTAACATTGATGGGCAAAACCCGACATTAACAGTTTTTTTTTTTTTCATATACTGAATCGAAAGCAAATTTCAAATCGGAAACAGAAAGTGGTTTGCATGTGTTGTTCGGTAGTTGGGAATGCGGGTAATCCGGACAAGTTAGTGATTACTTTGAAATTAAGAGCATGTGAAAAACTTGGGACAATTCAAGAGGTTGCTTGAAAAACCTGTGAATTTTTTTTGGATTGTTTCCAAGTTCAGAACCATTATCATCTTGTCTGCGTAGGTTAAAAGTCTAATGATGCTGAAGGAAATTTAAAAAAAAGCATGATGCCTCAATCATGTTGTTTGCTAAACCGATTTGCACATTTACAATATGGACATGGATAAGATTTAGGAATTAAAAGCACTTCAAAAGGGGACAAAGTATGATAAAGCATTGATAGAGTGGCAGGTAATGGGTTAATTTCCTAAGCAAAATATTTAAGGCTTGCGCGTATAATATGAGGATGGTCTTCTGAAAGAACAGAGGGTAATGCTGAATTGGCTTATTCGTCCCTATGTTTCCAAGTTCCAAGAGCACGATTGTCCTGTTATATTATTCATTTACTCTGCGTGATGATCTTTGATTTTCTATGCCAAGCAAGCGACTCCCAGTTCCGGAGAATATAGTGGCAAGAAGTGGGCTTGCAATATGCATCTTGGCATGACCCAACACTGCCGGCTGTAATATTTTCGAATATCATTATCCCGAAAGGCTTTGCAATTCCACAAGGTTTTCCTAGAAGCCTTTATTGGTTTGATCAGGATTGTTTGTTTCTCTCTTAATCAGTCTCAGTATTTCTTTATTCTTGTAGATCCCGAAACTGAAATAGAACAGTATTTGGCTGGCTGACATTGTTGGATGGTCTTTACCCTGGAACAAGTGACAGTCGATTATCAGCCGCCATACCTTCATTGTTTGGCTTGCCACAACTTCATTTACCCTGCTTTATCATACATACAAGTATTACAACAATGTGGAAAATGGTTCTTGCCCCTTCCTATCTATCGAAGAGAGAAAATATACTTGTCAGAGTAATTCACACATATCATATCCGTAATTGAGTGCTAAGTGAAATCATGAGTGCCTGATAAATTGCCATCATTCTCAGTTGAATTTTCTGGCATGAGATTAATTTCTCTAGTTTATAAATTGACTATTATTCAGCAAGTACTCATTTTATGTGAGAAGAATTAGGATCTTCTCTTAGTTTTGGGTATTCTTTACTAATTTTTATTTGTTAAAATATTTTAAAAAAATTAAAAAAAAAATTAATTAAAATAAAATTTGAGTTCTACGTTGTCTTTTGTGCTAGTTAATGTATTATAACATCTTTAAAAATTAAAGATACAGAGTACTAGAAGAGAATCTTTATCCTCTTAGGAATTAAGAGCTGATGTTTTAGTTATTCCATGGAATTAAAGCAATTGAATTTATGGTACCTGTCAAACCTGGAACCCTGGATTTTACGAATTGGACGTGGGACTGGGACTGGGACTGTGGCACATTTTGTTTGTTATCAGTTGCAGAATAAATTTGCGATTACAAAGCTAACCGAAAACTAGGTCTTTGCGTGTTAATGAACAGAAATAAATTTGGCCAACGCCCACCAAACTAAACCATCTGTTCACGACTCCATATTTCAGAGCTGTTGTCCTCATGCCTGCACAAAACTGATGGATAAATGTGAAGATGAAGACGACATTGACTCTATAGTCTCTATTTACTTGAGAAGTTGACGAATGAATGCGAAGACGAGGACGACATTGACTCTGCTCATGTTTTCGTCGATTTATTTGACGAAACAGTGTTGGAAAACATCGCCATAAGATGGTTAGAAGACGTGTTCTGTTAATATATCTGCCATTAATTTCAAGTCAATAGCTGACATGTTCAGCGCTTTGTCACAGGCTCTATTGTTGAAGTTTTCCATGCAACAGGACCACTTCCATCTGTTTTCTGTGCTTGTGACTAAGAAGAACTAATAAAGTTGGCCAAAGGATTATAGAGTAGATTGTTTAAGCTGGTGGAGACTCGGCCACAAGGAAAGTATGTCACTTAGGGAGATCTCAGTTTTCTTGTTAGTTCTTTTCCTTTTGCAAACTCCTCTATCTTCATCTACAAATGTTCTTGAAGGATGCTCATCTTTATCTGTTGATAAATCAAGCGACTGATTGCTTTCATATAACGGTGTTTATTCAGCAGGGTTCTTCTCTGTTGGCAACCGTTTTATTCTGACAATGGCAATGTCCTCTCTCGTCTTCTTTACTACGTTCCTGAGTTATTCAGCGTCTACTGGCCAGACCCTGCTTTCATGACTGGAATACTGGCAGGACAACGTACAACAAGAGTCAAATAGCAGATTCAACAATTTAGGCTACTTCAGATCATCAGATAAACTTTCCTTTAGACCTACTGATTTTGGCCTAGAGCCGAAAAGAAGATTGTCGCTTGATTTTGATGGCAATGTTCGAATTTATAGTCTAGAACGGGCCCATGGCACTTGGACTGCTTCTTGGCAAGCCTTATCTCGACCATGCATGATTCATAGTTCTTGCGGATCGAACAGGTTGCCTAGTCATGTCCCCAATTCTGGGAGGACATGCTCCTGCCTACCTGGATTCAGTTTTAAAAATCGCTTGGACTGGATTCAATTTTTATTTAATACAGTGGTTGAATCAATAACTCCTAGACAAGCAGTTTAGTTAATGTTTGAGAAATCTTAACTATCTTAATGTTCATTTAATCTTTTACATAAATAGGTGGGCATCATCACTACTCTTGAGAGGGGAGTTCTATGCATCATTATTTTATACACCACTATATCTCACTTCATTATTGTTTAAAATATGATTTCAACGTTTACTTCTATTTTTTTAACATAATGTTATACAAATTGTTAAATATAAATTAATATGTTAGTATTATATCATTATCATATACATATTATATAACATGATAATATCGATATAATAATATTGTATCGGTTCGTATGAATAAATTCGTATAAAAATTTGTACACCTCATGCTACTCATAATACTATAGGTAATCAATCATTCAGTTGGCACGATCAATTTCTAGTAAGACAACTAAATGTTTGACAATTGGAAAATAATGAATTCTACAATAAGGCAAACATGAAACATCCACTGTGCTTGTCTCAAAATTCTGAAATCATTTTTCATAATATCTTAAATATATACTTAATTTTGATGCAATTCACACACAGCAAGCCATTGAAATATAGTGTTCAGAAATTATTTATAGAAATAAAATAAGAGAGAATTATTCCCACGCTCTAACCCCTGGCATTTTAACCCCACTCTGGAACTTTATTTGAGAAGCCTCAGATTAATGTGCAGCAAGCTGAGACTTTGAATGTAATATGAATTTTGAATGAACAAGAACAGAAGTCTTTCATCACAATTCCAATTTTACAACAGCTTCCGTTTGTTATTAGGTACGATCAGCAGTTTTTCAACTGTTTGTGCACAACCTCCCGTGAAATTTACAAGGCAAACTACTTGGCAAATTCCACCTAGAATTTTAATTGCAATACAAGCACACACCCCGGTAGTAAGAATTCTCATATATAAGATTGTCAAACCATTTCTACAGACATGCAGCAAAACCATATAAAGTTTTCAATGCATTCTTGCCTAAAAAGATATGAGATACAAAATGGGAGAAGGCATTTACCACCAGAAGTTCTATGGTGCTATGTACAGATTGCCATCAGACATGTTCCTCAGCTTAGTCATTTTCTTGTTTGTTGGTGCTTGTTTCAACATCTTCTGCAGCATGGTAACTAGCAAGGAAAAAAGTACTCTGATGTTTTTGAAGGAACCTGCTTGACAAGATAGTGATCTATCAACCAGAGCATAAGATGATAACAAACGGTTCATTCTTTGGAATAAGGCAAAAAAGAACACGCAAACCAGCCTATTTTCCAATAAACACCTCCCACAGATTTAGACTGAGTCTAAAACTTCCACTTGAAGAATTTGAAACTTTCTGATAAATGCACGGAACACGAATACAGCAGAGTGTCCATAAATTTTGTAAGGCTTTACAAAAGTTTCTATACCAACCCCAGCTAGTCACTGGCTTCCTAAAATAGATACATTGATAACTTCTGAGATGAACAATCTATTTCAAAAATACATGCAGGCATTGTAGAACACCAGGGAAAATAAGGTCCAAGTTAAATATGTACAACTCTTGCCTTCAGCGATAACCAACATGCAGCAATATATATCATTGGCACTTCATAGCATGCATCTTTCTGGAAGACATTGACTCTTAATTGAAAGACATTTTGGCTTTACTCAGGAAAAATGCGAAAAAAAAAAATTGAAACATAGCAATTACAAGACATAGTTCTGCCATAAATTAATTTGATTAGAAGAATGATAAAAGAGCCCTTACTTTAGAAAGTCAACTAATTTTTGCTGCAACACTGTCAAAGTCTCCTCTTCAATTTTTGCGTGGACCAATATCTCAGGCAACTTAACTACAAATGCAGATAACAAATATATTACCAGTAGATAATTAAGATTGCTACAACTTAAATATGTCAAGCACTTAAGAATAGGCCAACCAAAGAGCCTTAATAGATGTTCAGCGCCGTATACAGTAGAGGGAGAGACAACAGCTGCCACTGCATCTTCATATTGTTGACGTTCACTTTTGTACAGAAGCATTATTGGCAAAGCTTTATCAAAGTAACAACGTAATCCTTTCACAATTTCCTCAGTTGAATCAGCTATCCTACATCCAACAAACAATGATAAACATGCATTTGAATTATTCAGAAACAACAGAGAATTTCACTCACAACATTACAAGAAATTACAAAATGCCAACTCATTGTATGGGCAAGATAACTGAAACACATACAAGAATTGAAATACACAATTGATGCATAGAACAATGCCTACACTTTCCTAGGCCCCCTGATTTGACCATAGGATGGCCTTAGTTGTAATTAGGACAGGTTTAAACAAGTCTAAAGTAACTAAAAAACATGATAAACCAATTATGTGCTAAAACAAAAAAAAACCTTCACACTGATGATACAGTTATGATTGCTCATTTAGCACAGTTATGTGAAACAAATATATATCTCATATATAGTCATGACCAATGCTGAGGCAGCAGATATTTTTGGGGATCATCTTGAGCATGGGTGAAAAAATTACATTAGGTAGGAAGAACTTGAAGGTTTTTAAACACCAAAAACTTTACATGATTTGAGAAGAAAAAAAAACACCAATAATTTGAAGGAACAAAACTAGTGCAATATTCACATCATGTAAAAAATGCCAGGAAGATAAAAGAGGACTAATATGGTATTATCAGATTATTAACAAAAATTTTACGGAGTAAGAATCATAAATATTCCTAAACAAGGGTGCTATTCAATTTGATTAATGAGTGAATAAAGCAGTTTGACTTTCTAAAATCATTAATTTTTTAAACAACATCCAAGTTCAAGTGCAAAAAACATTTTTTGTTTTTGAATGTTCTTTTTTTTTTTTTTCTAAGTTTTCATCTCATATCAAATCATATAATCAGGAAACTTTGGTATATTCAACTTGAGCCAGACCAGCTCCTTCCTCCCCAAGTCCATAATATTGTATAAAACAAAAGAAGGCTTAACAATTTATAAGATGTCTGAGTTGTTTCTACCTTGCCTAGCAAGTTTAAAACACAAAAAATAAAAATAAACATAAAAACACTGTGCTAATGAGGCATGATGCAACAAGACAGACTTAAAACTATACTTCAATTAATTGCAGGTCGACCAAGGAAGCAGCCACTATTTGCAGTTGCTACATTCTGCTAGGAAGAAAAACCTATTTTCTTTGCATGCATGCATCAATCTTTTATTCCAAATGGATTTTCCAACTAGAATCTACCAACTACAGTAATTTAAAATGTTAGAACGAAAAAAATGAAAGGTGAAATAAGCCAGAGCATGAACTTACAACCCATCTTTCTTCGACCTGTATTTACAATATTTCTCCAAAATGTCATCCACATTTGGAGTTCGAGGAAGTTTGACAAGCTGCAATAGGTCATAAATCAAATCCTTAACATGTTATGTATGGTATCGGAAGATGGATTTTTTATGCAACACTTCAACTTCAGAAATGGAGTGCACAATGCAACCATGAAATAATCAGTTCAGCTTAGTTATCAATTACATCTTAAATGGGTGGAAACAGTGAAGGAAAACGCCACAAATTATGTACTCATTCACAGCATAATTGACCAAGCCCAACCTAAATATTACACGCTCGCCATTTGACTCTGATTTTGGTCACCCCATTTCCTGTTCTATTCTAACTACCCAAACAAAATCCAAAAACAATTGAAGAGCTATTCCATGCTACTTGCAAGCATTGGGATATGTCATGACAACATTGATATGACACAATCCATTTCAAATTTCAGTGAAATTACTAGTTAGTTATCATTTAAAAAGCATCAAAATATTGTTTGCGTACATCCAAAAAACACATTAATTTAATGCATTAATATAGTCATCTGACCATGAAGCAAAGTTTGAAACAAGTCTCAATGGAAATGAAACAGATGTTTTGTTATAACAGAGTAAGTGAATCATTTATATTAAAGGTCTGATGGTTATCACATAAGAAATATGGCAGTGAAATGAATTTATTAATCCTTTGTTACCATTGAAGGCATACCATACAATAGTCCTTATATGAAATGCAAAGTGACGCCATTAATTCCAGAAAATGCACACATTTGCCGAGACATTTCATTCACTGAAATTACATTTCCTAATATATCGTAATACTTGTAGAAAAATTAAACATTTGGAAGTGCTAGTAAATGTATATTAAAGAAACACAGAACCTCCGTTCAAACACAAAGTGATGTATCGTTTAAAAATCATGGAGCTGTAATGACAGCATAAAATAAAACTACCTTGCCCAGATGTGTAATAAATTCACAATCATCAACTAGTTGCTTCTTTAGTGTTGGAGGGATTTGGATGTTCACAAGATTTTCCACGGGTAGGCTGCTATTTTCCTGAGAGTTGACAAGTATGTACGCAGTAAACAGAAAGAAAAACTACAGGTAGAAAGGATATAAAGAAGACAAGTGAAAAAGGTAAGGAAAACCTCAATATTAAATTAGCTTTGTATCAACTGAAGGAACTATTCGTTGGATAGATTTCTATAGAAAATAGATACGCATGCACTGGCATAATGAAAGTTATTTAGGCAAAGATGAACCGAAGCATACCTTATAGAGAGAGTCACTCTTTCGTTTCTTGCCCCTTCCAACTGCACAAAGTCATAACAGTTTAAAATAGGTGTAACATCTAACTCCAATGAAATCCATGAAATTACTCTCAAATAATTGTAATATATACAATTTCATATGTACGTTCAGACCTACAGGCAGTATATTAATTAAGAAAATAAAAATGAATTTCATATGTATGTTCAGACCTGCAGGCAGTATATTAATTAAGAAAATAAAAATGAATCTACCATTATAACTTCTTGGTTTCATCTGTGAAACACGTGCTGACTTTAAATTCTTCCCTCCGTCTTGTTTTTTGTTAATGACTTGCTGCCTGTGCCTGTTTGCTTCTGTATCTTTCATCAATCGATCCACACCTACCCATTCATCCCAGCTGTCCAAAAAGCAAAAGTTCAAGAAATTGCAGCTTCCAGAGCATGTGATTGGTAGAGTAAGCCATCAGTAAATCACAGAAGTAAAAGTAGTCAACTGGGGAAAACCACAATTTCATTTGTTGCTTGTATATTGTTTAACTAAAACTTCAACAATTTCTGTAAAATCCTCTTGTACAGAAAAAATATTGAAATTAATCCCACAAAATAATCAACAACCATATCGATAAGCACAATAACTATTACTTGAAAATCAGTTGTATAGCATTTGCAAATAAACATAAACTGCAACAAGTATTGGAACTAATTCTGACTAGAATGCCAAGTTCTCTCATCTTAAAAACATTAAGTGAAAAGGAAAAGACTTTAAACAAAGACCTACAATTCTAACTTCTAATAAACCACTTGCCTCGTCTCTTGCAAACATAAATCGGAATTCATAGTGTCAAAACTATCTGTCATCGGGTATTTAAACGAGAAGATGTACTCACTTTTTGTTCCACCCCTGTAAAACAAAGAAAGATTTTGCCATCAAGACAATAAGAATATTCCGAGTCTTTCCCAGATACAGCATCTACAACAATTCAAATTTAACACGAGCAAGGAAGTAAAGATGGTGCTTACAAGGTAATGAACAAAAAACCTCCACTGCTTCATCCGGTATTCAACTTTCCTCACCTTGCAATTATAACATACAAAAGCAAGTAAATTTTACACGCAAACAAACGGCGGAAGTAATTTTCACTCTTTCTCTCTCATTTAGAACAATGCCAATCAACGGAAAGGAAAGCAAAGGATTACCTTAGCTTCGTAAACGTGGAGGCTATGATAAGCGAGGACCCTTTCATTTTCTTGATAAGGACTAGAGCCAGGCGAAGGAGGGTACTCCTCGTCCGTCTCTGTTTTCTCGTTGTCCGTATCGGTGTCCGTCTTGGTGACCTCATCCGACTCCGTGGCAGAATCGCCCTTCAACTCAGTGTTTGGGCTTCCCATTTTCAGCTTCTTGCAAAATATACAATAATTATTGAACTTGCGACAGCTAGTCTTGGTGTCTTAATAGCTACGGCGATTGGAGACACGGTATTATGGCCGTGATCATTCTGGACCTGGCTTGGTAACAATGGGGTTTTTTCAGGGGTTTTTTAATTAATTAATTAATTAATCATTCAATCGATTAATTAGTTAATTAATTAATTAATTAATTACGAACTGCTGCATCCAGCTTGTAGCACACGCACTGTAATTTGGAAACACGTGGCACGTGAAAATTACGCGATAATTCCATGGTGATTGGTGGATCCCGACCCACAGAATCAAACCTTAATAAATTAGTAAAATTACATTTTTTACTAATTAAAAAATAAAAATAAATTATTATTTATAATTAATAAAAATTATCATCTTATATATTATTACATGTGCGTGCGCACTCTTATCTGTATATTAATAAATTTTTATATTTTTTTATTAAATAAAAAATTTATTTTAATATATAATTTTAAAAATATTATGTTTATATTAATAGCTCGTTTGGACAGGTAAATATTTAATTTTATTTACAAATATTTAATATGTAATTATATAATAAATTTAAAATTATTTATCGGTTTAATTAAATTTAATAAATATTTATATAAAATTAATAGGCAGGTACACTGGGAATTGAACA
>CP135570.1:5633638-5674128 GCA_032401905.1 Swietenia macrophylla | reverse complement strand
ATGACCCTCGCCCCCAGCGCTCGGACCAGAGTTGGCCTTGGCCCCTAGAGTTTGAGCATTTGTGAACGCATGACCCTCTCCCCTATCACTCGAACCAGAGTGGGCCTTGCCCTCTAAAGTTTGGGCATTCGCGAACGCATGACCCTCACCCCCAGCGCTAGGACCAGAGTTGGCTTTGGCCCCTAGAGTTTTAGCATTCGTGAACGCATGGCCATTTCCCCCATCACTTGGACCAGAGTTGGCATTGGCCTCCAGGGTTTCAGCATTCGTGAAAGCATGGCCCTTTCCTCCTGGACTGGGACCTCCTGTTTTAATCCCCTCCATATACAATCCATCGAGGAAAATCTCGATCCCTTTGTTTATAGAGTTCTGCAAACGTACATCATTGATAGGACGGCCTTCTGAAACGAACAGAGAAGAGCTTAAAAGGAAAACAACGAAGAATAAGCAAACATTTCGAGCCATTTGGATGGATAGTTTAATGCTTAGGTTAGCCCTGAGCTCAAACGTCGTTGATGCTTGCAGAAAATTTGTGTTATCAGATGCTGAATGAGTGCAGCTTGTTGCCTTATTTATAGTAGCGCGCTCATGCAACAACGTAGAAATGCAAGACGATCGTCCCAAGCAAGGAAAAGAGAAATTGAACCATCCTTCAATTATCAAACACGTGGGCTTTTTGGGGGGAAAGAAATAAGGCATTAAGACGAAATGCAGTCCAATTTTGAAGTTTTAAGTTGAATGTGATGTGTGTGTGAATACAAATTTTTACACACAGAATTCTTTTCTTTAACTTTTGTGTCTTCGTTTTCTATATTATTTGTTTTCACCTTCTACGTAAGTGTCTGGGTAGTGGTAATTAAAAAGAATTTAGCATTGTTAAGGGGAATTAAGGACCAATAAGGCAATAACCATGCGCAGATAGAAGCACAATCACAGTTTGTGCAAAGCTACATCATCACATGCACTTTGGCATGCGTGAACGGTTTCGTATCAATAAAATTTCTGGTCACCGGTCAAAAGGTCTCATGTTTGACGGTGATGAAAGCAAGCATCTAATTCTCATTAGCCATTGACTATTTGACAAATCCTGTATTAACCACACTCCCTAATTAATTCATTGGCATGACTTCCTCGTACCAATATGAACACAGAGATGCATAGAGATACAGTAGAGTTGAATGGTGTTAATTTGACACCGGTCAGGATGAATTTGCATTATTTCCAAGTCCAAAAGGCTAGGGAGTAAGCACCAACAGATTTATGACAAAAGTGAACCAATACTGCGTTGACTGTCAACGGTTTGGTTAGTGGTAATAATGAACGGTTAGCCAGTCTCAAGCATTAACTGTACTAGAACCTGAAATTGGAGGTACATAATCAACTCTTGGAATGGTATTCCAATGCGGATCCTGCATGGAAGTTTCGGGACGGTATGGAATTCAGAGCAATGCGGTGCCGAGGGATACGAAACCCAACTACTAGAAGGTTTGCTGGCTTCAGCATTGAATGGAAATAGACTAAGTTGCCGGGTCAGAGAAAAAGACCGATCGATCTTTTGTATCGTAGCTTTTGATTTTTGTAATATGGATATAATATCATTTTCACACTCGTAGTAAATGGTTACTGTTAGTTTCGTCATTGCTTGTGTAGAGAATAGTTCCCTCCTTGTATTTGTGCATTATCTTTTATTGGATCGGGTCAAACTATCAGAACATAGAATGAGATTCGATACCCACAACTCGTTTTCATTAGGTGGGCTTAACTCGCAGCTGCTTCACTTGGGTGTATATAAGTCCTCTCATATTACTATGAATGTCGATTTCCTGGACTAAAAATCAATATTGGTCCAACTGGGGAACTGCAAGTTTTCATTTGAGAAGATTGAAATTCTAAAGATTTCCCTGTTACGAATGCGCCGAGTGATTGCCCAGCGTAGAATATATTGGTGTCATCTTTGTTTGACGGATTCTGATTGCTGTCAATATGGGCTATGTTTCCGAGTGACTGTGTACTTATGGAAGCATGATACACTGAAGAGAGACAGACATAATTACTCTCTTGAACCAAATTTTCATTCGTTTTCCACGATAATACGATTAGACTAGTCAAGAAAAAGTATGGTCAGTTCACGTCATTGCTTCAGCGAAGAGATTCTTTCTTCATTTGCCTCATCAAACGTTTTGGGACCGAGTCAGACATACGCACAGCTTCGGCTCGTAACTTAATTCTTTTGAATGGGCTTTAGTGTTTGTTGAAGTAAGATTCAACAGCCCATGCTACAGATTTGTTTAATAAAATTATTATGGGGCCGAACCCAAGATACCATTGGCTGGGGGGTATCGTTACTTATCCCATGATTCACTGTCGCATTTTGGGTAGCACCAGCAGACGAGAGCCCATTGTTCCCGGCATGCGCTTGTGATTAACTCGTGAACAATTTATCAGGTGTTGTTAGCTATTCTTCGCAGTAAACTTAAAATCGTTTATTAGGTAATGCTACATTAGCCGTTATAAATATAAAATTAAGCCGTATTTTATTTATATTTTATTTAATATAAAATATTTTTATCGCCATTAAATTTATTTATCGTGAGCCCATATGATTTGTATTATTTATCTCATCATCTTTGTGAGACTCGTACTCTACTTACTAATTTTTTATTAACACGTAAAGTATATTTATCGTGAGTCAAATATTTATTATTAAATAAAAAGATTAATCTATCATGTAATATTGTTTACTTGCTCTCGTCTTATAAAATCAAAATCCACTTAGATAGCTCTTATAAAATTAAAATTGACTCTAGTAATACAATTTATTTGTCTTTATAAATTCAAAATCAATTTATATTCTATTCAACAGTATTCTATTCTATGAGGTGTGATATGCTATTATTTAGCAAAAAGAATTTACCATTCGCTCAACATTGTTAGTAAGATCCAAAATTCTTACCTCTCAAAATGTGAATCACCGTAAACTTCCACGGGAATGTTTATGATTTTCTTTTGTTGTTTACTTGTTTGATCTGTTGCCTTACATAAATTTAGCATCTATGAAAGCCAAATAGAACAGACTAAGCAACGTGATTGTAACTTCCAACAACGCCATTATTTCCAGAATCTCAGAATTCGGAAGCCGTAGACATCTAAAGAAAATGACGGATAGCTCCAATTGCAGAAGTAAATCTATTAATTTCAAGGTCATAAAGAGGTAATAGACAATGGAATGCAGGAAATGACGATGCATAGAAGAAGTTAAAGGCACCGGTTGAGTAGTACGACAACATCGTTATCATTATCTCAGGGGAAGTTTGGCACTTTTGGCTTTCGTAGATCTAAATCTATACAAACCGCATCTCCTTGTCTCTTACAATCAGGCCATGGAAACAGACCATAAATCGCGGCCCGGTAACAGACAATCAACACACAACTGGCGCCTTTTGGTTCTGTCTGCTTGTGTTCTATCCCAGAAACGAATCCTCCTACCTCACCGTTCAACGCCCATTTCTCAACGATTTCCGTTTCACATTGACCAATATCGGGCATAAATTGATAAAGAGAGAGAAATTTAGTACATAAGTAGTAATTGATTCACAGCTTTAACTTAATATCGATACAGATCCTGTTCCCAGAACCCGGATTACGTACAAAAGTTAAGAAATCAAAACCCACAAGCCAAATTTAGTAGAAAAACAATAGAAGTTGAAATCAATAAAAAAACGTACACAACAGTTAGTTCATTTGCTTAGATCTCTGAAAGTCATCATCTCATAGTACCGAACCGAAAGCAGAGACAAGGATAGATGAACCTCGTCCCTACCCCAATTGGCCGGCGTCTTTGGGCCCATGACCCGCGGCAGCGGATGCCACTTAGATGAAGAAGGCGGAGCACCGGGAGGCGGCCTAGAAAGCTGGTGGAGATAAAGCGAGTGAAGCCGACGGAAGCCACCGAGAGCAAGGACCACGGATCTCAGCTGTTGGTTAGCACAGCCAACGTTAGCCCAGTGGCGCGTGCAGATCAGCTCCCAAAGGCGCTCGTCTTGAGCAGTCTTGTGCCAGAGCTTGTTAACGCAGGCTGCCCTGGCTAAAGTCCTGGCGTCAGCGTGTTTCAACACCTCGAAAAGAAGGTTTTCGTCGAAGTCGGTGAAGCCAGTTTCTTTGAAGACTTGTTCTACTTCTTCTTCCACCTCTTGGGATTCTTCTTGTTTGACTTTCTTCATTTTTTGATCGTCTCCGGTGATCGGAGCATCAACCCTCGTCCGCTTCATAAAGAAAGTCTTAATTAAAAACACAAAGTATTGCAATTGAGAAAAAGAAATGACGAGGCTTAGTTGTAGGTGAATGGGTGGGTTATAATTTATGTATGGGTAAGCGAGCCGTTTTGGTGGGTTTCGAAGAGGACAAGATGTGAGATGAATGGGCTCTGTTTTTTCATTTTAAATTACTATTTTGTCCGTCTTCTGTTCCCCACTCCCTAATTTCCTACTAATTCATTGCCCTTGTGAAATTTTTCTTTTTTATTTTCTACTACAATAAACAATGATATAACAATTGTGTGTTGTACAACGATAACAACAGTTTTTGGTTGGCGTCTGTGAGGGTGTTGAGTGGGCAATCAGCATCAAACTTGTAAACTAGTCACAATCTTGGCTTGGCTTGGCTTGGCTCTTTCGGGCTTCATTCACACAGTTCAATTGATTCTCATGGGAGACGAGGTCATGAAAGATAAGTCAATAGGTCATCAAAATGCGGCAGGACTCAAGGAGCACCATTAGCATTAGCCTCTTGTTGATAAATGGTGGAGGATAATGCACATAAGTTAGCTTCCATTGGCTGGTTACTGGATGATGCCATTAAAGGATGCCATTAAAGCAACAAGCCTTCTCAAACGCCAACACAGAATAGCAGTGGGTGGCTGGTAAGAGTTAAAAAAAAAAAAATCCCAAGGATGAAAAAGCAAGATAAGTGGTGGGGACTAATCCACGTTATTTACCTTTGTGCCACTGTTATCTGAAATGACCAAAGATTCCTGCCAAAATGAAAATATTTTCGAGTATCGATCCTGAGAGTGATGTTTTGGCATCACTCTATGCACTGTTGTCTGCAACCGGATCTCTACTCGGTTCCCAATTACCCCCCGGGTAACTCATCTCAAATGGGCCATCGCTAGCAGCTTTGTCGTTACATTATTAATCAATCTGCTTCTTCAATCAAGTGAACCCCAATCTTCTATTCTCTGCTGCTCAACAGAAGAAAGAGATAACTTTTCTTCGTGCCATCAAAGACAATATGGTGTAGGCCATAGTACGTAGTGGACAAAGACTGGCACCGCAACTGATGACAATAGTAGTCTTGTTGAGAACATACTGTGTACTGGGATTTCAAAGATGGTTGAATAGTTGGAAGTTGGGAACATGGCTTAAATGAGCAAGAGATCTTTGCCTCTCTGGGTACAACCTTCCATAGTGGATGAAATTTGGTGTCTCAAGTACGGACTTTTACTTTTAACCTGAGTTGGGAATCCAGTGAAACAAACAGAGCAGTCCGGATCATGTGAGAAGGCCGAAGGCAGGACTAATATTTGCGTTAGGAGTGAACTAAATGCAGCCCCTCTTATGCCCAACTGAACCTACTTTCAATCTGTGAAAGAGTTGGTTTGGGCATCCCTCTCTGGGTACCTTTTTGGTCCAACTGCGCCGTTCTTCACTCGAGGAATGTTACCACGCCCCAATAATGTTTATTTTAAAAGATTTTGCATCGTCCACAATTTCAGGTTACTCGTCAAAGTTTTGTCCGAAGTTTTTAGCTTCTAACATTCTGCTGAACTTTTTACTGAAGTACTTGCCCAATTCGGTTGAGGGACCAGTCCAAGTTTAGTCAATGCATTAAGCAGATGAATATTTGCCCAATTAAGGAAACTTTCTCTCTAAAATTCGAACCTTTAACTTGATTGAAGCAACAGAGGAGGTTATGGAAGTGGAGGTTATGCAATATTTACATTAATATTGCCTTGGAAATGGAGGTTATGGAAGTGTTTATAAAGCGAAGCTACCAGATGACATAGTTGTTGCTTTATAGAAGCTTCACCATTCAGTAACAGAGGAGGTAGCACTCCTCAAGGGTTTCCAGAATGAGGCCAATGTACTGTCCACGATCTGGCATCGAAACATTTGTAAAACTATATTGTTTTTGTTTGTACAAGACCTGCATGTTTTTGGTTTATGAATCCATGGAGAGGGGAAGCTTGATTTGTCTTCTACACGAAGATAATGAAGCTGTTGAGTTGGATTGGATGAAGAGAGTGAATGTTGTGAAAGGCGTGGCATTTGTTTTGTCTTACATGCACCATGACTGCATAGCATCAATTGTCCACCGAGACATAGCAAACGACAACATACTACTAAACTCTGAAATAGAGACATTCGATTAAAAGTCAGGGAGGGAAAAGACTAGGTGGGGATCCAAATCCTTGTTGGAAACTTTGGATTGGCTAGGCTTCTACATTCTTACTCATAAAATAGAACCAAACGAGCAGAAGTTTGGATTGGCTAGGCTCCTGGCAAACCCATATTCTTATCATGATTCTTCATAATCTCTTCACTTAGTAGTAGTTATAATAACATATATAGCTGCAGAAGCTCTAAGACAGATCAAACGTTCCTATTGACTTGCGCAAAGATAAATTACAGAAGTTTCTATTTTCTCGTGGAACTTGCATACACCATGGTTGTGACAGAAATGCAATGTTTATAGTTTTGGTTTGGTGGCATTGGAAGCATTATTGGGAAGGCACCCAAGGAACTCCTCTCTTATTTATCGTCATCTTTTGATCAAAATATGAAGCTAATTAATGTGTAAGACCCGCGCTTCTCACCTCCAGCAGATCGAATGGTTGTGCAGGATTTGTTCTTGTTTCAAAACTAGCATTTGTATGCCTGCGTTCCAAACCAAAGTCTCGACCTACAATGGAACGTGTGTCTAAAGAATTCATTGCTCGCAAGAAACCATTGTAAGAAGCTTTCGGGAGATATTGGTTTTAGATATTATAAACCAAGACATGTATTTGGTGGATGAATGTGATTGATAATTATGGATATATTTGGTTGATGTATGTGACTGTCAAGGCGAGTTTTATTTTGTTCTGAATTGTGCTTAAGCTTTTTTCATTTTAAGCAAATAGCCCCCATAGTGGCATTGGAGATATTAACTTATTTTTTGTGTAGTAGTCTTTGTCATCTTCGTCACACAGGAAAATCTGCAATAACAATTGCTCATCCTTCTAATTGCAGGATTTTTGGTAAGCCATCTGGAAGATCAGCTGCTGGATGCCCAAACGTATGCAATAATATAATACATACTAGAGAAGGAACTAATAAGGATAAGATATGTAACCATATACATACTAGATTGGTAAACGCAAAAATCATCAAGAAAATATAATCGTAGTACTTTATAGACAGTAACATCTTGATTCTGACTATGGCTTTAAAGTTGGCTGTCTGGACAGATAGAGCTTGGTAGCTGCAATAGACAACACCTTGGATGCATCGAGTTTTTACGATAGTTTTTCATTATAGTCCAATATGTAATCCAGATATTGCTAGGCTTGTTTATGAAGGACACAGTGTAAATGCAGAAGGGGGAAATAAAATACCATATTTCTCTGCCTGCAGTAAGACAAACTCAGATGATATTTGGCCTGAATTTTGTAACAAACCTGCTGGAAGTAGCAGAAGAATCAACCAAAATATGCTGAACTTGGTGTCAGCATCCTCCATTACCAGATTTTTTTTTTTATTCATTTGGTCTATCCTTTTCATATTTGTAGCAGCATCTGAATTATCGGCCATAGAAGTAGGGAGGGAAGCTTTACTCAACATGGCCATCAATATTTCTAATCATTGCAGGAGGACTTGTATAGTTTGCACTGCGGCAGGAAGCATCACCAAAATTTCATATCGTAATCATCACACAGAAGGAGAGCTTAGTCAACTCAACTTCTCTTGCTTTTCCAACCTGGATATTGTTATTCTTCAGTTGGGTAATCTTTCTGGACGCATTACACGACAACAAATTGGCGCTCATTCGAAACTCACTACCTTCGGCAGTCTGGCAACGAATGGGCATCTTTTAGCACACTTTTTACTTATTGTTAGCTATAGTATTAAATAAAATACGAGTTCATCTTAAATTAACAGAATGAATAAGTACTATCACTTAATATATTAGCCTTTTAAGCTAATAGTAAATAAATAAACAGTATTAAAACGGATTAAGCTTTCATTCGCATGTAAGCTTTTAAACATTTGCACATTATACTCTAATAATAAATTGTCTGGTGAGATATGAACTTCTCTAGAAAACGAAGAGAAGAGTAATATGAATCAAGTGAACTTATAATGGATGGATTTGACAGTGAGGAGAGTGCCAGGTAATTGAATAGGTAAGAATGCTATATTTCAGATGGGTAGAACATTGATTAGTTTTGAATTTAAAAGCAAAACTGATTAAATAGATTTATAAGAACTAGTTTTTTGACTTAATCAAGTATACTCTACCCATGACATTATGCTTTATAAATTTAATGGCAAAACTATCTTAAAAATTAGAAAGCTTGTCGAGTATATTACTGACATTGGCTTGAAAGAAAAATTATTTGTAATTTGTATTTTATGAGTATTGTTCTCCTGTAGATTACCCATTTACTATCATACGTTCTCCAATTTTTTACCAACATTTGTTATAAGTTAGTAATGTGAAAGGGTGAATTCCCACTTCCACATTCGTGGTCACATCAATTTCCAAATTTCCCTGATCAAATTACAGGAAACTATTGGTAGCTCAGTGACCTTCAGTAGTCTTAAATTAATTAAGAGGAATCTGTTATGGTTGCATTAGGTACGCTTGATGTTTTTAGAGTAGCTATCAATATAAAAACAAGATTCACCTACCCTCATATATATATATATATATATATATATTGAGCTTGATTAAACCATGCATGCATGCCCCACGTAGCTGTTAAGGTGTGAATAATCTCTGAGAAAATCTTGGCTAGCCCTCTGGCTTGGTATTTTCTGCTCCATATATAACCTTGACTATTCAATAGTAGACCACAATCAGCAACAGCACCTTAATTGTATATTACTGTTGGTCAGGAGAGTCTTATTCTTAGATATTACGATTTTTTAGTATTCACGTTGTTAATATAATAGAATTATTTAATTAATTAAGTAAAAAAATATATATATTTATTAATAATAAATAAAAAATTAAGAAAAAATAATACTATTTAATTAATATAATAAAAAAAATTTATAAACGAGATATTTTATTAATTTTTTTATTTATTATTAATAAATATATTTATCTTATTTTATTAATTAAGTTGTCCTATTATGTCAATAATATTAATGTTACAGGACCCATATACTAAAGCCTTCTTTTGGGTTGTTGTTATGGAAGTTAAATTAATGAATATACAGTATGAGCTTGCTTGATTAAACTCTGCATAAACTTGCTGCTGGATGCTGATAATAACAGAATCAACCAAAAGAAAATTAGAATCTCAAATCATGGAGCCTCAGAATTCGAGACTAGCAACTCTTTTAATGTTTTGCCAGTTAGTTGCTGCTGCGTATACTCGGATTTTTGCAGCGGCGTCGGAATTAGAAAGGGAAGCTTTAGTTAAGAGCGGTTGGTGGAATAACTGGATCATCAGCAGCTCTTCAGATCACTGCGATTGGATTGGTATCACTTGCAATTCAGCAGGAAGCATCACTTGGATAGACGTAAGAAGACGTGAAATATCAGGGGAGATTGGCTGTAACATCTTGCCCAAACTCTTTTCCTTCTTGAGCCCAATTGTGTTTTAAAAAATATTTTGACCCATTTACTAGTTTTATATACACGTGAATGAGACAAAAATTATGAATTAAAGAAGAAGACAATAGAAAGTCCGAGAAGGGAAAAGAGAGAAAAGAAAAGAAAAGAAAAGAAAAGATGAGGGAAAAGGAAAGAAAAAAAAAAAGAAAGAAAGAAGGCATGAGGCAGAGAGAAGAAGAAGAAAAAAAAAAGGGATAACGAGTTAGAATATTTTTATTTTTTTTATTTTTAAAAAAAAATTTGTATATTTAATATAAAAATTGTTAGAAATTGATGCTAATAAATAGATTTATTACGGTAGGTTTATAGTTGTTATTGTTACTAATTTGATTTTTTGGACATTAAATCTATTGATTTTGAGTTTAATAACATAATTTAATCAGTAGATTTTTTAAAAATTGTTGAAAATTAGGTAAAAATTTGTAGAATTTTAAGTGGAGGCAAAGATGAAATTTTTCATAAGTAGGGAGTAAAATTAAAATTTTTATTAGTTTCAAGATTAAAATAGAATTTTTAAACATTTTAGGGTAAAATAATAATTTTTAATAATTTTAAGTAGTAAGTGTAAATATTTATGAGGTATTTTTATAATTATTCATATTATAGAATTTTTTTTGTAATTTTTTATCAATAATATTTTTATTTTAAAAATTCAAAATTTTAAAATTTTTGAATCAGATTTTAACCGAACTTGAGATTGTAGCATTATTTATATTTTATTATAAGTAGTACAACTAAATAGTTTATTTTAGTAAATTTCGTCGATTCTTGTGAAATATTGTTAGGTGGTGACAACGAACGGAAGGAGGATTATTAAAATTTTGACCAGTACAAGTTTTGACTTGACCAGGTGGGTATTTCAAGTATAATTGAGCATTTTAATATTTTGAATTTAAAAAGTAAGATATTATCTCGTTTTATGTAAATTCTTCTATAATTTTAGAAATGTGATTTTTATTAAATCATATTTTCAATGTTGATAATGTTATGAGCAATATGTATAAATTATTTTGTTATTACTGTGTGTTGTTAAATTGTGAAATAGTATATAACCTTTTTGTTAGCATCGGTCACTATGGACTTGATTTCAATCCTACGGTGAAAGTCCGTAAACTTGAAATCATGGACAGCGGTCCCTGGATATAGAGCCCCTAAAGTACGCAGGCCACGTATTTTCTGGACGGCAGTCCTTGAAAATAATGCCTCAAAAACATGCATAATATATAGTGATAACCAAAATATATAATTACTGAACGATCGATTTTATGTTTAATTACAGTTATTATGATGTGATAAAGTGAAAGTATATTTATTATTATTTTCGTTTAAAAATCTCAGTTATATATGTAAATACCTGCTAGACTTTAGTTCACCTCTTTACTTTTTAGGTTTATAGAGAGTAAATGAAAGTAGATAACGTAGAACAAATATTGTCTTTTAACTTGATATATTTTGGATTAATGAGTATCTGTATGTGCTATATTATCAGAACTTTGTAAGAAGATAGTTGTTATCAATAAATAAATGTATTAAGTTTTGTTATAATGAATATCGCGTGGCAGTAGTTGGGATTCTATGTAAACTATTAAAAGTGTTGTAAAATTTTGTACTTGCAGATTTAGTTATTATGACTTGAATATAGTAGAAACTCTGTCAAAATATTTCTATTAAATTCTAATTCACAAACCTTAATTTTATTAAAATATTCTTATTAAACCATAATTCACAAATCCTAATTTTGGGGCGCAAACCGTCTCAACTTCTCTCGTTTTCCAAACCTGGAAGTCCTCTGTCTTGACACAAATAATTTCTCGGGAAGCATACCATCACAAATCGGTGTTCTTTCTAAACTCCAGCGACTTTACGTGCATAGGAATTTTCTGACAGGTGAGTTAGGAATCTCACTATAATAGAGGGGATCGGATATGTATATATATTCACATGTTTATGTACTCCTTTGTTAAATCATATACTACAGGTAGTATTCCTGCAGAAATTGGGAGCTTGAAAGAACTTGGACATCTTAGTTTCGCTTATAATAACCTCTCAGGAAGCATTCCTTCAGAAATCGGTGCTCTGACAAACCTCGTCTTCCTTTTTCTAAACACGAATAATCTGACAGGTCACTAAATTACCACTTTCATGTTAAAAAATATTCAGAGGATAAATATACATTCAACTGTCTCTGGAATCATATGCTCCAGGTGTTATCCCTGCAGAAATTGGGAAATTGAAAAATCTTAGATCTCTCATATTTCATTCCAATAATCTCTCTGGAAGCATTCCATCACAAATCGGTGTTCTTACAGAACTCAGGGAACTTAAAGCTGCATAACAATAAACTTTCAGGTTAGCCACCACATTTGTTAATTACATATCCTCAGTCAACAAGTTCGTATTTACATTTCTTTTGTAATTCAATTGATTACAGGTTCAATTCCTCTTGAAATTGGCAACCTGAAGAATCTAGAAACGCTGTGTCTGTAGAATAACAACCTCACTGGAACTATCCCTTCAACTCTTTCTAGTTTAACTAAGTTGCAAGATCTGAAAATCTGTTGTAACAGCCTTTTTGGAGCAATTCCTTCAACTGTTGGCCAGTTAACCAATTTGAAATCTCTCTCACTTGATTCCAATCAACTGAGTGGTAATGTACCACAAGAAATTGGAAATATGAAGAATCTAATCGCTCTGTTCCTTCAAAATAACAATCTAACAGGATATATCCCTTCAACTCTTGGTCTTTTAACTGCTTTGACCGATTTGTACCTATGTTCTAACCAACTCAGTGGCTTGATTCCTCCTGAAATAGGAGGTATAACTGGTCTTGTTAAATTGGATCTGTCAGGAAACAACATACAAGGTTCCATCCCACAAGAACTGACCCAATTAACTCAACTTTATTATCTAAATCTTTCGTCAAATCTACTCTCTGGACAGATGCCAAATACAATTAGACAACTCTTAAGCCTGGCCTATCTAGATCTCTCTAACAACAAATTTAATGGCTCCATTCCAGTTGGGATAGGGAACAGCTACAGTTTACAAAGTTTGATGTTGGGCAACAATAGCTTAAGCCGAAGCATTCCATTAGACACCGGCAATTATACAAACCTAGAGGTTCTTGATTTGAATTACAATTTTATCAGTGGAACGATTCTTTCCCTACTTGGAGACATGCCATATTTGGTATATTTGTCTCTTTCCCACAATAACATTTCAGGCACAATTCCTGAATCACTCTGGAAAATACCTTCCTTAGACTTGTCGTTCAATATGTTGGAGGGTGAAATCCCTACAAGTCTTGATGATACTCACCAGACTGTAGAGCAATTTATAGGCAACAAAGGATTATGTGGTCACCTTAGTGGTTTTCCTCCTTGCCCTGCATCTACTACACCCGAACCTTCAACAACCCATCATTTGAAAAAGAAGTCAAGAAAGGTTATAACCATCCTTGTCATCACAATTGTTCTCCCCGCCACCATATTTGTCATCTTAATTTTCCGTTCTTAATTCTCAAGCATAAGGATAAAGAACCTAACCCCAACACAGCAGCAACCAGAAATGGAGATATATTCTCAATATGGAATTATGATGGTACAATTGCATTCGAAGACATAATTGAAGCAACAGAGGATTTTGATATCAAATATTGCATTGGAACTGGAGGCTACGGCAGCGTTTACAAAGCACAGTTGCCTAGTGGCGATATTGTTGCTTTGAAGAAGCTTCACCGTTCGGAAACTGAAGAGCCAGCTTTCATGAAGAATTTCCAGTACGAGGTTCATGTACTATCCAATATACGACATCGGAATATTGTGAAGCTCTATGGTTTTTGTTTGCATAGAAATTGCATGTTTTTGGTTTATGAATACATGGAGAGAGGAAGCTTGTTTTGTGCTCTACGCAACGATGATGAGGCTGTTAATATGGATTGGAACAAAATGGTTAACATTGTGAAGGGAATTGCATATGCTTTGTCTTACTTGCACCATAACTGCACACCTTCAATTGTTCACCGAGACATATCAAGCAACAACATTCTATTAAACTCAGAATTGGAGGCATTTGTTGCTGATTTTGGAACAGCTAGGCCTCTGCATTCGGATTCATCTAATAGAAGTGTAGTAGCAGGCAGTTATGGATACATTGCTCCAGGTGATCAACTACTAGGTTATTCCTCATGCTTCTTTATTATCTTCACTTTCAGTAAGGCATATAAGGTGTCATATCTCTTATACTTTTTATTTTTGTTTTTGTAGAACTTGCTCACACCATGGTTATGACAGAGAAATGTGATGTTTATAGTTTCGGAGTAGGGACACTTGAAGTATTAATGGGAAGGCATCCTGTAGATCTTCTTTCATCGTTGTCATCGTCATCATTCAATCCAAAACTAAGATTGATTCACGTTTTAGACCAACGACTCTCATCTCCCCTCAACAGAAAGGCAGTTGAAGACATTTTGTTCTTATTTCCTCAGTAGCATTTGCATGCATACGTTCAAAACCCAATTCTCGACCTACAATGCAACGTGTTTGTCAGGACTTTCTTCTTGGCTGCAAGGCGCTATTGGCAAAGCCTATTCGAGAAATTTCCATATCTGAACTTAGAAACCAACAAAATGTAATGATTGTTAATTGCGAATGTACTTTTTTATGTTAAAACTATTAATGTACCTTTCGTTAGGCCGCCAGTTTTTTTAGGTTTAGTTTAATCCTTATCTTCGTTAATGTTTCTTTGATCTATGTGGCTGTTAATGGTGGATTTTATCCAATAAAGGCGAGTGTTATCTTGTTCTGAATTGTGCTTAAGCTCAACTCACTTCTTTTACGGTAGTAGCATGGGAATATTCATCAATGGGAGGACACATTCCCAACTTGGAGAAATGCAAGCAGTTTAATTATGGCTACTTGACAAGGACAATCTGCTTCATTTTCGGAGTTCTTAGGCTGCCTTGACATATCAATGCTCATCTAATTGTCCCACTTGGTTTCATCACAACAGTTCCAACATCATCAGTGCACCCACCTCATTGAGGCTGTACACAAAATGTGTCTGCAATCTCCATCTTTTTGTCTGGCAGATCTATTTTTAGCAAATCCATTTTTCTCACTTGGAACACTCTTTTCTTCAATAAACAATAAATTGAGACTTCACTTTCAGTCATCAGAATAAGACAATGTAAAAATAAAAGGAAGAAACATCTCCCCTGTTCATCATATTGTAAGCCATCGAAGATCCGAAACAGATTTCAAGAAATTAGTATCAAAAGAGTCGTGCATTTAGTAAGTTTCCTATGTTATTTTCTATTCTTACAAGAAACTAAGTTGGATAATCTCATTGAAAATTTACTCTTCATGTTAGTTAAGAAGTTATTTTATGTTGAACGGGAATATCCATTTTCACCAGATCTCCAAAGACTACAAGTTATTTGATCCAAGTATTGGCAGACTAAACTCTTTTATTCTTAAGTTGTTGGTCTTGTAGAGTTTATTAATTGACTGTTGAACGAGTGGTCTTTGCCTGTCTGGGTTACAACCTTCTAAAATGTATGAAATTTGGTGTCTAAGTATGGACTCTTAGTTTTAGCCTGAGTTGGGGATCCAGAGTAACAAACAGAGCAGTCCGGATCATGTGAGAAGGCCGAAGGGAAGGACTAATATTTGGGTTAAGAGTAAACAAAATACACCCCTCTTATAACTAAATGCACCTCTTTTCAAGCATTGAAAGAGTTGCTTTCGGCATCGCTCTTTGGTTGCCCTTTAGGGTCCAGTTAGGAAGGGTTAACACACCCACAATGACCCTTATTTTAAAACTTCTTGTGTAATCCAATATTTCAGGTTACTCGTCAAAGTTTAGTCCGAAGTTGTTGGCTTCCAACATTCTGCTGGAATGTTTATGAAACTTTTGACTGAATAATTACCCAATGCAGTTGAAGGACCAGTCCAAGTTTGGTCAATAAGCATTAGGCAGGTGAATATTTACCCAATTAAAGAAACTCTCTCTCTGAAATTTGAACCTTTAACTTATTAATTGGTAAAGACAAGGAGTGATCAGTTAGGCTGCATATCAACTGAAACATAAATGCCTTGTGCCAAACACAATTGCAAATTTAAAACGTAGTTAACTAAAATGCAAGAGAGAATGAACAACTGTAGCTTAATAGAACTCAACACAGTTGTATCGATGACTTCTCGCTGAAATACTGGCTTAGATAACATTAATCATATTCTTCACTTGTTGTTAAGGTACTGTTAATTGTCATGGAAAGGTTAAGAATTACCGTTTATCAATCATCGTTTAAACTTTATCAAGTGGGTAATCCAGACATGTACAGAACAAGGAAAGAGTGAACACATACATTTATTCATTTAGTGAACATCATAGACATATCAGTCAATATCTTGCTCATCTTTCTTTTGTTAAGAAAAGGAAAGAATGGTGTATCTACAAGACCACAATTGATTTCAACCACCATAGTGAGTGATTATGAAATTCTAAAGTTTCAACCAAGAAGATGATACGGTAAAAAGACAATAACATGTGAATAATGATACTTGCACACAGAAGTACAGAAAAAATTATCGTTTTTGTCTGACAAGAATTGAAAAGCTCCTCTAGCAATCACAAAACTACCATGCTTGCATTTTCAGCACTTTTTAGCAGTTATACTCTGGGTTACCGACCAACCGAATTACTCAAATTCATAGTAATGCAATTACAAGATGAATCATTTTAAAAGTGTTATGTTCGTTTATAGAGTTCTTCTTGTCAATTTGTAACTTGCATGTCTTGCCATGCAAACCGTGATTCAAGATTTCTTATTAATATCCATCAGCTAAATAAGATTCATTGTCATCTTTTATCGAATTATTGGCTTCAGTAAACAGAATTATTTTTAAATTCCAACAAGCTTCCCACAATTTTTTTTTTTAAAAAAAGAAAATCGTTTTATAGAGTAAATGAATGCCGACGAAAACGACATCAATCTTCAATTTTCAAAATCGTTTTACTGTCGATTGTTAAGATACACAGCATGAGGGCTGCAGCGTGGGGGACTGCGGTGGTAGGGCTGCGGCTGTGATGGGTTTGGCTTAGGGCGAGTGATGGGTTTGGTGCCTTGGAGAATTTGGTGGATTGTGGAGGGAGAGATTTTGGCGAGTTAAGAATTGAGAAGCTTCTCAATTCTTGTGAGATCAAAATGGCAAAATTTTCTGCCGTTCTGTATTCAAGGTGTGTTGGTGCGGTGCAAATCATTACTCATAACATATATGCTTAAGTGAGTTTAAGCTTAAACCCTTACATAAGCTCACTGCATTTATTAGCAGAACCAACGAAGAGATGTCAAGCATTGATGTCCTTGTCCCCCACTTCCAGAATTGCGGTCATATGGGCGGATCCAATGATTATGCCGGAAATTGTTCTTGTTTCAGCAGTGGCATTTGCATGCCTGCGTTCCCAACCGAAGTCTCGACCCACAATGGGACGCGTCTCAAGAATTTCTTGCCCACAAGACCTTCCAACACCAAACCCTCATCATGAAATTTCAATTTCAGAAGGTAGAAGCCAAGAAATGTAATTCTGTAAATGAGTGTGATGGTTTATCATTGATTTGTTTGGTTTATGTATGAAATTGTTAACAATTAACGGATTATTATCATCTAAACCTCCATAATTAAGCTATTCATTTGTGTATACAGTTTCCCATTGTATTGCCATATTAGTAGTCTTTTGATTTGTAAACTAATGTGTTGTATTGACAGGAAGGCATCCGGGAGAACTCCTCCTCATTGTCACTGATCCAAAGTAATATGGATGGATGTTTTTAGGCCAATGTCTATCACCTCTGGTTGATCGAAAATGATAATTTCAATTCTATATTAATGACATCATAATTAAAAAAAATAATTTATTAAAAAATTAAATAATACAAATACCAATCATTATTTTATTTATTCGTTACTGACTTAAAATTTTTTAATTAAATTTATTCAACAATATTTCTCTTACTTTAAAACAGTTAAACTCCCTTTAGCTAATATTTAGCAGTATTTTCTTTCTTTAACGTAAGCATGTTAAAAAAAAAATTAAAATAAAATTATTTTAAATTATTACAATAAAAATTCTGATTTAAGAATATATCATTAATGCTTGTAATTCTTACATTCATAGTAATGTTGTTATGAGATACCAACTCTAAAAATATTAACAAATTCAATCACGAAATTTATTTTTTTCGAAGTTCTCTATTTCATCAGATTTTTTTTTATTTCTCAAAATTGGTGCCACCTCCTTAATTACTATCCTTGATAATTAATGAATTTAGATGAAAATAAATTTATATTCTTTATGTCCTGCAAATTTCAGGAAGATGCAATGTTACAAGTGATTTTACAGGTCCTATGTTGTCAATGATGATGATGCTACATAATTCAATAGCTGAACATCAAGAACACTTGGTCCGCGGTTCAAATGAACAAGAGATCTTCGGCCGTCTGGGTCACAACTTAAGCCTTCCAAAATGGATGAAATTTGGTGTCTAAGTATGGACTCTTAGTTTTAACCTGAGTTGGGGATCCAGCGAAACAAATAGAGCAGTCCAAATCAAGTGAGAAGGTCGAAAGAAACTAAATACACCCCTCTAATTCCTAAATGCACAAAATTTCAAGCCTTGAAAGAGTTGGTTTCGACAAAACTCTTTGGGTGGGTAACTTTTTGGTCCAACTGGGCCGTTCTTCACTCTAGAAAGGGTTAACTCACCCCAGTAACTCTTATTTTAAAATATTTTCTGCAATCCAATAATTCAGGTTACTCGTCAAAAGTTTTGTCCGAAGTTGTTAACTTCCAACATTCTGCTGGAATCTGTTGCCCAATTCGGTTGAGGGACTAGTCCAAGTTTGGTCGATAAGCAGAAAGCAGATGAATATTTACCCAATTAAAGAAACTTTCTCTCTGAAATTCGAACTTTAACTTATTAATTGGTAAAGAGAAGGAGAGATCAGTTAGGCTGCATATCAACTGAACATAAATGTCTTGAAGTAAACACAACTACAAATTTAAAACGTAGTTAACTAAAATGCAAGAGAGAGAGAGAGAGAGTGAACCGTTGTTTATTGTAGCTTAATAGAACTCAACACAGTTGTATCGATGACTTCTCGCTGAAATACTGGCTTAGATAATATTCATCATATTCTTCACTTGTTCTTAAGGTAATGTTAATTGCTATGGAAAGGTTAAGAGTTACTGTTTATCAATCAACGTTTAAAATTTATTAAGGTGGTAATCCAGACATACACAGAAAATGGAAAGAGTAAACATATAAAAACATAAGCTTGATATTGCGAGCTACCGAAAAAGAAACCGCTTCACATGATTATGATAGATACTAGATAAGGATTAGACAATAAGAGCGTCATTAATGACCATTCCCTCTGTGACTGGGACCAGGATTTGCTGCAGCCATGTTCAACCTGGTAAATGAAGTGGGAGACCTGGAGCCCTCTACTTCTGGTGAAGACGACATCATGAGGAGAAGAACGATGGACAGAACAAAACAGATGATGATACGATGATGAAGCTGCTTCATTTTTATATTTTGATGGTTGTGATACTGCTAGCACTTGCTGCTTTTGGTGCTCCCTGCAGGGCTACAAGGGTGAAATGAAAGTTTCTTGTTGATGAAAAAATTGGGACGGTCTTAAGAGTTTAAATAGGAGAAGATGCACGGAGGAATAACTCCTTTTTTACTGTGCATGTGGGGTGGGAAAGTTGTTTGACGACCGAACTTTCGTATAGCTAAAGCAAACAAGGCTAAATAACTCAATGTTGAAGATATCGAGTGTCTTTCTTTTTTCATAAAGCACACGACTCGCAACGTATTGACATGGTGGGCATTTAAGGCTCGCATTTAGTCATCCCATGGCGCACGAAGATGGCAATGACTATATCAAAAAATATATAGTGATGCTTTGCTACATAAGACATGAGATACATGAAGGGTCACATGCGTTTTGCTCATACAATCATGTCTGCTTGGACTTAAAAGAAATTTGTATACATGTATATAGTAAGCTATCGAAAGGAATCAAATGCTAATAACTGGAACAACAATATGATTCGCATTTTTGGTCCATTTGGGCATCGGGAAGGAAGATACGATGATATGGTAGCGTCGCATATCTTGACAACTTGAACCAAGATCATTTACTGTGTTGATACGTTCAAAAAGTCAAGCCAATTTTGACATGGTTGAGTTAACATAAACCATAGTTTGGGTATAATTCATGACTGTATTTTGTACAGCACAGTTACACAGGTGGGATTAAGTTAGGACTAAGTAGATGGAAAATCTATTGATAGTATTTTACTAAAGCCGACGTTTCCCAGTGGTCATGGTTGCGCAATGGGTAGTAATACTCAGCGGCACAAATGCTGCACGTCCCATACCGTACGTTACTTGGTTCTTATTTAATTATTCTGTTATTGGCAACAGGTTTTAGAGTTTAGATAGCTTGGAAAACAAGAACTTGTAACGTCCGGGTTTGCTATGCAGTAGTCAAAATGTAGAGCTGGTTTCGGTTTCATAGATACCAACTTTGCTGTCTTTCTGTCTGCAAACTACTCTCTTTGCTGTGGGTTAGCAATCAGCAAGTGGTCTATCACATTCACAATAGCATGTCAGTGAAAAGGAATGTTGACAAATTTAATCATTCTCAGTCCTATCTTTGAAAATTGCTACTCGACATTTGAACTATTCAATATGATATTGAAAAAGAAACTGCTTTTGAAAAGCTCCTGACATAGACAGCCAAGCTTTTTCAATGCAATTATGGAGAATGTAAACCATACGGGATATAGACTCAACAAATTCAACTGTAAATCTATGCACATGCTCACACATCGGTCGGTAGTTTCAGACAGATGATTTATGGTCACCGACAAAATTAATTGTAAGGAAACAACGTTAGGAAAGTCTAACGCAATCCCTTGTCTCCTCCTCATTATTTTGCCACCTGAGTATGCTCATATCGAGTGTGTCCACCGTCTTTTATACTCAGAAATGATTGGACCCTTTTGCAGGAAAATACCAAAAAGGAAAGAAAAAAGAGCAACGCGTAACAGTGTGTAAAAGACACGCACGCGTCGGATAACAAAAGCCGTGTGAAACCATGTTGGCTGAACTATGACGCGATGATCATGCAAAAGCACAACGTAGTTACAATCAAATCTGCAGAGTAACGCAGTCGGCGTTCAACTTTTATCGTTACTTCATCTCATTTGTCATATGCAAAAGCATGCCATGTTGTAAGAAGTGAATAAAGTCAAATTCCAACAGCATAAAAATTGTCAAGTAGAAGCCGAACACCTCACACACCTCTAGCTAATTTCCCACGGCTGCACGAGTTCACACCGGGCTCATACCAGGTTCCCATGTGGGAAAAATAAATTCTGCAAAGAGAATAAAATAAAATAAGGCCGAGTCAAACAATCCTGTAAAGGTCCCACTTCAGAGCCATGTATTCACCGTCCTCTCCAAGCAAATCCATTATATATACACGCACATATCTCAAATGTATAGCCACTAACCACTTGGTATAGCTTGCTCATTATTTGAGAGAAAAGAAAACTATTCGAAGCAGAGGCGCAGGGATAGAGATGGCAACGACGAAAAGCAGCTTCACAACTTCAACAACGAGAAGACAATGGTTATTGTTGGTTCTAATAGTACTGATGGTATCAACGCAGTTTAGCACTGGGGATTGCAGAGTCCTTCTGTCGGCGACAGACAGTACTGTTGGTGCTGGACGGGAACAAGTGAAAGGACCTGAACCAGGGGGTACGTCTTCATTTCCTGTTTCATCAAACAACTCCGGCAGCTCTTCATCAACGAGAAACTTGGCCTTTACAATGGCTTCTGGACCAAGCAAAAGGGGTCCTGGTCATTAGCTTGCAGCGTGGCGCCGATCCTTCTCAGACCCAACAACTGTATCATTGTTTTTTTTTGCATGTTCTTTGAAGTTATGCCCGGGAATTTGCCTGTTCCCTCGAAACAAACAGCATGACTCTCTTGTAATGTAGAACATTATTGATTGATCGTGTAGTTAGCTTAGTTTATTATTAATTTGCCATGTAATTAAGTGTAGAAAGTAGTAGAAAACTCCATGTATTCAGCTCTCTTTTTGTCCAATATGTTAAAAAGAGATCCTGAACAAGATGTCTCCCTTGTGTTGTATCTTTAGAAACTAATCACCAACCCCATCCGAAAAGATTGAAGGAAGGGAATTTGATCAAAACTAACACCGTTGAATCCAAAAAAAATAAAAAAATCGCCGAAAGGGTGGAACAAGATGCTCTATTACCTGTTATTGTTGACTCCTTAGTCACGTTTGTCCACAATTTTTATATATTTTGTAAAGATTCACTTAATATTCATTAACCAATCTGTCTCTCACGCATTAGATTCCTTTTAGTTTCTGAAAAGGATTACTGCAGCTCAAGGGTCTGTTCCATTGCCAACTCGATCGTGGTATAACTTGAATTGAAATTTTCAAAAACAGGTTACTATACATTAACGTGTTTGTTTAATTTATGAATTAAGATACACCTTTGAAATTGTGATCATCATTATCACACGATTTTACAAATAATTATTTATACAAATTTTTTAATTATTTCATCTACCTAACGTTGTTTAATTTGTAGTTGATTAACAGCCTTGCTTCACTTGTATTGATTTATTATTATAAAACCCTCTAGTCCCTGCCAGTTGCAACCAGAGCATAACAGTTCTCTCAAACAAGTGCTATGATCACTAACTTATAAAATCGAACCTGCAATTAATGGTTTCGTCCCAAGCTGAGCGGTTCAATCTATGCAAGCATTTGTCATATATGGCCTGTATTTTCTATCGCCGTCGTCAAGAGCATGCCAAACGGATTGTAATTGCAAATAAGCTGAGTGGTTCAATTATATAATATTGTGATAGGCGGCATTTCTAGGTAAAAAAAAAAAAGTGCACGAAATAGAGCATGCAAGGAAAACATGGACAGATTTGGAAATTTTGTTGGGGCGTTCTCAGTGTTTGGATTCTGAAGTTGCGACGCCGAAGGCTTCTTTCTCCGAAATCTTGGCGGTTTATGTCACCAAAAGGGTAGATAAGGCCACCATTCTTCCTTCATTCGCCGCCTACCAGAATTTTTTGTAGTTTAGTACACTAGTAGCCAAAAAGGGCCTTTTAATTATTATTTCAAGGCTTTTTTTAACTAAATGATCAATATTTAACAACAGTGTTAAATAAGATAATTACACTAATAATCAGTGTCAATATACATAATATAATGTCAATAAATAAATAATTAAAATAAAATAAATTAAGTGAAAAAGTTATTTTTATTTAATAATAAATTTTTATATTTAAAAAATAAACACATAAAATTTTTGATAAATTATTTTCTATTATATCTGTACAATTAATATTATAAAATTATTCAATTAATAAAATAAAAATATTTATTAATAAAAAATAAAATATAAAAAATTTATTTATTAATTAATATAACAAAAAAATTATTAAATTTTTTAATTTTTATTTATTATTATATAATAATTTTTTTATTTTATTAATTAAATAATTTTATTATATTAATTTTTTTTATATAATAAAAATATTTGTTTCGACACTTTCTTTCTATTAATATTGCGACGTGCGGCATTAAATTCTAATTTCAAAGGGCATAGTAAGTCGTGAAAAACTCGTACCCTATGGCTCAATCTTCCTCTAGTCGAAGATCCTGTATAATCAATCTCCAATCATAATTATGCGCATGCAGAATCATTGACAAGCAAGACGAAAACAAACAAATCAGTGGTCAATTTTCTACAATCCAATCGATCAGTAACGTCAACAGCATTATTAGTTTATGCCAAAATCTTATTTATGCATGTGCAGCGTGAAAGTCTTCTGCTATCTCAATCAAAGTCCACCGTGAGGGAAGAAAACGTGTGAGCAAAGCAGAACCAACCGACTAGCTAGGCAGGGCAAGACAGCTCTGACCATACACGCATTCATCTACCAAGTTATGCTCCAAACATGGCTGCACTAGCCCGTGACACAAATGACCAAGAATAATACTTAATTAATACTAGCCACAATAAATATGAAGACAATTGAAACATTTCCAGCCCACACAGAAAGCATAAAGTTAAACTCTTTGCAGCCTAAGTACCAGCACGCCAATAACAGTAAAGCACCAGCGGGAATTAACCTCGAGAAGTGGCAACCCATTGTTTGTGTAGATTACAGGGTGATAAGATGTTATCCTGGTTTCAAACTTCTCGCAGATACCCTGAAAATCCAGACCGAGAGAAATCAACCAAATTAAAACAAATTTCACTTGAAATCGAAAAATCTCCCGGCGTCCCATTTGAGGGAACCAGTAAAGAGGGGAAAATACAAAGACAGTTTTTTTAACTGAAGCAATCCGGGCCTCGAGTTCTCTTAACATAACCCAAGTAACTACAGAACATGTTTTCTTACAAAGACCTGTGGTAACAATATTGTTGGTCCTTGTACATTGAGATATACAACAATATGAATTCCAACCTACTGTTACAACCCAAAAAATCTAGCATGCTAGGCGGAGAAGAATTTCTTGATAGGACCATAGGTGTGAGTGACTTGGCCCTGCACAAATGGTTGAAGACTAGGAGATGAAACAAAAGCAAGCCCAACCAGTTAGCAAGCGTGAAAGCCCAAAGGCAATGAGTAACTTAAAAGGCATACTCAATGGGTTCAAACTTCATGGAGAAAGCCCCAAAATTCTGAAAAATCAAATTTATTTCAGTGACTCAAATTTAATAAAGGAAAAGGTACCAAAAAAAAAAAAAGGTCTTTTTCCCTTTCAGGCTGTAGCCTCTACTCTTAGCAAAAAGCAAGAGTTTGGAAGAACCGCATAATCCCGTGTCAATGAAGGTGGAAGGAAGAAATAAAGGAAAAACAATAGAAAAGACTTGGATATGGTCCAACACTTCCTTAGCAAGAACATCCAATTAAGAAAAGGCCAATTTCTGTTCTTCCCTTTAAAAAATTTTAGCACAAATGATGGGTGGGGGTTGTAGAGAGAACTACACAGAAAAACCAAAAATCCTAATAAAGGCCAACAATGTTCGTCTGACTAACTTGGAAATGTTGTTTTCCCAGGAACATCTATCAGAAATAAGATGAAGGTAAAGGGTCATCAAAAGGACGATATTAGTGGTAAAACCACACAAGTATAAAGCATATTAACATGATTTAAAGATACATAATGTTACCACATTTACAAATTTAAGATTTGGATTATATCCGCCCAAAGTACAACAAATCAAACTGTTTGCAAAACTTTTTAATCCAAATATCAGCCTAGTGAAATCTAATGTATTCAATCAAGAAGCAATGCATTAATAATTGAAGTCATAGACGAGGAACTTCCACCTTCATTATCACAGGTCATCCCATCCCTATTGCACTTCTAATCACAATAAGCTTCATGAGAAGATTAATTCCATGCTGAGTGTCACTTATATGGACATCACACAACCCTGTATTTAAATCAACAAGTGGACCAGCTAGTCAGACAACAAGTATTTTCTCTTCCCTAGCATTCACTCACGATGCAACTCACTACAATATTTGGCTACAGCACCCTTTCAATATATTGCTGGAGGAGGCAGAATACGTATATTGCAAAAATTGAAACTTGAATTTGTAAGAGAAGTGTTGTAAATCACTAGTTATATTTGTCACAATTCAATATAAGTACATAAGTTCAAACACGCCACATGCTGAAAAAGTTGCAATCTTTATTATATGAAATCATACGTGTTTGTAGAACAGAGGAGTTCAATCTGCAAGGAACATCAACTAAGCTATCTGATATACAGGTTCCAGTCGGATACAAGGAAATTCAGGATAACCCATTTAGTATGAGATTTATATAATTAAATGAAGATCAACTCGGATACTTGCACAATAATCGGTATGAGGCATGGTCTAACTATTCATTACCTGTCTGACTGAACTGAATCATAGTATAACAATACATAGCTCCTTATTCATGTACCTTAAATTTAAGTTTTGTAGCTCAAAACCCAAAAAAAAAAAAAAAGAATAAAAAGAATCAATTTTTCAAAATCAGAACACCAAAGTCAATTGTCATATGTTCTTGGTTCCAAAGCTTCCTTCCATAATAAAAAGTTATCCACTTTTGGAAATTCTTGTTAATACATCAGACAAGTATATTGTAACGAATAGCAATGTGTTCTACTTTCTGGCCAAACTAAAACAGAATGCTAAATAGTTTACCTTTGATAATAGTTATACACGAAGTCGAACACATGCACACAAGGTGAAGAGAATAACATGCCGCACAAGTATTCCTACATTGCAAATGCAAAAATTCCCAGCAACCACCATTGTCCGCCCAAAAAAATCATAGAATAACTCAAAATAATAAAAGTAATAAATCGCATTTCTCATTAAAATAGAGAAAAATAAAACCCTAGATACTCATATTACCATATAAGTAATGATAGAAGGTCATAAATCCGTCGTTATCAGTACGAAAACAGATCTCAACCTCAAAAGCATGGAAGATAGCAGAAACCCTAAAAAAACTCATATTTAAAAAGCGAACAATAGAAGGATTTACTGAGAAATCAAGCCTCGGTGTCAACAGTAGACGAGACAGATTCCTGGTTGGGACCTCCAGCAGGTTCCTCACCATTGTTTTTATCGTCGACAGAAGTAGCAGGGCCAGAAGCGGCAGCACTAGCGCGTAACTTCACAGCATCGAGCATCCGCTTGCTGATCTCCTTGGAGTAGACCTGAAGAACCTCGATTCCGTCATCCTCAGCGGTGGCGGCGGCATCGGCGAAGGAAAAGGCCTCGCTCTCTATGACGCGCGCAGCAGCATCGGCCTCGTCCGTGGGCATGGATCCATATCGTTTGGATAGCACGGACGGACTGGTGAGAGTCTCAATGAGACGAGCAATGACAGCGTCGCGCGTGCGTTGCGTCGGTGGCCAAATGCGGAAGGCGAGGTTGCCTTTGTCCATTTTCTTGGATACCTGTTGGGTGTCGTTTCGAGTTGCTTCGGGGAGCGTTTCGGTTTCCATTGACTGCAGGTCAGTTGGCTGTGCGGTCGAGGCAGTGGCGATCTCTGTGTCCGACATTTGATATCTGAGTCTTAATTTTAATTTTGGAATTTTCGAGAGGAGATTAAAATATTTATTTGGAAGGAGAGAGGCAATCGGGTGTGGGTGGAATCAGGTGAAGGGTTAGCTTACAAGTGAGATCTGATCTTGATGTGTGGTGATGTAACCGTACATCTTTTTATTTTTATTTTTATTTCCAAATTTTTAAAAGTATGACCGTTTACTATCTTTGCAGAGGCATACTAAGACCCGTTCCTTCAATCAAGTCCACTTCCTTCTCACCGAATCTTTTCCATTCAAAAGACTGAATTAATGCAGCCAAACCCAAACCCATTACTCTGTGAGCGAGCCCAGAGCCTGGGTAGGCTATTCTTCTCAGCCCAAAATCGTTGAAACTTGTAATCCCTCGCCTTCGAAGTGTTCAAACCTTTTCGGTTTAAAACTCGTTGGGTTCTTCCGGATCTTGTAATCCCTGTGAATGGCCCATACATTAATTATCAACATTGTGGATCGTGGAACGTCGTAACTTCCGATAGTGCTGTCATCTGACGATTCATGTGGTAACAGTAGCGGTGCTGCTGGAAACAATCATAGAGTCTGGTTGATTATGTTTTGGAGGTTAGGCAATTTGGCCAGATCAGGTTCGTCCACAAAGCGGTCATGGCCAACATAATTGTCAAGTCCAGAGGAAAAGTGACATAGCCCACTCTATAATTACCGAGGATGTGTCTGTGCCCGCCGATAGCAATGTCTGCATATATATATATAAACCAGTAAGGTAACGATATTAAATTGGAGATAGAAAGTAATTAGTTATCTACCAAGACAATGGACAGATTAGTAGCTCATAAATACCGCACTTAAAGCTACATACACGTCGATTCCAAATTTTGTTAACCTTGCAGATTAAGTATTGTGGATTGGGTTTCTGAGCCGTATCCTCCAAAATCTATCTTAACTTACTCCAACTAATTACTTATAACTGAATTAACAGAATTTAGCTTAGAATTTGGAACAGATTCACAAAAAGGAAAGAGAATGCAGAAACGATGAACATCCACGTTTGCTCCATGATCTTGAAAATGTATTTCAGTTTGTCCTTCGCGTGTTTGATTGTGCTACTCTTTTATAAGGGAATGGTGAAGTGATGATCAAGTTGATTTCGACCACATCTTATATTTTTAATAATTTTGGTTAACGCTACTGTCGTTTCTGAGAGCAAACATAACTCTATGCCGCTTGAATTTATGTTGTCGTAGTGGCTTGTGGTGATCTTGATATGGACACCATTTGATGCCAAGCTATTTATATATATATGTTTATTATAATTTACGATTACCCTGACGAACTTGCGCTGCTTCCCGATGGCTCTGTTTGGTTACTAGTGTTTGCTTTGTGATGGTGATTTTTGGGGATGGCCTGAATGCTCAGCCCACAACATACGGCACAGTAGTTGGCATATACACAGCAAAACTTACACTTCTTCTATGCGTGCTCTTTACAGAGAATCTTAGCGTTTTATTCTAATTTTGAAGTATGTATTCTAGTTATTATGTGTTAATGCTGGTATTTTGTTTAAATTTTGGACTGTGATCCACGTACAAAGAGTTCAGGAAATTTATTTGAACATGTAAAGTTAATGATCACCATGGATAACAGAGGCATCTGAGATGAGATAAAAACAAAGGAGAAGAAGAATAACACAGAGACATTTAAGAAGTAGTTCCAACACTTCAGAGCTGGGCAAGAACCTTGGCAAGTGCATCACGAGGTCGAAATGTGATCTTAAAAGGCCTCTCCTCTTCCTTTTCCCATTCAAATCATTGTATCAAGGTCCCCATAAATATTGTAACGAGTCTCGTGGCCAAGCCTATAGCAGGGTATTGCCTTCTACCCGAACCAAATGGTATGAACCTACACCCTCCCTTTGTCTCTTCATTCTGTTGGAAACGCTCCGGCATGAACTTGTGCGTATCTTTCCACAATTCGGGGTCCACGTGCACTGCCCCTACATATGCTAATAATTGTGTGCCTGCTGGAATGTGGTAACCTCCTACTGTGCATTCCTTTTTATGACAAATGTGCTGGTAGAATTCTTAGCACAGGATCTAATCCAAGAGTTTCATTAATAATGCAGTAAAGGTATGGAAGTTTACCAAGATCCGTGTCATCTATTAGCCTGGTTTGACCAACATAGTTGTCAATCTCATCCCTTGCTGTTTGAAATATTTCTGGATGTGATATCAGCCGTAAAACTACCAATTCCGTTGTGATCACTGTGGGGTGTGGTCCTGCTACCACCATCGCCTAAAACATGAGCAGTTGAAAGGTTGAAGAATTTTAGTTTTTGCCAAAACTGGATAAGACTATCTCACATTTCTCGCGTTATTGTTACGTGAAATTCACACAGTTTTTCTTTGGGCGCTACCTGAATCGTTCTTTGATCACAGTATCGGTGTAGAATTCGGGTTCAGATTCTTGCAGCCTCAGCATAACGTCAATCAAAGTGCGCCTAATCTTGCCACCAGTATCTGACGGAGATGAGAAAGTGTTTCGATGTTCATCATGAAAGCATCCCTTTTTCTATGCCTTTTTAGTATCTTCTTCCCCGCTCTGTAGAAAGTTAACCACCTCAAAAATGGTAAATAGTCCCCCAAAGCCATTGACGTTACGGGACTTTTGAGCTCGTCCAATTTACCCATGTCTGCGACCATATCCTTCTCTTCAAAGTAACTCTTACCCGCAACCAACGTCATTATGATATTAAAATCCAACTTGTAAAGTAATGATTTAACATCCACGTTCCGGACCCCTTCGAGTGAGCTTTTGAACAATTGGTTGGCCAGATTCTGATTTCTTCAATGCGATTGTTTGTGGATAATTGGAGACGCTTTGATGGGAAAATTTCAAGCGCAGAGAAACGGCGAAGGTTGCGCCAATCGTCGCCATAAGGACTTAAACAGGCCAGGGTAACTGTTCTCAATTTTTCTAGAGGGCAAGTGTGGACGATTGGCGAAGATGATATCATTTGTTGTCATGCATTCTTCAATGGCCGATCTAGAGGAGACAACCAAGTGTTGGTTGTGAACCCAAGCGAAGTAGTATTATTGGACCATATTTGTTGCAGGGGTGGTTGAAAGTGTGGTCGATGAGCATTTTTAAAAGGTGGAGACGACCTATTATAAGAAGTCTCGTAGGGCTTGGCGGTAGTTTCTTGTGTTGAAACTTATTTCGTCGGATATAATGGTAGTAGAAGATGAGAATAGCAGATAGTAACAGAGCTAGATAATGCAGAGCATCCATAGCAGACCTTTTCTGTTCTCACTTGGATTTACTTGACACGTTCATTCGACGAAAAAATGCAGGGTTATATAATGGAATTCGTAGGGAACAACTCAAAGACTATTGTAATTATTATTCTTTTTATTTTTTATCTTTTCTGGGATTTTACTTGTAGAAGAGTCCGTCCGATTTTGGAAAGAAAAATTGAAGAAGAAAAGCAAGTCTGATTTAAGAAGACAAAAAAGTTTCCATCAGGTTGGGTCCAAAATCAATGTAGATCCTCACTATCCCTCTTTCAGATCGTCATCTCTGGCAGTTGGCATGGTATTCCTGCACTGGTATGTTCCCTCAATAGTCAATATAGATGAGGTGGATTCGTTTACTTTCGAAAATTGCATCGTCATATTCATAATCATTTCAGAGAGCCTGAGCGTTCATTCGATAATATAAGAGTAACAATGACCGTGCTGTTTCAACTACTCAGTTGATAATATAACAGTAACAATGATTGTAACAGCACGTTCTTTTATCAGAGAGCAACTATAAAACTTCTTTCTTCAAGACGAATGAGTAAAATGTTTGGAGAATACAGAGAGAGGAAACGACCAAGAAGATAAAAAGGGTTTTGGCACCTACTAATGATCGACACTTTGTCTTCAAAATCAAGATAGGATAACCTAAGTTTGATCTCATCTCCACTTTCACGAAGATTTTACGTGAAATGTGATAAAAGATTCTAAATTACCAGTACAACCTCATCCTACCTAATGCTCAAAAATAGGTTGAGGCAGCCCCTCTTGAAATGTAGTCGCAGGAAGATGAGGCCTCTTAGCAAAGACAATGTCGTTTTTATAAAAGCATTCTTTGACGGCAGATGGGGAGGGATATGACTAGCACTCTGCGTTGCCGAACAGAAGGTTGGATATTGGAACCATATTAATTTGTCCGCAAGGTTCTGTAAAGTTCTCTGGATGGGTACTTGCAAGAGATGGAGATGAACAATTATCGGAAATGAAAGTGGGCTTGGTGGGAGATTCGTTTATCGTGTTTGTTTATTTATTAAAGAAAGCTTCAGAAGAAGAAGAAGCGAGATAATGGATGAGATAACCATGTTTCCTTCATGGGCACGAAAATATGTGTGTGTGTTTGCACAAGGTACCACTCTCCTATAAAAGGAATGGTGGGGTGACGACCAAGTTGATTTGGAACGCATTGTCCATTTTAATATCACATACTTTTTGTTCTTACTAATTTCAACTCAGTTCATGAAGTTTCCGTGGACGTTGCTGCTCCTTGTGTTGCTCATGATGTTCCAAATATTGGGCTCTATTAGATGTCCAGCTAGTGATGTATTTGTTATAACGAGTTTGCCTTTTCTTCCCAAGGTTGTGCGTTGTCCTGGACGTAGACACCCCTGTTTGAGATTGCATATGATGACGGTCATTTACTTCAAAATTACCAATCTTTAGTGACAAAATAACAAAATAAATAACAGATTGCAGAAGGGTAGCAACTCTATTCTTGACCTTAAGTATTATTGTGTCCGAAGAAGTTATTTGACAACTAAGAATGTTACACAAAGATTGATTACTGCAGGCAAATTTTGCAACGTGCTTTACCCTTTTATTAGGTGAAAAATTAATATACAATGCTATACGTGAGGCTTTATGTAGCAAGTGCTTCTTCTCTTCATCACCATTGTGTTTAGCATGAAATCATTCAACTTTGGTTTAAAAGTACAGAAGCAAGTATATATTATTTTGTTAATCTGAGCAGTCTCATCAAACACCAAAAAGAAAGCACGAGAAGATAGAAAACCAAAGAAGAATAGACGGAAACGTTTTAGAAGCAGTTCACACTTCAAAGCTCTGCAAGGACCTTTGTAAGTGCAGCACGAGGTCGAAATATGATCTTAAAAGGCTTCTCCTCTGCCTTTTCCCATTCAAAACACTGTATTAAGGTCCCTAGCAACAATGCGATGAGTCTCATGGCCAAGTTTGCTCCAGGGCATTGCCTCCTACCAGAGCCAAATGGTATGAACTTACACCCTGCCTTTTCTTCTGCCTTCTGTTGGAAACGCTCTGGAATGAACTTATGGGGATCCTTCCACAATTCGGGGTCCATGTGCACTGCCCCTGCGTATACAACTAACTGTGTGCCAGCTGGAATGCGGTAACCTCCTACTGTGCATTCCTCCCACGACTGATGTGCAGGTAGAACTGCTACCACAGGCCCGAATCTGAGTGTTTCATTAATAATACAGTAAAGATATGGAAGTTTAGCAAGATCGGCATCATCAATGAGCCTGGATTGTCCAACATGATTATCAATCTCGTCCCTTGCAATTTGAAAGACCTCTGGATGTGATAGCAGCCGTAAAAGTACCAATTCCATTGTGATAACTGTAGTGTGTGGTCCTGCTATCAGCATTGCCTACAAACATGAGCAGTTAAATGGTTAACGAATTTGAGTTTTGCTAAAAAGTGGAGAAGAATCCCTCACAGTTTCTTTATTCTTATTAGGTTATGTGAAATTCACATAGTATGTCTTTGCGCATCACCTGAATCATTCCTTTGATCACATTATCGTTGTAAAATTCATGTTCTGATTCTTGCAGCCTCAGCATAACGTCAATCATAGTACGCCCAATCTCGCCACCTGTATCTGACGGAGATGAAATAGTGTTTCGATGTTCATCAATCAGAGCCTGCATGAAAGCATCCCTCTTTCTATGCTTTTTTATTACCTTCTTCTCCACACTATAGAAAGTCAACCACCTCAAAAATGGTAAGTAGTCACTCAAAGCCATTGCCGTGACAGGTCTGAACATACTATTGAGCTCGTCCAATTTTCCTATGGCTGTGTCTGCGACCATTTCCTCCTCTTCGAAGCACCTTTTACCGGCAACCATCTTCATTATGATATTAAAATCCAACTTGTAAAGCATTGATTTAACATCCACTTGCTGGACCCCTTCGAATGAGCTTTTGAACAATTGTTTGGCCATGATTCTGATTTCTTCCGTGCGATTGTTTGCAGATAACTGAAGACGCTTGGATGAGAAAAGTTCAATAGCAGAGAAACGGCGAAGGTTGCGCCAATAGTCTCCATATGGACTTCCTAGGCTAGGGTAACTTTTCTCAATCTCTCTAGAGGGCAAGATTGGACGATTGGCGAAGATTATATCATTCTTTGTCAGGCATTCCTCAATGGCCGATCGAGAGGACACTACGAGTACTAGGCGTGAACCTAAGCGAAGTAGCAATATTGGACCGTATTTGTTGCGGAGATCGTTGAGAGTCTGGTGCATGGGCACTTTCAGGAGGTGGAGATGACCTATTATAGGAAGACCCGGAGGGCTTGGCGGTAGGTTTTCGCGTTGAATCTTATTTCGCCTGATACGTTGGTAGACTATGAGAATAACAGAGAGTAACAGAACTAGATAGTGCAGAGCATCCATGGCGGACTCTTTCTCTTCTCACTTAGGACTTTGCTTGCATGTTCTTTCAAAGACAAAATGCTTACTTATATAATGAAACTACGATGATTGATTAATCAAAAGATTATTTTTTGTAGTTTTTGGATTTTGCTTTTGAATGATCGATGCTGTCCATAGAAGCTTCCGTCCCAATTCGAAAAGAAAAATAGATGAAGAAAAGCAATTCCGATTTTAGAAAGACAAAAGACTTTCTATCAGCTTGCTGTCCGAATTCAATTTAGATCAGCATTTCTATGCAAGCTTGAAGTCATTTTCTTACTGACCCTCTTTCTAATCGTCACCTTTGGTAACGTGGAATGCCTCCATGCATCGACCTGTTCCGCCAATACAAACGAGGGATGTCTTATTCATGGGGTAATAGACATTCACATACATTGCAGCATGCCGACGGCATTTAGAGAGTCTTACTCACTGTTATTTGATTCAAAAAGATAGCTTAGCTTTGTCATCAACGCCTTGTTTTATAATTCTTATGTTTGCGTTGCAAATAACCATCGACATTTTTGGACTTGTATGCTATAGACCTTTGCTCTCGGTGGGTATGACTTCGGCTCTCTAATTGTGACACCTTCTCTAAGAATATACTACATAGTTATTTATAAATAGTGAGTTATGTTCTAGCGAGAACAAACATATAATACAGGAAACAATAGAATGTTTTAATAATAAGTTTTAATTTTTAAATAAAATAGATAATAATAATAATAATAAAATTAATAACTGAATTGAGATTATACACTAAATATAAGTTAAATAGATTAATTTGTGTTTAGAAATGTCGACGATTTTATGATAAAGAAGAGACAAAAGAGCAAAAGATATAGGAAAAAAAAAGGATAAAATTGTAAGTTTATTTTTTATTTTTTATTTATTTTTTGAATTTATGATTAGTTTAATATACAATTTTGTTATATATATTTCATAAAATAGAGTAATTAGAATTATGTAACATAATTGTGGTGTTTAGACCTTAATGTATTTTGTAATTAAAAATTAGAGATTATTATGGTGGAGAAATAATAGAGTGGAAAAAATTTCATAGTATTGATGTATAACAGCATATTAGTTCGTCAATTTTATGAAATTATGTTGTCGTAAATTTAACAAAATAACTTTATTGAGTAAATTGGACATTATTAGAGTTAATATAAGTTTAATTTTATGAAAGTTAAAGATTTATGTGCTAAGATATTGAATTTTATTATTTGTTTAATAGACAATACAAATTTACAAAGAATTGTGTCGTCATACTCTCAGATTTGATATATTAACAAGTATTATTTAGTGTTCTATATAACATAAAAGAGATTTTTAAAAGAATCGTGATATAGATCTTTAGAAAAATCGCTAAATATAGTGTGTCTTCACATTTATATAACAATTTATTTGTATATGTAAAAAAATTAATTGCTGGGATGAAAAAATGACTTTTATCTTCAAGCATCCATGGCCTGTTCTTTCTCTTCTTACTTAGGATTTTACTTGTATAATCAAACTACAATGATTGATTAATCAAAGACATTTGGTTTGCTTCCTTGCCAATTTGAAAAGAAAAATTGATGAAGAAATGCAAGTCTGGTTTTGAAAAGATAAAAGTTTCCATCAGGTTGGCGTCCGAAATCAATTTCGATCAGCATTTCCATATAACTATAAGCTTGAAGTCACCTTCTCACTAAGCTGTTCCGTAAGTAGTCCATGCAAATGGGGATTTCTTATCCATGCGGAAATAAGTATGAACATTTATTTCAGCTTGCCCACGGCATTCTAGAGAGTGACTGCTTATTCATTGCTATTTGATTCACAAAGATAGCTTTGCTTTGTCATCAATGACTTATTCTATAATTCTTAAGTTTTCCTTCCAAATAAGCATCGACTTCTTTTGGATTTGTATGCGGTAGACCTTTGCTCTCGGTGAGTATGCCTTCGGCTCTCTAACTATAACACCCACTTTTCTTAAGTATATACTATATAATTATTTATGGTTAATAAGTTATGTCTTTGAAAATGCAATCGTGTAATATAAACAACATATATAATAATATTTTAATAATAAATTATAATTTTTAGATAAAATAAATAAAAAATAGTAAAATAGTAAAGGGTATTTAAACTTTAATTTATTTTATAATTAAGAATTAAGGATTATTATTACGGAGAAATAATGAACAAAAAGAGAATTTTATAATTAACAATTGTTAATAATTGTTATCAATAATCATAATCAGAGACAATAGATTAGTTGTTATATTCATGAACTTTTAATTGGTGTTGAATTATATTTTAATCAAGGGTGTTATGTGTTTGTGTTGAGTTTTGTTCCCCCTTTGAAATTGGTGGATTTAGACCAACAGTCACAATGGAGAGCATTGGCTTTTAGATGTACAATAATGATCCATTTTCTCATTATTTTAAAAGCATCAACACATTCCTTTATCCAGAGGGGATCTAGAGTTGATAGATCGATTTCAATCATATTTTTGCTTGGTCTGCAGACAGCCACCAAAAGCACAGCTAGGGGTAGGGATACTTCAGAATGTGAGGACATGTACTACTCCTGCCCAGCATTCTCCTAACTCGGATCATCTAGGATATTGAACAACCGGGCCAGAATTTTTTACATAAGCTGTACAATACAAGTTATTCACCATTGAGAAAGAGCACTAGCTAGAATATCACGAGGTACAGATATGATCTCCAAAGGCCAGTCCTATGTCATTTTCTTATCTGTTCTCACTACTGCGTCCTCTTTATCTTCTTTCTTTAGTCTTTGCCCACTTAAAGCACCGAATCAGGACTCCTAATGATAATGCGATGAGGGCACTGCCTTCTTCGTGAACCAAATGGGATAAAATTAGACCCTCCCTTTTCTTCTTCTTTTCCTCGAAATCTCTCAGGCTTGAAGATATTGAGATCTACCTACATCTCACACTTTGCATTTCTCTAATGATTCGTGCGGGGTATAATTTGTCCTCTAGATTCTTATCTACGTGATTCATTGATGTTACAATGGAGGTATGGAAGTTCAGTAAGATCGACATCATCCAACAGTGAACCGACGGAGGTTTCGGCAGATACGACCACAAGGAGCCCACACCATCGCGGTATAATCGTAGGTAAAATGATCCCCGGCCATCGACTATGGCGGGTTTGCAAATATTATACCATTCTTTGTGATGCATTCTTCAATGGCAGACGGAGAAGATACAACAAGAGCATGCCGTGAACCAAATCGGAGATATATGATAGGATACACGCTTTTATAGTTAACAAAGAGTATATATCATTCTTCTTTTCCTCTAAATAATCTGCGTCGAACTGTGGACTATCAATGAACATTGGTGGGCAGAATCAAATTGCCTTTACTCCATAGTTTCCAATGTAATTTCCAACTTGAAAGGAAGAGAGGACTAGTGGTACGTCCCATATCACCCCAGTCCCAATCCCATCCTTGGTATTTGATACACGTGCAGGTGCTGCTGTAGCTGCTTTAAGTTCACCAATCAAAAAAAGCCAGCGAGACATGCAACAATAACTGGCATTCCTGTGGAGATGGCCGCTAGAAAAACCTCGCGTTCATGCCCGTTTGTCGTTCACAGTGCGTTACTGTATCCAGTGTAAAACCAATATATTTTATTCCATTATTTTTGTTCTCTCTTTATTTTTGGGTCATGGAGCTTAAAATAAGGCATATACAGAGACAATAGGAGCAACGGAAATGATTAGGCCCATTGCCAATATCAATTGGAATCTCACGATGTGTTGGGTTTCGGCACTGGGTGTTATCTAATCGATGTCCGTACTTGCGTCAACAGTCGAGCAAAGCTGAGAAGAATTTGCTTCTCGATGCAGGGTAGTCTAAATCTACATCTACATCTATATCTATACATATCTATATAGGTGTAGATATATATATATATATATATACACACACGCGCGCGCGCGCGCCTTTAGTTATTGTCAGATCCTCAGCTTGCATCATTCATTCAGCCTGATTTCACCTTATTTTTTATCTGTTTGTCTCTGTCAGATTTGAATACAATTTTCTTAAAAGTAAATAAATAAATGTTTTGAACAAATTACTCTCAAATTTCCGAATGAAATGCTTAGAAGGAACTCCTATTGGTTTTTCCTCTTTAATTTAATTTGGTTTCCAATAACACAAGAGGAGATGTCTCTTTTTCATGACTTGTTGCTCACATTATTCACTTGTACGTTCTCCATTGATTGGAGACATACCGAACCCACTAAGAAAATGAACTTTAAAAAGTGAAACGAGGAAGAAAACAATGAAGATAGAGATGAAGAAGTGAGGGCAAAGTCGTGGAAAAACGATCCAACAGAAGACTAACAAACAATTAAGGTGAAGACCAAATTTTCTTATCACTTCATATATATGTTCATGAATTTACATATATAGGGCCAAGAAGGTAGTACAAAATATGAATTGAAAGTCCTAAAGGACCCGCAAAACGGATGCAATTCACGAAGAGAAAGAAGGCACCCCCACATACCCCACCATCGTTGACAAAAATGCAAAAAGCCAGTAAGGCAATTAGCTGTCTGCCTGCCTGCCTGTCTGGACTTTATGAAGCTCAAGATCTTCTTTTCACATTGTTGCAATTCTGTTTTATTTATCGACGGTTGTGGAGAGGATCTGAAGCGTTAGGAACTCTCCTCTTGCTAGAAAAGAACGAGCCCAATGAGTGCCTCAAACGTGGGCGTTGCTGCTTCTGCTGTTGTTTCTCTGGTATAGTTGGTGAATGACTGTTCATACCGAAAACCACTGTCTCTCCCTTCTCTCCTGAGACTAAAAGTGACAGAAAAATCACCACAGTTAACTTCTGCACCAACCCCACTTGCAGGAACTGCCGATGCAGCATCTTCTTGCCGGCAAAAATGATTTTGAGTATTCTTCTTGGAAGAAAGAGATAAAGATAGAGCTCTTCTAGTTCTTCAGAGAATTAAAGGGCATACTAGGGGACTAGCTGAAGAGGGGTTCGGAGAGAAAAGTACTTACAGGGAAAGCTACATGGCTTTGTTTGGAAATGCAAGAAAAGAGAAAAAGGCAAATGTATAGTTATTGAGTACACCCTGCAAACAAGGGACACAACTTACGATAGAACTTTTTCTTGCTACTTTGCTTTTCTTTCTTCTCGCTTTCAGTCCCTAAAATAAGGTCACTCCAAGTCCAATTTATAGCATATACCATACAGATCTTGGCTCTTCTGCTTTTTTATTTGTCTGGACATTGTTTGTCTGCTTTGGAAAGTAGTCAAGTTTCTCTTTGTGGCTACTTCCTCTACACTCTAGAGGCAGAAAAACAATCATACACGGACTGGTTTATACCTGAAAGAGAGTAAAATGGTTATTGAGTATGCCCCCATCAGTCATCAGTCATTGTTATTCTTCCAAGAACTTTTCTCCTCCTTGCAAAAGCAGCTTATAATCACAGGGAAAGAATCCTGTAAGGGACATAAAACAATATCTTCCTAGCCCCAAAAACAATCTTTGCTTGAAGTAGACGTTTTTGAGTGGTCAAATCATGCGCAAGAGAACCAATGGTTCTCTGCAATAATCTTTGTTTATATGGCAACATCACTCAAGCATACAAGCAAATCTGCTGGTTGTCTGACCAAACCATGTAATGGTATTCCGTGACTGGCGGTTTCTTGCTTTCTTGGATTGCCACGAGGCCCATGACCATGACTTTGCTGGGTTTGTTTGAAAACTTTACTGGACCAAAGAGTGGGCAAGCCACGGCCGTTTCCTTTCAAATGGCTGGCAAAAAAATACTCAATTATCGAATTAAAAAACCTGGACGGCAGTTACCAAGTTGGTTTCTATGCACCCATGCGTCACACCCTTGATAATGCAGCACCGACTTCCTCTTATGAATTTATCCGTAGAGGCCTAAAAACAAAATCTATGTGAATGCAAAAGGCAAAACATGTGAATAATATTTTATAGTTTCTTTAACACTTTGCAAAATTACATGTAAGTGTAATTTCCAAAAAAAATTAACAGATACTATCCCTTAATATTAACACTATTATATTAAATTATTAGTTAATTAATTAAAAAATAAAATAACTAAAATAATTTTGAACATATAAATTATATATATCAATATTTTTCACGTACTTTTTTTTTAAATTTAAAAAATTAACAAATATTCTTAAAAATTATTTTTAATTTTTGATATTTAATTTAATTTAATTTGATATATATACATATTATGTTCTATTTTGTTATAATATTATCATAAATTATTTACTCGTGTAAATTTATAAACTATACTATTTGATAAATATATATAAATTATGGGACATGAATATATACAAATTGGTATTATAAATTATTTATTTATGTATTATTATTTTATTTGTGAAATATTTTCATAATCATAAAAATTAATTTTTATAATAAATTTTTGATTCAATATTTTTTAGTGATCACAAAGAATTTTATAATAGTTAAAATAATTTTATATAAATAAAATATTATAATATTAATTTGTATATATTCATATTATATATGTTTATATATGTTTATTAAATTAAATTTATTTATAATTTTACATAAATATTTAATTTATAATTTTTTAATTAAAATTAAAACTTAAATT
>CP135570.1:5601628-5618836 GCA_032401905.1 Swietenia macrophylla | reverse complement strand
GTCAGCTTGATCCCATCTCTCGCACCTGCAGTACTTTCAAATCTTTCAGGCTTAAATTTGTTCGGCTCCTCCCAAATTCTACAATCACGTTGTACGTCCCACAAATTTACCAGTAGCATGGTGCCGCGTGGTATGCTGTATCCCCCAATCATACAATCTTCTGACGATTCGTGTGGTATTAGCGAAGGCAAAGCTGGACACCGTCGTAAAGTCTCCTTTATGATGCAACGAGGGTAAGGAAGATTGGCCAAATCGTGTTCTTCAACAAGACGATCAAATCCTATTTGACTGTCGATTTCAGCTCGTGCCTTTTCCAAAACGTTTGGATGATTTAGTAGAAGTGACAGTGCCCACTCCATTGTTCCAGTTCCTGCTACTATTAAAACCTGTCCGTATGATCACAATGAAGCGAATGAAGTCCCAAAAAAAAATATTATTTGACTTATTGGTGAACCATCCATGCATGAAACTAAAATAGGACATGGTCCGTGTAGTTTTTTTGAACAGAGAAGCAGAGACAGAGGAGAAACGTAAAAACCAATTGGAAAAATAAAGGAAGATGAATTCGTCGTACATTCATCACACTTCCATCGTCCATGCATCACAATGATACAATACTTTATATACACGCGTGCGCGCGATAAATTACACAAAAAATCAATATCAAATTTACCTGATTAATATTTCAAAAAACATACTTAAAATCTGAATTTTATTGACCTTAAATACTATTTCTTTAAAAAACAAAACATAAATATATAACTTTTCTTAATTTAAAATTTATAAAAAAATTCCACATCATTAATGCTCATTTTTTAAATTTTTTTTCAAGACTTCAAGTATTTCCCTTAACATTTTGAACCTCTACTTGTGAAGCTCTTAGTCATAACATTTGCCAACTGATCTTCTGATCTGTAGTATTTAATTTGAATCTCCTTATTAGACACAACTTCTCTAATAATATGGTATTTAACTTTTATATATTTAGACTTGCCGTGAGGTACATAATTTTTGAATATAGAAATTGTAGTTTTGCTGTCTATCTTAATAATAGTAGGTCCTGCATTTGAAGTTTGTAAATCTTGCAATAACTTTTTCAACCATATAGCTTGATTTAAAACTTTTGCAATAACAATATACTCTGTTTTTGCTGAAAACTAAGCTACAATATCTTGCTTTCGTGACTTTCATGAAAATGCACTTGAACCAAATGTGAAAACACACTTTAATGTGCTTCTGAAATCATCAACAGATCTTGCCCAGTCACTATCCGAAAAATTAGTTAACTTGCTTTTATCAAAAGTCTTGAATCATATACCATAATCAGTAATGCCCTTGAGATACTTTAGAATTTGTTTAGTTGTTTCCATATGAACTTATCTTAGAACTTACATAAAGTGAGATAACAAGTTAACTAAAAATATAAGATTTAGCCTGGTTAGAGTTAAATACATTAAACTACCAATCAAGCTTTTGTATGTAATTAGATTGACAGGATCTCCACAATCTAATTTAGATAATTTTTTATTTGGTACCAAAAGAGTAAAAATAGATTTGCATTTTTTCATTTGAAACTTTTTCAGTAAATTTTTTGCATACTTGGATTGTGACAGAAAAATCTCATCTTGAGAATGAGTTATTTTCATGCCTAAAAAATAGTTCATTTCGCCTAGATCAAACATTTTAAATACTTTACTTATTTCTCTTTTAAACTTTATAATTGAATCTTTATTGTTGTCTATAACTAACAAGTCATCAACATAAATTAAGATAATCAACAATTGATCTCCTTTGTCCCTCTTGATGTACATGGTTATTTTATTTTTGCTTCTTTAGGATCCTCATTAAATGAAATAATTATCCACTTTTCAATACCAAGTTCGAGATGCTTGTTTAAGACCATATAAAGCCTTATAAAACTAATAAGCATACTCCTTCTTACCTACAACAACATATCCTTGCAGTTGTTCAGCATATATTTCTTCTTGCAATTCTCTATTCAGAAATGGTGACTTAACATTTATATGGTAAATTTTTTACTTAAATTGAGTAGCAAGAGCCATTAAAAATTTGATTGTGTCACGCTTAGCAACTGATGCAAATGTATCATCGAAATCAATACCAAATTGCTGGGCATATCCTTTACAAATTGCTATGCTAAACATGCTCAAGGGGACCTTTGTTATACTCGGGCTAACATTCGGCCCGTAAACTTTGGACTTATTGTCTCCGTGAAAGGACCTTGACCATGGATTGACACGGACAACACTTGGGCCGTAAGGGTTGGGTCTTGGGCAAGGTGAGCCCAGTTCCCTCACTCACGTCCATTAATTCGTCATCCGTTCTTTCCCATTCAAAGCACTGTAGCAGCGATCCTAACGTCAACTCAATCAATCGTAAGGCCGAACCTTCTCCAAGACAGCTTCTTCTCCCTGACCCAAATGGCATCAGCTTGAACCCATCTCTCGCACCTGCTGTACTTTCAAATCTTTCAGGCTTAAATTTGTTCGGCTCCTCCCAAATTCTACAATCACATTGTATGTCCCACAAATTTACCAGTAGCATGGTGCCGCGTGGTATGCTGTATCCCCCAATCATATAATCTTCTGACGATTCGTGTGGTATTAGCAAAGGCAAAACTGGACACCGTCGTAAAGTCTCCTTTATGATGCAACAAAGGTAAGGAAGATTGGCCAAATCGTGTTCTTCAACAAGACGATCAAATCCTATTTGACTCCCAAACGAAACGTTTCGGACACTTGTCTCTTGAAACTTCTTTGCCTCCTTTCCTGCCACTTCGTAGTAAGTCTTCCTTGATATCATTCTCATAATCACATTTAACGTCAACTCAAAGAGACCAGATTTCATATCGACCGTCTTATTTTGATTCTCAAAAATTCTGTGAATCAATGATCTGACCTCATCCATCCGCACAGATGAGACATTTTGGAGACGGTTGGCGGATAAGATCCCAAGAGACGAGATTCTCCTCAGGTTTCTCCAATGGTCACCATATGGGGCCCATACCAGGGTGGTGTAGTTATAGCCGAAGTACTTTCCAGCGAGTAAATGAGGGCGGGGCGGTTGGCAAAAGTGATGTCGTTTTTAGTGAAACATTCCTCAGCGGCGGATGGGGAGGAGACGAGGAGGACACGGCGGGAGCCAAATTTGATGAGAAGTACCCGGCCATGGTGGGCCGAGATTTTGGAGAGAGATCGGTGGAGAAGTTTCCTGAAGAGAAAGAGATGGCCTATGATTGGCAGAGTTGGGAAAGGGCTTGGTGGTAGATTCCTGATCCTGTTCAACAGGTGATTTGTCAGAATGTAGATAGATACGAGGAGAAGGAAGTGGAACAACATGGTGTTGGTGTCTGAAACTAGTTACTGTCTATCAGTCATGGTGCTTGAAGTTGAAGACATACGAGATCTGAGTTCTGAAACGAGGTGTCTATATTTATAACCTAGACTTGTGAGAAAGTTTGGTAAATGTGTTGTTCCGGCGAGCGGAAGACTTGAATAAAAATCACTTGTTAACACTAACTGGCAAAATTAGGTATCATTAAACTTAAAAAAAAAAAAATCACCTACTAACACTAACAGACAAAATTAAGCATTAAAAATTAAAAAAAAAACCATATTAATGCTAACGACATAAATTAAAAATTAATAAAATAAAAAAAATTATGTATTATTATTAAATAATAAAAATTAAGTATCAATAAAGAGTAATAATTATCGAACGATAAAAATTTTAATATATAACGCTCTTAAAAAAAATAAAATAAAAATTTAAAATAAATAATTGTCGCGTGGACAATGTGAGGATCAAGTGTCAATGTTCCCGCGTAACATCCAAGAGTGAGGTTTGTCTAGCATGGTTTGTCATTTATCCTTGGCACATTTTACAGGTAAACCACATTTTTATGGCATTATCTTAATTGCTGTAAAGATGAAAATGATATCAGTCTTTTCACTAGTGCAATACATCAGCAGCAATTACATTTCCGGAGTTTATCAATCTAAGCTGAGAAAGATGTGGAAAGGAAGTCAAGAAATTGGAAGTAAAGAAAAAAGGAATTGTCATTTGACAATTATATTGCTCAGACATGCCCAACGTAACTACAAAACAGTGGAGTCAGAGTCGAGAAAGGAGGTTCACCATAGCTGGGCGTGGCCTGCACATCGCTGACAAAGGTTGAGCTTTAGGCGGGGAAAGCCCATTCCCTTCACTCATGTCCACCGTCTCTTCACCAATTCTCTCCCAATCAAAACATTGAATCAATGATCCTAAATCCAACCCAACCATCCTCATTGCCAAGCCTTCCCCAGGACAACTTCTCCTCCCAGCCCCAAAAGGCAACAACGTGTACTTAACCCCTCTCCCTTCCACGTCCGGGAACCTCTCTGGCTTGAATTTTGATGGCTCTTCCCATAAGTTAGGATCGTTTTGAATGGCCCACATATTCACTAATAACATTGTGCCACGTGGGACATTGAAACCTCCTATACTACGCTCTTCTGATGACTCGTGAGGAACTAGTGCTGGAGCGGCAGGGTACATCCGGAATGTCTCTTTGATGATGCCCTGAAGATATGGAAGTTTTGCCAGATCGGATTCCTCAACTAGCCTGCTTTGCCCAACGTTGTCGTTAATTTCTGCCTGATCTTGTAAAAGGATCTTCGGATTGTTCAGTAAATTTGATAGAGCCCATTCCATCGTGCCGGCTGAAGTGTCAGACCCTGCTGATAACATCACCTGGAAACATAATTAAACAATGCTTCATTTGGTCGACTAAGAAATTGCAATTTAATTAGAATGTTTGTAGTAAGACCTATGCAGTCAACTGATTACTTGCATCATGCCTCTGATAATGTGGTCTGAATAGTAGTCAGGCTCAGTCACTTGCAGTGATAGTAACACATCGATCATAGTTCTAATCCTCTCTTCAGAGGCAGAATCACTCCTCATTCCTCTATGTTCTTCAATCAAATCCTGCATGAACTTACATCGCTTCCCTTGCAGTATCACTAACCTCTTTTCGACTTTATTCAATCCAGCTCATTTCAAAATTTTCAAAAATGGCAAAAAATCTACAATATTAGTAGCCTCACTGAATTGAAAGGTCCCAGTCACAATTTCTTTAAATTGTCTTGCTTCCTCCAATTCCGTCACGTTTTCTCCATAATACCGCTTCCCAGAAATCATTCTCATCATAATAGCATTTAGTGTCAGATCAAAAAACGTAGACTTCATTTCTACAATCCGAAACTCGCCACCCTTTGAACCCCGAAAAAAAGCCTTCGACACAATAGCCTGACCTCATCTGCATAGATGCCATAAAACATCGGTAGCCGATGAGATGACAAGATTTCAAGAGAAGCTATGCGCCTTAAGTTGCCCCGATGATCACCATATGAGGCCCAAGTAAGGGAGGTATAATTATAACCAAGGTGTTTTCCAGCAAGCAGGCGAGGGCGATTGGCAAATATGATTTCATTATCTCTGCAGCGGAAGGAGAAGATACAAGAATGACAGGGCGAGAGCCGAATCTGATGAATAGAATTGGACCGTATTGGTTGGATATTTTGGCCAAAGTTCGATGAAGGGGTTTCTTGAAGAGGTAGAGATGGCCTATTATAGGTAGGGAAATAGCAGGACTTGGTCGCTGATTTATGTTAATTTGGAGGAAATATTTTGTTAAGAAATATAACGAAAGGAAGAGAAGAAAACAGTAGAACAATGGAGAATCCATAGAGAACTTGATGACACAAAGTTAACTGCCGTCCTATTCTATTAAAAATATTTCATATAGGGAGAAGAGAATTACTAGAACGAGTCGAGGGAGCACATTTTAGCTTGCCCAATTAATGGATTCTATTTGGACATTCATAATATGTCCTCACTGAGAAAAGCTCCAGACAATTATTATTTTCTTGTAAAATCCACGCAAATCGCACATTAATATGCTGAAAAATTAAGTATCTAACAATTGGAGGGCGGGTATAATCGGACAATGTAGTGGCCGGACCTGGACACTTAGACCCTTCATGTAAGAGACTAAAAACATTCTGGTAGCTGGCCTTAGAGGTATCAACTGTAGAGACTTGTTATGTTGCCTACGGACTAAGCTTTTGTAACCTTTGATGGTTGATGAATTTGCTGTAATGGTGGGGTTCATTGATTTATTGGTATTATGCTTCTGCTTGAAATATTCCATCGACTTGGAAAGTTTCAGAATTTCTAGAACCAGAACTTTCATAAATTGGCATCTGCATATGCTAAGATATATTCAGCAGCTCAAAGCACACCACATATCATTTTGAAAAGGCTACTTGCTAGTTCCTGGTAAATACTACGAGTCAACGGAGCAAAAGAGGGGATTCTAAGAAGTGACAACTTTGATTTTCACAGTGTCTTACTTTCAGTAATGAAATCATTTCCGAAATGAATATCCTGACACTATGTTGAGGTAACCACCCGTATTAGAGCAGAAATCTGTTCAATAAGTGAAGAATTTGCAACACGTAACAATTTCTCCGGAAGTGACTAAAACCCGTTTAGAGAAGGAAATCACATCCGCAAATTGCGTTCATCTCTGGGAACAAATTGACAGGAGAGACGAGTTTCAAGCAAACCAGATGTTCAATTTCCAACTTCATGCACACATCTTTGAAGAGAGAAATCCTTGTGCTGACAAGGAATTCAGTCCCTACATCCATTACTTGCGTGACCTTGTAGCTTTTTAATTCAAGGAGCAAAAATCCATCAGGCACATTAAGAAGCCAAGGCATGGACTCAAGTGCAAAAAAATAACAGCACTCATTCTTTCCAAGGAATTTAATATCCTGTGCTCTCCATACATCAAATTTCTTCTCACATGCAATCACACAAATTTCCTGGCTCAAATTTCTTCTCACATGCAATCGCAAAAATTTCCTAGCTCATTTTGCCTCTAAGGTTTAAACAGTCTTCTAACTTTGTGAATAAGCCTACGACATATGGGACACATCTTGCTATCCTCCTCCATAATCCTGCAAAACAAATCATTTTCAACCTCTGGCAGATTTATAGTCATACGAGAGTATGAATGAAGGTCATTTTGCATAAATACCTCTGAGCGCAGTCATAACAGGTCGCGCAATGGCCGCAGGGAACGAAGAAGCAGTTGCGTTGATCATCGTAACAGATTACACATAATTTTGCATCATACAAATCCTCTGAAGAGCTACTAGAAGAACCTGAGTCATCTTCTTCGTCATTTGTAGTTCCATATGTGAATTCAACCGGCTTCTCAGGTATTATAGGGTCAGTCTCAGACACTTCCCTTTCAGCTGTATAAATTGATTCACTCTCACCGTCGCATGCTCCAAGATATTTCAATATCAGAAAAATCATAACGATAATAAATCCTATAAACGACAGAAAATCAGGTTATAGAGTTAGCCTGAGATATCTTGAAAGCGCAGAGCATCAAATGAGGTTAGTGTCTGGTCTTCTACCCAAAATTGCAATGTAAGTAATCACACGAGCCACGAAAGACAGGTCAATGTACCAGTCATCCAGATCTCCCTACAATTAGTTCATTAATTGAGGTTAAAGTTTCAGGAAATTTTGTTAACTAATTGAACACGTTACAGTGGTCGGAAAAGAATCAGGACTTACATTGTTGGGCGTAGTAAGTATGACAAACCGAGTATTGGGAAATGAGAGTTTGAGCCGGCAGGATCCGTTTGACGTTGAGCACATGTTCTTCGCATTTGTAAGATCATACATTTTTGACGTAACATTTACCCTCACTGTCATTATTATGCTTCTAGGATTCATGTTAATGGCACCAAAATAATACCTGCCATCTTCCTCAACAGTGTATTCAGCATCTTTACCTGAAAGAAATATACTATCAGATAAATACAACTGTATACTATCATAATAGTGTTATTGTATAATATGTTTGTGCCACCGATAACGAATTGCGCCTGTAGCTCAGTGGATAGAGCGTCTGTTTCCTAAGCAGAAGGTCATAGGTTCGACCCCTATCTGGCGCGCGTGGAGGTTACAATTCTTTTTTTTGGAGTTTTGGTCTCTAAACCCAATTGAAATCAAGAGAATTTACAAGTGCAGAAAGAAATCCTACCGTGGATTCGGTCAGTGTGGGCTGGGGGATCAGAGGAACTTGTCAGTTTTGGCAACAATGTTTCAAAATTCCGTTCTCCTACAGCAGCATGGGTGCATTGTTCATACCATAAATTACAAGCGAGAAAAAAAATTGGCTTAGAATTTTAATGAACCATACTTGCCTTTAATTATAATCAGGTGGGTATTGTTTAATCTGCTAGCCTGAGTTTCCCATCTCATCTGCATCCTGGAACCTTTGTTCAACCACAAAGAAAATCCCTGAAAGGTTCAATCATTTTTAATCAATGAAAGCAGTTAACTGGGTTGCTAAAATGGTAGAAATCAAATCTCCAGGGACGAATTGTCACCTTACGACTGTAAGATCGAATGATCAAGAAGTTTGACACATTCCAGTTTGTTTCATAACTTAATTCAGGCTTCTTCGTAAACCCATAGACCTCAACTACTTTCTTGTTATCACCCCTCACTTGAACTTGCTCAACGAACAAAGAACTTGCTTCCATCAATCTCGATGAGCTGGGTCCAAGCACCATGCGACAATCCCCATAGTATCCATATCGTAGACTCACCGAAACTGTTAAAAAAAGGAAAAAAAAAATGCTTGGTTCAGATTGAATGGTCATTTCAGCATAAATTGCAACGGAAGACGCAAAATTACATGCCACATATCCATAAGGTCAAAGAAGCTAGCAGGCGTGCCCAAGCCTCCTGACACCGCAGAGGAGGATGTCCAATAGGAGGAGTCAAGACTGGCCTGAACATGACTAGAATGAGAACTTGTTGACGAAAAAGAGATGTAACAAGAGATTACAGGGTATTGGGGAAGATGAGATGTGTGGAGAAGACTAGTAGGTTTAAAGGGTAACTGGCAAAGGCAAATAGTAAGCACTATGAGTCCAACAAATAGGTTATCAATGGCGGGGAATTGAATGGCAAGTTTGCTTGAACGTTAGGTGCAAGTTTCGGGGGCTTTTGCTTCCTACTTTTTTCTGGCCGATTGAGTAATTGTCTTCCTAGCTCGTATTCTAATAAACTATTTTTTGTTTGGGTAGGTAGCTGCCAATGAAATCTACCAATTATCAGAAGGTACAAGTTGGAACATCATTGAAACAAGGCCCATTATGTTTGGTCTTTCAGGTCTACAAAATCTTATGTCCGGCCCTGGACATTTCAACGCAGGTCGAGGATTTTGAGTTAAGAGGCCGAGACCCAACAGCGTTGGCCTTATTCTTATAAGAATAGCACCACAATATTCTAATTAAAACATTGCAAGTTGAAAATTCGGAGATTGCATGAGAGGCTCCGTAAAAGGTTGGATTTAATTTCCTAGACAGATGTAAAATACAACTTTCAAAGACTCACGTCGAGCCTTACACCGCCTCTCTCTCATACCATCTTCCTTTTTAAAATTTCTTCCCTTCTCGTATTAAATAAATTTCTCCTGTCATAAAATTTCTTCCCTTCTCATATTAAATAAATTTCTCTCGTCATATACACAAGGGAATTTCACGGTCAGATTTAATTCTCTCTAATTTGCTGGAAAACCAACTGCTTAATTTGCTAGCTAGTTATCAATCATAAAAGTTGAAAGGGCCTAGTGTATGCAGAGGACTCCCAACGGAAAAGGAAAAGAGAGAGATAGGAAGGGTGAAGATTGAGATGAAGAAGATTCAAAATGCAATAAATAGGCATGTCACTTTCTTAAAAGAAGAAATGGGCTAATGAAGAAAGTTTATGAACTCTCTATCCTCTGTGATCTTGATGTAACTGTCATCATGTTCTTCCCAGGTGGAAAAGTCAGAATCTTCTCCGGAACGAGAAGGACTGCTGTTTGTATAATTCCAAAGTAAAAAAGTTTAATGGAGTTTAACCTAAATATTATTACCCATCTATTACCTTCTAATTCGCATAGGTAGAACCTTCAAGCCAGCAGATCCTGGAGTTACCAAAAAAAACTGCTTCTTTTTTGGTCTGTTACAGCATTGACGAGATTCTGGTGCGCTATGCCAATCTTCCAGAGCACGAACGAGGACGGTAAGAAGTTCTTGGTCCTTAATTACTTACTGGAATTCAATGATATACGGTTCTGGTTCTGCTTGTTTTGATGGTTATGCTTCTCCCTTGTTCTTGTTGACATGGGTATGTTTCGTGGTACCATGCATGCAACTATGAAGAACTGAATAGAACAGATGGAAGCACACACCAAACTAGTGTTAACATGCATGGTTGATCGAAGAACCTGCAGTTTAAAGCTCTGTGAAATCATTTGAGATGATGACTTTCAAAATATTTGCATGCAGTATCTGCAAAAAGCTCTCGGCAAGTTAAAGGTCGAGGCCATCCAAACTTATCAAGCACCCAGGCAATGGTTCTTCCCCCTCTAAATACTGCCTGCAATTCGCATGTTCAAATTTAATGGTTGAGATCATCACATTAACTACTTTAATTGAGCACGTGTACATAAATTTTGATGGATTATAATATTAATTACTCATTCTAAAGCAATTAGTTTCATAATTAAATGTTTGATAGATATTATATTCTTGGCTGTTAAAGCAAGCTAATATTGTCGTATTGTGGGTACTATATTGAATTAAATCGTCTTTTCATCCAATATTTTTTAAAATTTATAACAAAAAATGATTAATTATTTTAAATTTTAATACGATTAAGATTTCAGAGATGGGCTAGCCCTTCTCCGTAGAAGGTTGGGTTAGTTCCCTCCGAGAAAGTAACTTGATCATGGTTGGACGTGGGCGACACTTGGCCCCTAGAGGTTACTCTTTCGCCGTGGAAAGCCCGCCTCTGTCGGTCATGTCCACTAACATTTGAATCATCGATCCCAATGTCAATCCCACCATGCGCAAACCCAAACCTTCCCCCGTACAACTTCTCCTCCCTGATCCAAAAGGCATCATTCTGAATCCATCCCTCGCGCCTTCTAATCCCTGGAATTGTGCCGTGGGGTATATTGAATCCTCCGATCATGCATTTTTCTGATGATTCATGCGGTACTAGTAAGGGTAGTGGTGGGTGGGTGGGTGCATTCACAGAGTCTCGTTTATGATGCAGCGGAGATAAGGAAGTTCAGCCAAATCAATTTCTTCGACAAGCCCATCACATCCTATTTCATTCTCGATTTCGGCTTGTGCCTTCTTTAGAACATCTGGATGATTTAGTAAAAGCGATATTCCCCACTCCATTGTTAGCGCTGAAGGATCGGTTCCTGCTGATGTTAAACGCTGTCCGAATAAACAATAAGATTAAGAAATTCTATCAACATATCAATAAGACCAAAATTCTGAGCAGTTCATAGATCTTACCAGCAAAAGGGTTCTAATAGCTTGATCTGTATAATAGCCAGGTTCCGATTCTTGCAATGACAACAGAACTTCAATCATCGTTTTCCTTTTTCCTCCGTCTCCATTATTTTTACTCTCATTGCTCCCCTGTCTTTTTCTATGCTCATCTAGCAATCCTTGCATGAACTCATCTCTCCTCTACTTCAAATCAATCAAACCTTTCTCTATCCCTCCAAACCCAATCCATCTCAACACTGGCAGAAAATCTAACAGGTTTGAAGCCCCACCTAAACGAACCGTTGCATTGATTTTAACTCCTGCAACTTCTTTGCGTCCCCCAATCCTGACACGTCGTCGCCGTAGTACTTCTTCCCCAGCTATCATTCTCCTCGTCACGTTTAGGGTCATCTCGGAAAAGGTGGATTTCACGTCCACCGCCTTTTTATTTTTTATAATTACGGCACTTTTTATTTTTGAATTTTTTAAATTTTTTTAATAACGTATTTAATATTTTATTAATAAATAAATTTTATTAAATTATTATTATTTTTTACGTTGTCTTTGATTTACGATAAAGTTTGAGAGAAGTTTAAAACAATAAAAGTTGATGAAGAGTACGGGTCTTTTGTCCGAAGGCGAACTTTTATTTAGCCAATGGACGAGTACGATTGATTAACGAAAATCGAGGGCATATGTCCTGCCACGTCTTGACATTACCGTAGCCAAAGGGTAATTAAAACATAGCAGGTATGATTTGAGACCAAGATTCAAAAGAAAAGAATGAAATAGGAGGAGGCAAGGAAATCTCCGAGCAAAGAGGATAAAAGAAAAAGGCGTTGCCTTTTAGAGGCGTTAAAAGGAGTCGTCGGTTCGACCTGCAAAAATCAAGTTTAATAGATTAGTAGACTCACGTCGATTCGAGCTCGTTTATAAATAATAAAATTCAACACCGTCTATAAGATTGGGTTATTTCGTGTCAGCATGCGAATTTTTTTTTAAAAAATTATTTTTTATTATTTTTTGATGTAAAACTTATAAATTTAAATTTAACTTTATTATTTATGAATTTAAAAAATTTATATAAATAATTTTATTATATAAAAAATTAATTATTTATTATATAAAAAGTTTTATTATAAAAATATAATTAATGTAATAAAAATATTTTATTAATAAAATAAAAAATTATTTATTTTTTTTATATTTTTATTCATTATTTTTATTTTATTAATTAAATAATTTTATCCATTCCACCGGCGCCCAAAAGTTTCTCTTTAACTACAACCATGAAACATTAGCCCGACAACTTTACCGGGCATTACGTAGCGAGCGCCTAAATTATATTTTCAAACAAAACAATGGCGCCCGATCGTACGCACTCCCTGTCTTTCTTTTACAGTACTACCTATTCCTCCTTCTCAACAATCTGACAAATTCGCTTGCTTCTTCTCTCTTTCTCTCCGAAACCAAACTCACAGTTCCTAGTGTGAGAGTAAAGTAATATTGCAATGGCGGATCAAGAGGACTGTGGTAGGCTCACACGGGCAGCCAAGAAGAGGGCTGCGGCCGGGAATGCGGAGGAGGAGCCCGTAACTAAGAAGCGGGTGGTGCTGGGGGAGATATCCAACTTGTCAAACGTCGTCGTTTCGGTGAGTCCGAGTGTGAAAGGTAAGTGCCAGGAGCCGAAAGGGAAATCGAAGAGGGCTTTGCTGCCGACAGCGACCAAGAAAGAGGAATTTGAAACAAGTGTTGAAAGCGATGCCAACTTGGATGATCCTCGGATGTGTGGCCCATATGTTACTGACATTTACGAGTATCTTCATAAGATGGAGGTAAATACGACAGCCTCTTGTTGCTATTTTTGGTTTTTCGATTTTAATTACAATGCAAATGAGAAAAATAAAAAAAATAAAAAAAACTAAAAATCTCATATTATGTTCTCTTGGTTCTGTGATTTGGGTTGGTTCTGGTTTTAGTTTATTCCATTTCCTAACAGTTACTTGAAATGAAATGAGCCATTGCTTTTATAGTTTGTTTCATTTCTAGGGTTTTGTATGATTATTGCAGTGGACATTCAAATCAGGATTTTTGTGTCAATGTTAAAAGACTGTGTTACGATTTGTAGATCAGTTTGGCAATGCTTGCTGATTTTAGGTATAAGGTTTTTAATTGAGGCTTCGAATCTGAATTGAAGTTAAAGGTAATTTTGGGATTATGCTCCCATGTCGAATTTCATATCAAGAACGGGTGTCAGGGTTTTGGTTTATGTGTGAATGGTATTGCCTTTAGATTTGCATTTCAAGCAGTAGTGATTGAACCTGAGAGTGGTCTGATTATCAGGTGGATTCGAATAGAAGACCTTTGCCTGATTACATTGAGAAGATTCAGAAGGATGTTAGTGCAAACATGAGAGGAATCCTGGTTGATTGGTTGGTGAAAGTTGCTGAGGAATACAAGCTTGTTTCTGACACCCTGTATTTTACCGTCTCTTATATTGATAGATACCTTTCTTTGAATGCTTTCAATGGACAGAAACTTCGGTTACTTGGTGTTTCTTCGATGTTCATTGCCTCGTAAGCCCCTGAAGTTCTTTAATATTCCTCATCCTTTTGTTTTTCTGAAGCCTTTATTTTCAGTCTATAATTGTTTGGTTGCTAATTTAATCATTTTGCTTGTAACAACTAGAAAACATGAAGAAATCAGCCCTCCAAAAGTGGAAGACTTTTGTGACATAACAGATGATACATACACTAAAGACGAGGTAATTTTTATTTATTTTTTCTTTTAATCTATTTCTTCATAATGGTGCTCATAATCACTCTGCTCTTGTTATTAATATTGTGTATTATAAATGTGAAGGTGGTGAAGATGGAGGCTGACATACTCAAGTCCTTGAATTTTGAATTGGGTTATCCCACAATAAAGACATTTTTAAGGTAAGAATCGGAGTTCCTTGAACTGTTAACATAATTGGCAAAAGCTTACTGCTTTGTGCTAATTTTTGTTTCTTTCACATGTTGATGTGCAGGAGGTTCACCAGGGTTGCACAAGAGGATCATAATGTAAGTAAAAATCTCATCTCGTTTCCTACTTTGTAGATCTGCTTAAGGTATGAGTATGTTTTATTGACTGTCTTAACTTTATTTTTTTGGGCTTTCTATAGGCCTCCAGTTTGCAACTAGAGTTCCTTGGATACTACCTTGCGGAATTGAGTCTATTAGATTATTCTTGCCTCAAATTTTTACCTTCTTTGGTGGCTGCATCTGTTATATTTCTTGCAAGATTTATAATTAACCCAAAAAAACATCCTTGGGTAAGCTGTTTGTGTTCTAATTACTTATGTTCTTGTTTTTGAGCCTGAAGTGCAGTTATTGTGCTAATTATTTGCATTCTGCAGACTTCTACCTTGCAACAGTACTCTGGACGCAAACCAGCTGATATAAAAGAATGTGTTCTTATCATACATGACCTGTATTTGAGGAGGAGAGGAGGCACTTTGCAAGCTGTAAGAGAAAAATACAAGCTGCATAAGGTACATGGGTTTGTTATATTTAAGGTTATGGTGTCAGCTGTTAAAATGGGAATCTTATGTTTTATTATTTGCTGGAAACAGTTTAAATGTGTGGCAACCTTGCCCTCCTCTCCAGAAATACCTGTTTGTTATTTTGAAGACATCAAAGATGGAGGTTGGGCTGGAATTTAGGATTTTGAATTATTATCAACAAGGGATTTGGCTTCATTGTACAGGTGAGAAAGTGAGTTGCTAACAAGTATTCTAACCCCAGACGATTGACTTGTAGTGATCATTTCACTAACATAAATTGATGGAAGAAATCTTTGAACTGAATTGCCCGTGATCAAATCCTGGGTGGTGGCATTCTTGTCAGTGCTAGTCATATATAATCAGATGCTTGGAGGCTTCTGAATTCCATGGATTGCACTGGTAAAGCCAGCAGCGACGACTAACAGTGACATTGGAAGACCATTTTCTGCATGTGCAACGGGCATCTAACTCCTTGAGAAATGCTGGTAGTATATGTTGACAGATACACAGTTGATTGGCTTTGGTTTTTAGCTGCAATGCTGTATGGACTTGAAGAAGATATGGACTCTTAATTTCGTAAATTTTAATGATGCAAATTCTCGTGTATAAATTGATATCTCCACGGGGAATCATCATGTAAATGTCTTCATTATAGTGTACAAAATACAATGAAATTAGTATTTATTTATAAAATAATGTCATATTTATTTTGTAAGAAAGTAGTAATTGATTCAAATTATAATTTGCAAAAAATTCAGATTTAAGATCTACAGGATACTCTATCCATCACAAATATTAAAAGAAAAGTACAAATTTTGCATTAACTAATTAATTAACATGTCCTTAATTGCATTTCTAATCAATTAATGCTTGAAAATGAAAACCTAGCCATTGATGAACCGGTGAACCAGATTTGAAGTAATGGATTTTACACGACTTGATTCAAGATAGCCAATGTTTTAAATTGGGTTAAAGTTGACAGACTATAATACTAATATTAATTATTTACTGAAGAGGTATTAATTTCAGGATTTAAAGTGGTAATTACCATTGCCAAATCAACGGTACCCTTCATTCTTTATTATCAACAACATCGTAAGAGGCATAAAGGCTGACTGATTCTTGTAGTAAGAAGACGATTTCAGAGATTGTTCATGCACGGAGTCTCCAACTCTTGGGCTAGCCCTTGGTCCGTGAAAGGTTGAGCGTGGTTGGACGTGGACGACACTTGGCCCGTAGAGGTTCATCCTTAGGCACAGAGAACCCACCTCTGTCGGTCATCTCCGCTAAGTCTTCAGAATTTCTTTTCCCATTCAAAACATTGAATCATTGATGCCAATGTCAATCCAACAATGCGAAAACCCAAACCTTCCCCAGGACAACTTCTCCTCCCCTACCCAAGAGGCATCATTCTGAATCCATCTCTTACGCCTTCTAATCCCTCGATTCTCTCGGGCTTAAATTTGTAGGGCTCCTCCCATAATTTAGGATCACGATGTATCCCTCATCGGGTTTTTATAGTGCTCCCCTTATGGAGTCCACACCGGACTTTCGTAGTCGTTGCCCAAGTGTTTTCCGACGAGTAAATACGGGCCGTTGGCGAAGATGATGTCTTGTTTGGATAAACATTCTTCGGCAGCGACGGGGAGGAAACAAGGAGAACACAGCGAGAGCCGAATTTGAGGAGAAGAATCGGGCCGTAACGAGCTGAGATTTCGGAAAGAGTTCGATGAGTGGTATTTTGAAGAGGCAGAGATGGCCTATGATTGGCAGAGTTGGGAAAGGTCTTGGTGGGAGATTCCCGACCTTGTCAAGTAAATGGTTTGTTAGAACGCGGCGAGCGATGAACAGAACAAAGGGCATAAACATGGTGTCCTGTCCGAAACAGAACCAGTACTGGCTGTTGCTTGCTCCAATTAAGACCGAAGACACAAAACCTGAGTTACGATAGAGATTTATTTACAGTCCTAACGCGTTGTTTCCAGTTCCATCAGATTTCTTAATCGTTACACAAAGAAATTCGCAGACGAGACGGTTGCCATAATTCGTATAATAAAATTATTTAATTAATATAATAAAATAAATTTATTTATTAATAATAAATTAATAAAATTTTTATTATATTTATTAAATAATATAATTTTTAATTTTTTATTAACTATTAATAAATAAATTTATCGTACTAATTAAATAATTTTATCATATTAGTTATACCGATAAAAATAA
>CP135570.1:5506845-5591653 GCA_032401905.1 Swietenia macrophylla | reverse complement strand
AGATTTATATTGATTTGTCATATCGTGTTAATAATTGTCACATTTATTTTAGATGTTTTATTCAATATATTTTTATTTTGTGCGTGTAAATTAAAAATAATATAATATTTTTATATAATATATATAATATTACCGTAAAAATTAATAATTCTATTTTCTTAAAATTTAGTTAATTGAATAATATAAATTAAAATAAAATTTTAATTATTTAATTCTTTTTAATAACACATGCCAATAATTCTCACATCAAGCCAAATGAATGTAATATAGAGGCTAATGTCTGGTCTTCATATCCATATTCTAAAGATTCTATGCCTCCAAAGGAATAAAAAATAGTAGAACTGGACAAAAGGATAGAATTCGAAAGGATTTCTTTTATAATCCATCCATTAGCAGAATGAATGGTCTACCATCAATTAACATATGGGGACCTCGTTCATCTACTTGCCAATCTTTCTAGCATTTTATGTCTTGACAACCCATTTTCTAAACAAAATCCGAAACCTCCCACCAATTCCATTTCCTTCGCTGCCGATCATCGGCCATCTCTATCTCCGACCAAATCACAGAACTCTAGCAAAGATATCACAACGACATGGTCCCGTACTCCTCCTCCAGTTCGGTTCCCGTCGTATCCTCCTTGTCTCATCACCCTCAGCAGCTGAAGAATGCTTTACTAAAAATGACATCATTTTTGCTAATCGACCTCGCATGCTCGTCGGAAAACATCTGGGCTATAACTACACCAGTCTCGCCTGGGCTCCCTACGGTGACCACTGGAGAAACCTTAGACGAATCGCCTCCCTTGAAATCTTGTCCACCCATCGCCTCCAAATGCAATCTGACATTCGTCGGCAAGAGGTAAGTTCATTGATCCGCCGGCTCTCTGTCAATCAAAACCACACGGTTGATTTGAGGACGGCGTTCTATGAGCTGACAATGAATGTCATGATGCGGATGATAGCTGGAAAGCGATATTTTGGCGATAACGTAGCAAATTTGGAGGAAGCGAAGAGGTTTAAGGAGATTATTGTTGAGACTTTGAAGGTGGGTACCCAGTCAAATATAGGAGATTTCTTGCCGTGGATTAAATCCTGGGGCCTAGAGAAGAAAATGATTGATTGTCGGAAAAATAGAGATGAGTTTATGCAGGTTTTGCTAGAAGAGAGTAGAAAAAGAATGGGAATTGACAGCTCTAGTGAAAAGATAAAAACTTTGATTGAGGTTTTGCTGGCCATGCAAGAAACTGATCCTGATTACTACAACGACGAGACCATCAGAAACTTCATGCTTGTGAGATATCTATCCATGCAATTTATCCTCTTCATGTGTTCTTGGAATATCATATAACCTGTAACTTTATATAATTGTATGCAGGTTCTAATATCAGCGGGAGTAGACACTTCAAAAAATACAACGGAATGGGCACTTTCCCTCTTGCTTAACCACCCGGAAGTCCTGAAGAAGGCTCAGACAGAAATAGACAACAGAGTCGGACATTGCCGTCTGATCGATGAATCAGATATGGCCCACCTTCCATACCTTCGCGGCATTATAAACGAGACTCTCCGAATGTACCCACCTGTACCAATGCTAGTACCTCACGAATCATCCGATGCGTGTACTGTACAAGGCTACAACATCCCACGTGGCACAACATTATTTGTCAACATGTGGGCCATACAAAATGATCCCAAAATTTGGGTGGATCCAAGGAAGTTCATGCCAGAGAGATTTGAGGGACTAGAGGGGACAAAGGATGGGTTCAAAATGTTGCCATTCGGTTCAGGAAGAAGGCGCTGTCCTGGAGAAGGATTGGGCTTGAGAATAGTTGGGATGGCATTAGGATCGCTGATCCAGTGCTTCGAGTGGCAGCGAGTTGATGAGCAAATGGTCGATATGACGGAAGGAATCGGAGTGACCATGCCAAAAGCCCAGCCGCTGCTAGCTAAATGCCGCCCACGCCCAACGATGGTCGACTTTCTTTCTCAAATCTGAATTAAACTTGGTTCAAGTCTTTAGACTATGTCAATCCTGTGGAAACGTTATAATCAGCTGATGCTCATGTAATTACAATGTTGGAATAAAAAATATCAGCTGATGCTCATGTAATTACAATGTTGGAATGACAAAGAAACGCATGATAACGATTAATCTTACTTAGGGGTGAGCACCTTCACACTAAACTGATGGAAAACTTATAATAAATCGAATTGAATTGAATTAACTTAAACAAAAATAAATAATTTTATATTAATTTAAATTTTAATTTTAACTCGAATTTGTTCACTCTTAATCTTTTTTTAAGTGTTTTTATAATTATTTTATTTAATACTAGTACCGTAATTGGGCTAGTAGAATGGAAACTCAACAAAGTTTGTGTTGTGCCAAGCTTATTTTCACACCCAAAATGATTTGGATGAGTAAAAGATTGATGGTTGAAATAATTTCATAATGTGATTGGCAATGGTACAGTTCTGAATTCTGATGCGGCTTCTTCAGATTTATCTTCTTTAATATTTGTTTGTGAATAACTTATTCTGCCATATGGCATGCAGAATGACCCGTAATGAAAAGAACGGTGCTCGATCTTCCTGTTGTCAACATGCGCATGCCAAACTGAAAAAAAGCATCCCATCCCATATCCCAAAGTTTCCTCCATCCTTAGAAATAGTACTACCACTTTCTGATCAGATGAGGAAATTTACTTTTGTTGGAGATGATATGATAAGAATGGCATCAAATTTCATTGAAAAGCATTTGGATGCTTTTAATATCGATCGATTGCACATGTTCACTTCCCTATCTGTTTGCTTAAAGTCCGCAATGAAAAGAATGGTGCGCCCGCTCTGTATTGCCAACATCAAGGGAAATACGAATTGTATGATTGTATGCAATTGCTGTTGCATGGTGTCCCACTGCCACAGTGCCCGCCACCTCTTAATTATAATGCGAATGTCATGGAACAGATTGACCGACTTTGAGTTTCCTCTTGATTATGATTTTACTTCTGAGACCAGAAAATCAAATGAAATCGGACAAGATCCTTGTGGGATTTACGTGATTCCTCCGAAACTTGGAAAAAACTGAAGCATTAGCGAGATAAAAGGCTTGAGTTTGGTAACTTAAATCATTGCTGTGGATTGTAAATTCCTAAATTAATCACCTACAGTTCCGGTTACGGTCAAAACACGACTACAGTCATCTCTTACGTTGTAGTATTCTTCGTGTCATTTTGCCGCTAAAATGACGAAATACCCTATGCCCTGTGACGTGTCAACCTCCAATTAGCCAGAAGGCTCCAATTGTAAACAAACTCTACGTCGCTTGGTCGGAGTAAAATAAAAATTATAAATCCAGCATCTCCGAACCCGAGACTCCGCACTGGCTCGCCCACGCCTCGAGGTGAGATCTTCCCTGTGCTGGACATCTCTAAGCAGAATCTCTTGCCGCAGACAACCTAACGAAATTTCGAATATTCCGTTTTGAAATTTATGGACGCCTCCGAATCACGGGCAGAGAATGGGTCCAAAGACAACGACGAAACCAACCGCCTGCTACCATCCTCATCGGACGACGAGGAAACCGCATTCGAGTCACGAGAGAAAATCTTGATCGCCGATACAGATTCCTTCGACGTTGACCAAGTGCCGCCTTTCTCGTGGAAAAAGCTTTGGCTATTCACGGGACCGGGTTTTTTAATGAGTATAGCTTTTCTGGATCCGGGAAATCTGGAGGGGGATCTTCAATCGGGAGCGATAGCAGGGTATTCGCTTCTTTGGTTGTTAATGTGGGCCACGGTCATGGGCCTGCTGATTCAGTTACTGTCGGCTCGAGTTGGAGTGGCGACGGGGCGGCACTTGGCGGAGCTTTGCAGAGAAGCGTACCCGAATTGGGCACGCTTGGTGCTGTGGTTCATGGCCGAGGTGGCGCTGATTGGTGCCGATATTCAGGAGGTAATTGGGAGTGCTATTGCTATTCAGATTTTGAGTCATGGTGTGCTGCCGCTGTGGGCTGGAGTTGTAATTACGGCGTCAGATTGGTAAGCCTTTTAGTTTTTTTTTTTAAAATCTTTTTTTGTTTCTGTTTATCTCATTGCTTTTGGATTGGCGTGGTTAATGTGATGGCTTTGTGTTGATTCTGGAATTATAATGAATCTCGTGAGAGATTTTAAGGTTATTGTTTCGTAATCCACACACTGAAGTTTGTGATAGATGATTAAGATTTTGTTTTTGGTTACTCAGACTGTAGAACCAGTGTATTGAAGATGCTTACATTTGCGTGCTTAATGAATTTGGTTGGAAATTAAGGCGTTTGCACATCATTTAATGTTCAATAACTTTGGCCTCTTTTCAATTATTGTCATAGTTTGTTTTTGTCACAGGTTACTGTCACATGTTTAATTCAAACATTACATTCTTTTTGTAGCCATTTGGTGCACCTATGGAATATGTTTCTTTTGTGATAATTATTGTAACCTGTTGCTCCCTGCTCTGCAGAAAATGATCGTACATTTGGCTAACTAGGTGTTTTTCATTCCGTCTTGTGAACAGTTTCGTATTTTTATTTCTAGAGAACTATGGAGTTAGGAAACTAGAAGCTGTTTTTGCAATTCTGATTGCAACTATGGCTCTATCATTTGCTTGGATGTTTGGTGACACACAACCAAGCGGGAAAGAACTGTTAATGGGTAAGAAATTATTCAGTATGAAAGTTAATTTTTCTGTTCTTGGGTAATTTGTTATTTTCTTCTGTAATCTATAGAGTTTGGTGTGCCCTTAGTTATAAGTTATATTCTCATCCACTTTGTAGGAATTTTGGTTCCAAGACTTAGCTCAAAAACAATCAGGCAGGCTGTGGGAGTTGTGGGTTGTGTCATTATGCCTCACAATGTGTTCTTGCATTCTGCTTTGGTACAATCAAGGAATATTGATCCCACCAAGAAAGGCCGCGTTCAAGAAGCGTTGAACTATTACTCAATCGAGTCATCTATCGCTCTTTTAGTCTCCTTCATTATCAACTTGTTTGTAACAACTGTTTTTGCCAAGGGATTTTATGGTACTAAGCAAGCCAATAGTATAGGACTAGTTAATGCAGGGCAATATCTTCAGGAGAAGTATGGAGGTGGATATTTACCAATTCTTTACATCTGGGGTATTGGATTATTGGCAGCTGGACAAAGTAGTACAATAACTGGCACGTATGCTGGGCAGTTTATCATGGGAGGTTTTCTCAACCTTCCTTTGAAGAAATGGCTGAGGGCATTGATCACAAGGAGTTGTGCTATTGTGCCAACTATGATTGTAGCACTTGTTTTTAACACTTCTGAAGCTTCATTGGATATTTTAAATGAATGGCTTAATGTGCTTCAGTCAATACAAATTCCTTTTGCACTTATCCCTCTTCTTACCTTGGTGTCCAAAGAGCAGGTCATGGGAGTCTTCAGAATTGGGCCATTTCTTGAGGTAAGCCCTTTAACTTATCTAATCTGCTATTTTTTGCACTAATTAGCTTTATATGAACAGCCACAAATGGTAATTATGTTATGTTTCAGATGGTTTAGATTGTTGTTCTACTATCATGTCAAGTTATAAATCCGACTCACATCAAGGTTGGGGAGGGATATGATTTACATTTATATACTATTTAGAAAGAAAAACTGTCAGGATAAAATCACCTCCTCAATCTTCTGGAATCAATAGATATATTTATGTGTGTGTTAGATAAAGAAGTTGAATCTGTTGAGATTTGGACCGTTAAAAGAGGAGGAGGTTAGATTTCATCTCGTGGAACAGGACAATGCTTATAAACTTTGTGATAAAACAGCAAAAGAATGTCTTCATAAAAGTGAGGAACTATCTGGATGTGGAGATGCTAGTTTAATCTTTTTGTTTTTGTTGATGAGAAACTTTTATTAATAAGAAAAATGGGTCAACTATATGTTCTCTGGGTATATCCGTATAGATCACAATTTCAACTGTAGATATATGTAAATTACTCAGTTAGAGAGATCAAGTCAGTTAAATCTTTCTAGCAAAATCTCTTTATTTATTACTGGACGTAAAGCAAAAGTTTTGGGGTGATACTTCCAAATTTATATTATCTATTGCTTAACACGTAGATTATTTTCCCCAGCAACTAGATTGATAAATAAAGTGAACTACCAAACTTGAATTATTTTATGCTTTCAGAATGAATATGCAATGAAACTTTTAGTTTGTTTTCATGGTCTTTATTGGTTAGTCATAGAGGTTGATCAGTATAACTGATTGAGTAGATAATGTCATTGTTTTTTGTCACCATTTCTCATACACATAGCATTTTAGATGAGTTGCTGGGTCAGCCAAAAATCCATACCAACTATATCATACATCTCTGATATTTTGTTCATTATTTTGTAGAGGTTGGCCTGGACTGTGGCTGCCCTGGTGATTGTGATTAATGGTTATCTGTTGCTGGACTTCTTTGTTTCTGAAGTTAAGGGACTGCTGTTTGGATTTCTGGTCTGCACTGGCACTGCTGCGTATGTAGCATTTATTATATATCTAGTCACACATGGTACTGTCCTTCCTTCTACTTTGTTCAGCGTAGAAATGTCAAAGAGATACACAAATCCTGGAAATTAAGTCTACGGGGGGAACTTTGAAATTTCAGAAACTCGCTACTGTCTATGAAAGTGTGCCACATATAGAATGGAGATCATGGATCTCCTCTGCCATGATCATCTCTAACCTTCGGCATGCTTACAATGATCTATACAGATTAAAACAATAGATGCAGTCAAGCTGTAACTGTACCATTTTGCACAGTGGAACTACACAGAATCGTCATAGTAACTTATTAATTGTGTGAGGGTATTCTTTTCTCCATTTTTTGGCGGATAGAATTGATGTGATAAGTAAATTTAGAATTAATTGCGTGCTCATTCTTTGATGTAATAGATTGTACCTATCATAGTCAAAGCTGACTTTGCTAGTTCCTGGAAGGGGCTGCTCAGAGCTACAAGCGAAATTTTGCAATCCTGTTGGCTATTGCCATGGAAATACTGCCATCTTCTCCTGTCTATTTTCTATCTAATGTTGGGCTTTACCGAAATCAAGAAACGTGCAATACTTTCCTATAAACTACGTCCATAGAGTCAATGTTCTTGCAAAGTTGAAGCTATGTGCAATACTTAGCTGGATTTCAGCATTGTCCAGGTGCAGATGCCAATGCCATTTTGGTTTAGTTCAACACAAGTGCACATCAGGTTGAGTTAGTCTACTTTTGGCAGAAAGAAACGAAGGTGATCGGAATTCACATCATAATTCGCACGTTCTTTTTTATAGAAATACATCTACAGTGCAATATTATACTATGATAATACTGTAAAATTAATAGATTAGATTTTTTATAGTCTTTTATATTTTTGATTAATTTTATTTGTTAAAAATTAAAAAAACAAAAAAATTAATGAAAATAAAATTTAAAATTTTTTTATACTGATTTGTACTTAGATTTTTAAAAGTTAAAGATATAAAATATTAAGAGTTTCGTACTTAATATTTTTACAAATAATATGATAATTATATCTAAATAAATTACAAAAAAAATTCAACTTAACACTCAATTTAAATATTTAAGTGAATTTATTTAACAATAATTTTAAAAATATTTTTATTTATTTTAACTATTTTTTGGTATATAGATAGAGTTTATCTATTTATTCGTAAGCATATAATACGCCAAATTAATAAATTTTTAATGTTTTTATTGATTTTTCATAAAGTAAAATTAATATTATTATATTTATTTTCATAGTTATCATTCTTTGTATTTCTTTTTTTAACACCAACATTATTTATTAATTGTACCATACTTATATTTAATTACGGAAAATTACCTAAATCACAATTATATATTTATCTTTAAAATATTAAAAAAGAATATAAAACGCTGTCGTATAACATGCGACAGGACAATAACAAAACAAAATCTGTGTTAGCTAATTGGTTCCACAGAAGAAACATACACTTCCTAGGTCACAGACATTTGCCACGTGTACACAGGTTGTTTCTCTTTCGTTCGTTTCTCCAGTCGTATGTTTCCATTAATTGCATGCAAAACTGCAAGTAGTGTTGGCATATCTGGGCGGCAATCTCACTCTTCATCCATGACTCTCTGTTAATCCCTTGCCATTTATGTTCAAAAGCTTTGCCAAATACCAAACAAACCACCCATATTCTACATGAACCAAATCTCCTTGTTCCTCAATTAAAATCAATTTGTATCTTCATATGAATAATTAAATACCATATAAATTATAAACCCCCTTCAAGACGCTTACTCTCTTTTCTCCCAGTTTTCTTCTTTTTCATTAATTGATTGATGGCGAACACAAACGGTAACCGATCTTTTATGGCTGAAATGACCTGGTCTCCGCTTTATAGTGAGTTAACGGATATCCAACCCCGTCGCCGCTATCCTCTACATGGAACTTTCTTGCAAAACCCTCCTCAGGAAACCCATCTTGATGAAACTCTTCTATCTGGCTTTTCTCGTCTCCATGTGAATCGAGACTACTGCTATGGGTCTCTTTCTGATAATCTTGTAAGCAGTGGTTTTTTGTCAATACTTTCTCAGGAATTGGAACAAACAAATCATAATTGTTTGAGTATGAATCTGCAAAACTGTGATGGCATCGCTTTTAGGCCTGTGGGAATGCAAAATTGTAGTTTTGATGGTTTTGCCACTGGTTTGGATTCAACATCGAATAATTTCAGTCAAATGAGATCAAACCAAACGGGGTTCTTGCGCGGTTATACAGACGGAGAACTTAACAATGATTTCTCAATCCTGCCATTTGCGAAGCGCAACATTTTCGTGAATACTGCGTTGTCGAAAGACTGGACTACTTCGAGGTCCGGTTTGACAATTAAAAAGGAACGCTTGTCTGTGGAAGATTTTAGGGGTATTATTGTGGCTGTTGCCAAGGATCAAATTCAGTGTCAACAGTTGCAGAGTATTATAAATGGTCGCTTAACAAGAAATGAAATCGATATGATTTTCTTGGAGGTGATTGATCGTGTGTGTGAGTTGATGATTGACACTTCTGGGAATTATGTTGTACAAAAGCTTGTAGAACTGAGTAGTGAGGAACAGAGGACTCAAATTCTTCTAATGCTGACTAAGATTGATTTTCAACTCGTTAGAATTTTTCTTAACACAGATGGGTATGTTTTATTTTCATGTTTATTTGTTTGAATTGTCTCAAAAAATGATTGACAGAAATGCTGTATTGAAACTAATATAATGCTGTTTCTGTTTGTTGAGCATAAGTCGTGCTGTACTGAGATTATTAGAGAATCTTACCACCCCACAGCAAATCTCACTGGTTGCATCGGCTCTAAGCGCTGGTGCAGTGGCATTAACTAAGGATACGGATGGTCATCATGTGATCCTGCATTGTTTGAAACATTTCTCTGATGAAGACAATAAGGTAATGTTCAATTCTTTTGGATTGATGGCCATAATCTTTTATATATACTCTGTTAAATTACTCACATCCTGCTGCAATTGAACTAAGTTTCATGTATATTTTTAAGACCATTTTATTATATGTTTGGATTATTGGTGCAACCTTACCCTTTTCTTTACTTTAGTTTGCTTTGAGATGGATACTAATTACAAGTTTCTGAAATAATAACTGCAGAAGTTATTATTAATCTTGATAATTTCACTTTCTCAAGTCAAGGTAGAAGATTGTTCAAGGATTTATCATTTCCACTTAATATTATGGATTCTGGCTAAATGATTTTGATTGTTGCCAAATCGTTATTCATATCTTAGCTAGAGGTTTAATTCCAACAACAAAAAATTTGAGATTATGTGGCAAATTTTGTGATAGCTTGCTGATTCTTGTTAGTGGTTTCTATGAAGTAATTGAGTGGTGTTTCTGGATGTTACCATGCTTTTTTGACTTTTGAGATTAAAAACAAAGGACTGTCATGTTTCTGCAGGGATTAATTTTCATTGCATCCAGGATGACAATTTCTTGAGTGTGCTATTATTGTCGTGTTCTCAATGAATAACAAACAAACATTCCTTTACTCAGCAGTTCTTGCAATTTCTTTTGCTTGCTAGTAATCTATGTTCACAACTTAGCATGTTTGGTACAAAAAAATCATGGTTTGAAATTTCAGAAGATTGTAGAATGATTTTGTAATGGTTGTGTCGTTAAAATTTGCTCTAGAAATTTGCCAAACAAAATTTTAAGTGAATTTTTAGCCTGCCTTTAACTGCTGGAAAATATATATATATATTTTTTGGTATGAAAGTTTTTAGTGAAATTCGTAATACTTACATTAGTCTATCATATACAACTTTAATACAAAGATGGTTTATTAACTCATTTTTTGTAGTTTCTAGCTGCTTTGCTTTGAAGATCTCACTTGTATTGGAGGTAATTACATATGTATATACATATACATGGAAAAATAAACAGTTTGTGCCTTTTTTTTTTATTGAATAGTGACAGCACACTATAATTGACCACAAAATATGCACACAAAATACATTTTTACAATCTCAACTGTACAAAGTCAAAAGGGAAAACTATTTTTCTTTTGAATTCAATTAAAAGATCTCATAGAAGATGAAGTTTGCAACATCTCGAAAGTTATAATGAAGTTAATGTTCAGCTCAGTAATTGTATGCATGTTTTCAGTGACAATAAATTATTATCTGGCCCTTGGGCTGGGGAAGATCATGGAGTCTATTCAGTGTTGCTTGATGAGACATGCATCACTGCACTTGTCTGTGCAGGTGCTTAATGTAACACTAATGAGTGGCATGTTGCTGCCTTTCTTTCCAGAAAACTAGTTAACAAGATGGTAATGGAATCTTTTTTTTTTTATTAGCATTAATCTTACTTTACTGCTAGGACAATCATTATATAAGTTTTATGAAACCAATACTCTGAGTCACTTTCTCTTAATTCAGTACTTGATATTGAACAAGGCATGATTCTGGCTTTTGAAAGTTCTAACAATTGATTACTTTTGGCAGCATCTTTTGAATGTGGTGGCAGATAATTGTTATGGAATTGCTACAGATAAAAGCGGGTGTTGTGTGTTGCAGCAGTGTGTTGAATACTCTAAAGGGGCACAAAGAGAGCATCTTGTGGCTGAGATAATAGCAAATGCTCTACTCTTAGCAGAAGATTGTTGTGGGTTAGGTTTCATACACTCTTATGCTTATTTTACCTCCTAATTAATCATGATCTGAAGTTGACATCTTTTGTCTTCTAACCAGCCTGATGTGCTTCTACAATTTCTTTCTTCTTTAGCAACTACGTGGTGCAATGTATACTCGGTCTGAGGGTTCCACAGATAACTGCAAATCTTCTGAGGCAACTTGGAGGGCGTTACACGTCTCTCTCATACAATAAGTATGGTAGTAATGTCGTGGAGAAGTGCTTGATAGAATTAGGAGAACAGCAGTCCGTGAGAATTATTATGGAGTTGCTTAGAAGTCCACATGTTTCCATGCTTCTTATGGATCCTTTTGGAAATTATGTTATCCAGTCTGCTTTGTCGGTGTCTAAGGTTTAAGTTTTACTCAACCTCCTGCATATCTATCTGCAGACTGGTTTAAAGGAACTAAGAAAGGCTGACTCTAATTTACTTAGCTGTCTTGGTAAATGGCTCCGAGACTCGACTCAATGGAATTGAGCTTCATAAAGTTAACCCTTGATAAGGGAAATTGGACTTATCCAAGTTCAAACTGCTTGAACCTTCTTCTATTTTGACTTTAAAACCCATGGATAGTGCCTGAGATTTTGATTAGATTCTGATTTATTTTTCTTATCCTTTTTTGATATATCAGGGCCTAGTCCATGATGCTTTGCGGAAACTCATTAGGATAAACTCTCCAATGATGCGCAGCAATATCTATGGTAAAAAAGTGCTTGCTTGGCTCGAGAGGAGGAGGTTGTCATACATATAGACATACAAATGAAAGGGAGGTCTATTTACAAAATTTTCAAATATTCTAGATCTCATCCCATTTGTATTATGTGTTTACTGTCCTATATGCAGCGAGCCAGCGAGTTTGTAGGACTGTTGGTGGTGTTATAACTCTCTCTATTTGTCATGTGTCATTTTGTAGGATTTTGTTGTTGGTATTTTGAGCTCTTGTCCTTTCGATTGTAAGTTAATACGCCAAGCAAAGGAACCTTGCCGGAAATTCGGAACGAAAGCCCCTATTTGCTTGGAACTAACATAAATTTTTATTCTCAATCCACTTGAGGGGATTTGAGAATAAGGAATGATACAGAATTGTCCTCAAGCTGTACATTATTCCCAGCTATGCTTTGCTATTCCCTCTGTTGGTTGTTCTTTGTATACCATCCCTATTGTGCAGTTAGCCAATAAAATCCATCCATTTATTATTTTGAGATTTTGTTTTCTAATGCCTTTCTTCTGTAACACGTGTTGCTCACATGTCTCTTCAGGGACACTGTCATTACAACGATGGAAAATGAAGCTATAAACAGGATTTCCATTCACATTTCTGTAAAGGCCTCTCGCTGAAGCAGAGGATGCCACTCTTTAGTATTAAACGCAACGTTTTGACGCTTGGAACAAATGAATTGATGATCGCTTGCTTTCTTGCTTCGCTCTTGTTATTGCCGTTTCCGTTTATTCATTAATTGTTGACTGAATCGTTTTTAACCATAATGTGGCAGTTTCTGATTGGTTAAGATCTCGACTTAACCGCATCGTAAAGATTATTATTGTTGACTTGTCAACCCTTCCATTCCATTTCTCTTCCTTTAAACAATACGAACGGGGGAGAGGGCAGGGAGAATTCTCTTCGCCCGCTGACCGACCGCTATCGCCATGGCTTCCCTCTTCTTCACTTTCATCATTGTCGGAATCCATCTCATCCCTGTCAATTCCATTAACGATATTAAATTTGATCAATGGCCGTTGATTATACCTCTCCATCTCTCATCACCTAATTCTACCTTGCAACGGGACTCAGATGATCGACGCAGACACCTGAACCAGTCGCCGTTGCCGCACAAACCAAACGCTCACATGCGCCTCTACGACGATCTCCTATCTAACGGGTATATCCTCATTTCGATTTGCTTTCGCTTTTGCTTTGTTATATTTACGATTATTCAATGAATTTTGATATTTTTAAAATTCCTGCAGTTACTATACGACGCGGCTAAATATCGGGACACCACCTCAGCAGTTTGCTCTTATTGTGGACACAGGGAGTACTGTGACTTATGTTCCTTGCTCCAGCTGTCAACACTGTGGCAAGCATCAGGTTCGTTGCTATAGAGTTTATATTGTTCGTTTTCCTACTTAATCCATTTTATTTATCATTTCATATAGCTTTTGTTATTTACCACTGCAAGTCTTTGTATATTGAATACTGCTAGTGTTTCTATTCTAAAATACAATAATTGTAATATTACAATTGATCTACAATGAATTATTACATGATAAGTTGGGTAAAATTCTGCATTAATCCCATTTGGATGCTCAGAAATTGGCATGAAAAACAAAATTAGCATTTGGGGATCTAGTTTCTTCCCCACAACACCAAATTTTTTTTTTAAAAGAAAACTGTTGAATGTAGTTTAGTTTAACAGCAGTAGATGGTAGATACGACTATCAACCTTCTCTGAGTACTCTCACTGTTGTGTAACGAAATAGGAATTTACTTGGAATAGATCTGCAACATTTACAATCACCTGAAGTGCTTAGTACCACTGTACCACTTCTTGTAAATTTATATGAAGTTCTCTTGTTTCCTGTTGTCCTCTGAACCACAGCCAAGATTAAGTGATTCTAATATTAGTACTTTTCTTTTTTCCGGTTGAAAAGGTTATTTGTGGAAGTTCTGTATAATGTGTTTCTTGATTGACAACTGGTGTTTTATTGTTGTCCAGGATCCAAGGTTCCAATCTGAAATGTCTAACACCTACCAACCATTAAAATGCAATCCTGACTGTAACTGTGATGACAGTAGAAAACAATGCATTTATGACAGACGATATGCTGAGATGAGCTCAAGCAGTGGTGTACTTGGGGAGGATGTCGTTTCTTTTGGCAGTGAAAGTGAACTTGTGCCTCAGCGTGCTGTTTTTGGTTGTGAAAACGTGGAAACTGGTGATATTTACACCCAACGTGCTGATGGCATAATGGGTTTGGGTCGTGGCCGGCTTAGTATTGTGGATCAACTTGTCAACAAGGGTGTTATTAGTGACTCATTTTCATTATGTTATGGTGGGATGGATGTGGGTGGGGGTGCTATGGTTCTTGGTGGAATCACTCCTCCATCTGATATGGTTTTCTCCCATTCAGACCCTTTCCGCAGGTAAGATTTCCCTAACCAAATATCAATTGTGGCGATGCATTTTTCATAGGAATGCATCTAGTGGATCTCACACATTCACTGTAGTTTTTGGGTGGCAACAGTCCATATTACAACATTAAGCTTAAGGAAATACATGTAGCTGGCAACCCATTGAAGTTAAGCCCAAAGATCTTTGATGGAAGGCATGGAACGGTCTTGGACAGTGGAACTACATATGCTTACCTGCCAAGACAAGCTTTTGCTGCATTTAAGGATGCTGTAAGATTTATTGGCACTAGTTCCATGATCCAATTGTTGAGTCAGTTCAAAATCAAGTTCATATTTTAAAAATACAATCTTTGACTGATGCTTTTTTTTTTTTTTCGTAGTGAAATTTATGTTTCCTTACTGAAGGAACTAGGTACTGAGAAAACATATGCTTGCCAATGATATCCAATGATTCTTATTGGAGTAATGATGACTCGTTTAGGTATTTTAAACTAAGTCGTAGTGGTTGAACAATAGAGTTGGGATCATTTGCATTTACTTATTTCACTTTCAGAAACAGCGAAACATAAATGTGTCTCACATTTATGTTACGAGTTTTGTTAATACTTCTGTTTGGAAATTGTTTCATCAAGTGCTTGTGGAATCACTGCATTCATAAAATTGATATTGTGTACACTTAATTATCCTTCTGTTGAACTTGTCCGCTTTTGACATCGGTTCATATTGAAATATTATCTCTGTCTGGCGTGTGCTATGTTAATATTGTTTGTGTTCTGTTCTGTGATTGAGAGGAAGATCCTCTTGTTCCATTTTATTTCCAGATTAGAGGTTTTTTCTTCTTAGCTTAGATTTGGAACTTTTTAATTGTTTTACATGTTGTTGAGCTAAAGTTAATTTTTTGTTGCTTAAATGTCAATGAAAGATAAAATTGACTTGTAGATACTTGCATATGTTGAGTTTCTGTTGTAGGTCTTGAATATAGCTGAAATATAGACCACAAATAAGATATTTGAGAACTTTATTGATGTACTTAAATTCATGGTTATTGTTGTATCTATAAATGCAGATCATGAAGGAAATTCATTTTCTGAAACGGGTCCACGGTCCTGACCCAAATTATGATGATATCTGTTTTTCGGGTGCTGGGAGGTGCTGCCTACATTAAACAGAGATATTTCTTTTTCTTTATCTCTATAATGAATCATTATATGTAAGTGTTTCTACTGTTATGTGATTAGGGATGTCTCCCAGCTGTCAAAAACTTTTCCACAGGTCGATATGGTATTTGGCAGTGGGCGTAAATTGTCTTTGTCTCCAGAAAACTACTTGTTCCGGGTAATTTATCATTTTTGGCCCTCTTGATGACAAACTATTTTTGTTGATTATTACTATCTCAGGTACATCTCCTATCTATCTCTCTCTGGCTCACTATTTCTCTTCATGGCATGTTTTGTAGCATACAAAGGTTAGTGGTGCTTATTGCCTGGGAATTTTCCAAAATGCAGATCCAACTACTCTTTTAGGAGGTACATTACATTGTTTGCAGAACTCAAGAATTCCACAACTGCCCCCTCCTCCTCTCTCTCTTTTCTGGCCCATAGTCCTGCAAATCAAGCATGTTTGATGTGCACCAAAATGAAATTTTTTATATTTTAAGCAGATCTACCAATGCTTATCCCTAACCTCCTAAAATAAGGAAAAAAGAAAAAAAAATCCCTCTTATACATGTGCACAGAACTCCAGCGATTTCTCATAACTATGGTTTATGTGAGACAGGAATTGTTGTCCGTAATATGCTAGTCACATATGATCGGGAGAATGATAAGATAGGCTTTTGGAAAACTAATTGTTCTGAACTATGGAGGAGACTGCAGATTCCCAGTGTTCCTGCTCCACCACCTTTGGTTCGCCCCAGCAATGATACAAGTGTAGGAATGCCTCCTACATTAGCACCAGATAGTTCGCCTTCGAATGTTGTTCCAGGTAGAATTTCTTTACCACATATATGTTGCCTTTGAGATTGTCCTAGAATTCAAGTTTGCATCCTGTATTAATTCTTAAACCATGTTGGTAGGGGATTTTTTTTTTTTTTTTTACTGAATATAGTTTTTTTCCCCTTTTAGCTTATTTCCTTGCAATATGCAATGAATTGTGACCTGTTGATTGCAATTTAGGCAAATGTTTCCAGTATGCACTGAAGTTTAGGAGTCAGTTTCTTCTGCCCCTGTTGTCGATGAGGCTTTTGCAAAAAATGAACATGAACACTATTTTTGTTCGAATGTTTATCATGAAAAGTAAATATGTTTAACTTGGATTTTTCTTTTCATATATTTCTCTTTTTGGGAATTGATATACTTGAAAGTCATAACATCCGATGCTTTTATCATTTTTCATGGATTTGGTAATTATGACTGGTCGACAGTGCATCCAAATTCTAGTATGGTAAATCGTATTGACTTCACACTGTTGCTTCGCTATAGGTTCTCTCATAATATTGCCTCCTTTGATGTGATATCTAGGTTCATTTCGAGTTGGATTTATTACATTTGATATGTCAATTAGCCTGAACAACTCCACGAAGCCCAACTTCACGGAACTTGCAGACTACATTGCTCATGAATTAGGTGTTGATGATACGCAGGTACAAAAAAACTTTGACTTGGTTTAGTTTAAAGTTTTATTAAAAGCAGGTGACTAATTAAAAGTTGGTTTTGAAACTTATTCAGTTAATATGTTAGGATATTGCTCTTGATTTATCTGAACTCAACAATAAAACGGAAGTTTTTATATTGATCCAAAAAAATCTAACAAGCAGTTAAGTTATATGAGTTCTGTCTTGGTGTATATATCTCGGCAAATATTCTAACTATTGATTCTAGCATTTGTGGACTAAAAGTATTACATGCTCATATGCTGAATTTTCACAAGAATTAACAATATTTAGAAAAAAAATTTATGTAGATAATAAATAGATCTTGAACCAGCTTGTAAATATGACCACAGATTGTTGTTGCCAAGTTTCACTTAGCTTGGATCCTAAATCAACTTGTTTTCTGCATATACCAATGTTTGGATTCCAGGTTCATTTGCTGAACTTATCTTCCAAAGGAAATGATTACCTTGTTAGCTGGGGCGTCTTTCCTGATGAATCTGCGGACTACATTTCTAATGCCACAGCATTGGTAATGCCACAATTTAATGCCAAATATCTGTATATGCTACTTGTTCCTTCCCCATGGTTAACTCCAACGTTCACCGTATTGACTGAATGCCCATTTTACATTTGCTGTGTGCAGAATATAATTATGCGGTTAAGGGAACACCGTATGCAGTTTCCTGAGAGATTTGGGAGTTATCAGCTGGTCAAATGGAGAATCGAACCTCAAATTAAACAGTATGTCTTTCTCTTATACTACGAAAAAAGGGAAAAGGTCTTTTATCTCTACCTAAATGAATGTTGTTTTTGGCATTTCTTTATCACTAAGAACAACTGAGCAAGCATTTTTTTGAAGCAGTGTGCCTTCTAAGAAATTCTGGCCACTAAAAATTCAAATGAGATTGGCAAATCTTTGTGCTAATACTCACCTGTGGTATATCAAATCTTGCTCAAGCACTTCCCTAAGTGGACTTATTTCTGGCTGACTCAAAATGCCACTTGGAAATAGTACTTTGGAAAGGGCTGAACTGAAACCCAATATATGTGCAAAAGGGGTCTATATTCTTTCCTTTCTTTTTGCTGTGTGGGTGAGGGATTGAATCGGGTCTTCTTCCTTGCTACAGTTGTCTTTGTCCACATTTATTCATGGATATGTAGAGATTTCCTTTTTCAGTTAAAGTAGGTTCGGAACCCAAAATGATAATGAAGTAAGCTTTTCTTGTTAATGGCTAGTAGACAGTGTGCAAGTGATAGACACATTTCATGTTGTGACATCAGGTAAGAGAGGGTTGGAGTGCGAATGCTAAGACATGGTTGACTGTTAGTAGTATGGTTTGTGCAATTGCAATTGCAGTGGGGGAGTGATGGACTCGATAAGAACAGTGTCAGGCATGAGTGATAGCTTAGCTGCATAGCATTATTTGTCAGCCTGCAGAAAGATTGAAAGTTGTGTTGAGGTGTTGCTGGAAATTTTGTGTTGGTGCTGGAGGGAAGGGGCCAGAATTGAAAAGTTTGAAGTATAGAATAACAAAATAGTAAAGTTGAAGAGGCCATATTTTAGAAACATATGATAAATTAAAGAGAAAAATGATCACTTTTAAATGTTGTTGGGGGGAGGGGGCTAAAGTATAAAAGAGTTTATCTTAGAGATTAATTTATAAATATTTATTTGTTGACTTCAAAAAAAATTTGTGGCACCAATTTATGTTTTCTTCTGTCGTTTGCTGTCCTGGCATTGATTATGCGATTCCTGATATGGTTATCTGGAGCATTTCAGGCGGTGGTGGTGGCAAAACATTGTTGCAGTAGCCGTTGGAATACTTATCACTCTGGTTCTTGGTTTATCAATTATGGGGTTATGGTCAGCTTGGAGACAAAGACAAGAAGCATTGAAATCATACCAGCCCGTTGGTACCATTGTTCCCGAGCAGGAGCTTCAGCCACTTCAATCTTGAAAGTTTCTATTAGGCCGGATTAATTATGTTCATGGTTTTCATAATTTTTGGTAATCCGAGGAAGTCCTCTTCCTCTGAGCGCCCATACCGATTAACTATGTTGGCTGGCACATCAAAGATGGCGTTTTGAAAGGGATTAGCAAATATGCGATCCCTCTTATGTTGTACAATCAAAAGGAAACGTAAAAGGGAAATAGAGAAGAGGGTGATAAAATGCTTGTAGTTATTGAATCATGCGAGTTGTGGAACGTTGTATGTATTGTCATAGACAAATTAATAGTAAAAGGAACAGCATTGTCTTCTCATTTTCCGATTGCATCTTAAGATAGCTTTAATTTGTTGATGATGGGTTATGAGGGAGCTGCACATGTACAAACCATTGCCTAAAATTCAAATTCTAAAATACACTCTATTAACAAAGCCTAAAGTTGTTGCTAATGCAAGGTTGTTCTTGGTAGTGATAAGTAGGGTTGATAAATCAGGTTATTATTTGGCATTTGGTTCGTGTTAAAACAAATTAATTTTAATATTATTTATTAATAATTATATTAAAAATAAAAATATTTATTTAATATAATTATTAAATAATTAAATATATTATAATGGTATACTTATTTAATATTTTTATTTATATTTTTATAATATTTATTTTTTAAAATACTAATTAATTTTATTTTAATGTAATTATATATTTTTTAAAAATAAATATTATAATTACATATTTTTAAAATAAAAATTATAAAATAAATTTATTAAATAATAAATAATTTAGTACAATATAATTATTCGAATAATTAAATTATATCATAAATTAATTTAAATATTAATAATTTTAAATTTAAATTCAATACAATTATTTATTTTATTATATATTAATTTAAATCTATAAAATTTATCTCCAATTATCAAATTGTATTAAAATTTATAACCTTAATAATAATATCCCCCTTTATATATATATTTATAAGCACAAACCACCAAATCCGCACCCCCGCCACCCCATTGCTTGATTCTCCTAGTCGGAAAGCCGTGGCTGCAAGAATCCGCTGGATCTCATAAAGAGTAGGGGCCACATACCAAACAAAAGCGTCCGTTACGTCGTCCTCTGCACAAAACGAATTGAAAAAGCATGCCGCCAACACAGGGAAGGGGATATAGGTTTGATGTATTTGTAAATGTTTTTTTTTTTTTTGGTCACTTTCATCGAGGGAGAGAAGTCTGCCACAAAACGAATACAAATCATTCAAGGAGAGAAGGGAGAGAACTTTCAATGAAGATTTATTTAGTATTATGAAACAAACCTGAAGCTCAATGCAAGAGTAAGGACCCCTTATTGTCTTTGGTAACAATATTATTCTATAGCAGCTACATCTGTGGTCCTTAATTGACTACTGTACAAAGCATTTACGCCCATAATTAAGTGGACAATAAGAAATGGGTTAAAGTGGAATGTAATCTAAGGGCATTTGGGATTGCCCTTAGAGTTCTTCATGTCCCTGTAACAAGGGCACTCGTCCTTGTTCCCATAAGTCCCAGATGGAACACAATTGCACTTCTCACAGCAGATTCCACAATACTTCAAGCACCGATCCTTGACTCCTGCTTTTGAGCACCTCCCCGCACACTTTGAGTCACAGAATTCTGTCAACATAAATATGTAAACCATATAATGAAACTGCCATTATAAGACAAGAAGAGATGCTAAACGTGTGAAGAGTTGCTAATTACCTGAGCCAGCCAGTGATACCTCGAAGAAAGAAGAACTGAGAAGAAGAGAAACGAGGAGGAATGTGATAAAGACGGGCTTCATTTTCTTAACAGAGGGCAGTGACGAACAAGCTCAATTAAGAAGAGGAAAGCTTGAGAACCAAAGAGAACTGCTAAGATAACAGGTTTGCTTTGTTGAGAACCAGTGCATATGTAGCAAATAGGGGGTGATATGCAAGGATTATTTATAGTGAGAAAAAAAAGGAGTAGGTGAAAGTTTAAAGAAAATGCTTACAAGGAAAATAAATACAATACCAACAGCGGATTACAGATTGTAAAGTGGTATTGTATTGATGATTGATGGTGGAGGAATCATCTGGATGGCTGATCATCATCCTGATCATGATCAAACTTTGGAGTAACTCAATGGTAATAGATCTAGAAGAGGATAACCCTTCCTACATATCAAACCATTGCTAGTGCCAATAGATTTGCATATGTATTTGTCTTACCGTAGACTTTTAACTGTGTCTAGTAGATTCTTAACTAATTTCACTTTACTACTAAGTTTTTCTTTTAAAATTTGTCTTGAGGTTACTTGAAGCTTCCATTCTTACTTCTTCTCAAGGATTAAAACTCGATCTTTCTATTAAAGCATTTAATCCTGAGCCCATCTTATTATTTCCTTATTGATAACGCAATGCCTCATAATTGTATTATTGCCCTTTCCAAGGGCCAATTTAGGCTTTGTATCCAATGACCTCGAGTTGCGTTTGTAGGCATCCCTCGATCCCACTTTGAGAAAGGGCACAAATTGAGTGGGCCTAGCTGTGAAAAGAAATGCACTTTGAAATCAGATTGTCAAACCTTCCAGCTAATTTCAATATGCAGTAATAGTAGAGTTTCCTGCGCGTTACTTTATGGGCCAATGATTCTTTCTCTAATGGAAATGGCATCATGATTCATGGTGCTGGATATCTCGGCATTCCATTTCCATGGGTGTGATTCTGACCTTTTCTTCAGTTTTCTTGGTTTATTATTACTGAAAAGAACTCTCAGGAATGCGGAGAGAATTGGGCATGGACAAGGAGTGGAGAGAGCTATCAGCAGTTCCTTTTGCATGAATCAAGTGCCATGAAAGGTGCATGGTCGGCACTGTTCTTTCGCACCAAAAACATGACATGTCACGTGACCTGTCAAGATCCCAAAATGAAAAGAAAGAAATGCCAATTCATCGATTTCTGATGCTTTCCCGGACGGAATAAACCAAACCAACACAATTCGTCGCATAGAATGACACTCTTTAAAGAATTTCCTTCGCTGCACGTCGTCGTCCAGGCTCGGAAGGCCAAGTGCAGGCTCATAGGGTTAATATTAGGAAATATGGAGCCTGCTTCTGCTTCTTGTAGTCATGGAATGGAATGCCAAGTTGCCATTCTGATACCACTTAATACGGGTCATGACTCGGAGGACGTGGGTCTGTGACTAATGACTATGTCTATGTCCAATATCCATAATTAATTATCGCATCAATGCCTTCAACGTGAGAAACCAATCACAGCCATCATTATCATGCAGCTTCACATGAAAAATAAAAGCATTTAAAGAGAGAGTGATAAGATAAGCAAGGGAAGTTAATGCAAAGCCTGTCGAGGACTGACTCAGATGTATTGAGGGGTTACCCATAGGGGCAAACATTGAGCCCACTAACTGAGAGACGGACGTTTTGGCAATTTATTTTGCATGTAACACGTATAACGTAGTAAGAAATCCTCACCTGCACCTAGCCACGAATTGGATGGCAGCTGTAAAGCAATGCAGAATCGGGCGCTCTTACCTTTTCCTCGTTCATTCCCACGTCGAATGAATCTACACCATTTTAAGTTGTTCTGTGCACGTCCTGGGCCACGTCCCATGTGCTTGAGATCATCAAATATGTCGGCTGCCATTTTCAACTAGTTTCACGAACCTGTTCAGAGTACGCCCATTATTTCTGATAAGGGTTGTGCTGGGCCAGCCGATGACGAAGTCCAACTAAGTCGGGCTTGGCTAAACCTGGATTAGAATTACACAATCATATTCAAAGCCTAGTGTTTCGGTTAATTTGAACTAACATGCATAATTTCGACAGATTTGATGCCGAGCCTGAAATATTGGTCCACCGGGGATTGATCGTCGAATAGTGAATGATTATGAGAAGTGGGTCCTAAAATCATGAGTCATCAGCTCATTTCCAAGAACATTATTGCGCTTCTGTACATCATACTCGTTACCTTTCCATCTCTTACGATAATAATAAGTTACAACTGAGCACTGGTCTCAATAGCATGTTCTCCGCCACCATAGGCCAATACTTTAAACCCGAGCGTCAAAGCATCCCAGAAGATGCCTAAAGGAAGTTGGGCATTGCCAAGTTTCCTGAAGGGACATTGAAGGACCTAACCCGTTCATTGTATTTGTATCAACCCAAAGGCATTCAAGAAGGAAGGGTAAAGGGCCCCATCTTTCAAAGCATTGGAGTGAGATGATGAACCATCATGATCATGATCATGATTACGGTGATTAATATAAATCTGATGGCTATGGCTGTGGTCTTATCATTCAACTCAGATTTTACTGAACAGTGGTTTGTCTGCGTAGCAGAATCGGGTATTCCTGGCGGGTTTTTTGATATCAGTTTAACCCTTTCAGTCATTCCTTGACTCCCCTTGTTACATTGTTTTATTTGCCATACGAATTCCAATTCCTAGCCCTCCCCTAATTGGTTTTGCTTTCGACCAACCCACCGATGATCGCGGCACATTCAACAAAATGAATTACACACTGTAAGACATGATTTGTTCAATGTGATTATTCACACGCAATTTGGCTACTCATAATAAAATAAGTTGACAAATTAGTGCACATCATTGTAAATCATATTTCTATATCAAGTATGCTCCCATCCTATGAGCTTAAATTAATGCTCGGTAGTGGCAGAAATCACGACCCTTTTGTCATTAATTTCCCATTGCAACACCTACCCAATGAAAGCCCAAATGTGAATGAAAGAAGAGGAAAAGAAACGGGTTACCAAAAAAAGTCTTAGCAGGACGATCATTATAATTCATATATCTATATCAAGTATGCTCCTATCCTCTGAGCTTAAATTAATGCACGGTAGTGGCATAAAGCACGACCCTTTTGTCATCAATTTTCCATTGCAGACCCAATGAAAGCCCAAAAGTGAACGAAAGAGAAGGAAAAAGAAACTATTTGTTAGAAAAATGCTATTACATGGTTATTGTTGATGTTTATTATTTTATTGATAAAATAAAAAAATTTATTTATTTATTAATGATTAAATAGTGAGATATTTTTTTAATTTATTATTAATAAATAAATTTATTTTATTTTATTAATTAAATAATCTTCTCATACTTGTAGTTAACTAACAAGACTATGTCACCTAGTTCGGGAGAGAAAAAAGCACCTACCACGTTTCATGGTGCACAAGACAATCACATTGGCACCCATTCCTTTCCTTATTAATCTTTTTAGTTTTGCAATTTAAACCCATTAACAAGCTTTTTAATTTGTAGGTCTAAAGATAAAGCCACCCCACCATGCAACATACAATAATTGGTAATTGTATTATAAAGATAAGAAGATGCATATTTCGTTTAATTACTAAATGATGCACACACTCTCCTTGTCATGGCTAGATCATCTATCTTATTCTATGCCGAACTAATAATAGATAATATTAGGTGACTTGATCATCAACTACAGGTATAATTATTATTATTATTATTATTATTATGTTATGACAGTCTAAGTTTGAAAGCCAATTAAGCACGATATCTAAGTTTATGTGAATTTTGAAAATAGACACCATAACCCAATCACCTAACAACTTCAAATTGGGTAAGATTTATCAAAATAAATCTATATCTTTAATGAAATTATAAATGAAGACATAAGTTATATTTATTTAACAAGTCTTTATCGTTATATTTTTTGGACAAATAAATTTTTGATGAGCTGAATTGAAGTTAAATATTTTATTTTAAAATTTGATTATAATTATATATGTATTGTTATATTTTTTAATATAAAATATTAAAATTAAAATAATTAATATAAGAGTTGAAAATTTTAATGTGTCTTATATATAATGAATTGTAGTTAGACCTTTAATTTTGTATTACAAAATTTGATGACAAAGATACACAGAATAATTTACAAATTTATGTTTTTACATGTAATTTTGTTGAGAATGAGGGATCCCAATGTAAAATACTTGCCTCCTACGATTTAAAATTATCACACCCTTCCCCGCGTGCTTAGCGAGCTGATTATTACTAATAATCAAATTACAAATAAATTAAATAAATATTTGTCTTAAGACTGTACCACCACACACTTGACCGTTGGTAACGGCGCTAACCCTGAAATTCCAAGCGGTGTCATCTGTGTCACACGCCGTTTGGTTTTCCGTATGAGAAAAAGGTTTGTGTCAGAGAAAATAAAAACCAAAATAAAGCAAAGAGGAATGCAAAAATCTACTTAACCACTGCTTCGTTTCACAGTTTTGTTTGTCTCCCCAGCAGCAAAGCTAGCTCAATTATTTATCATTATTTCCATTAATGAGAAAACCCATTTGCGTCTCCTAAACGGCATTCTCGTAATACGTTTTTCGTTTTTCTTACTCTCGCGCAGTCTCTTGCTGTTTCGGTTATTTTGGCGGAGGGGGAGGTCGTTAGAGTTGAGAAATGGAGAGAAAACAAGGGTTCTTTTCTGCGTTAAAAGAGGAGGTCGTTAGAGGTTTATCACCGGCGAGGTCAAGAGCCGGAAGTCCTGCGAGAAGTGGGTCTCCAATGTCGAGTTCGGTAAGGAGGAGAAGAGGCAGGAGCAACCATCACAAACACGTTGCGCATCCGGAGCCTTTGATTATGAGATCGGGAAGTTTGAGGCCGGCGGAGGCGTTATCGCCGTTGAAGGAAGGGCCCGATCCTGACGGAATGGAAGGTGGAGAGTTGAGGATGGAGGGTAGGTGGGCTCACTGGATGAAGGGACAACTTGTTAGAGCTCCGTTAGCTTCGGGGTCTGCCTGTAAACGGTCGGATCTAAGGTTGCTGCTTGGAGTGTTGGGTGCGCCGCTCGGGCCTGTGCACGTTAGCACTGCTGAGCCTCTGCCTCATCTTAGCATCAAAGATACTCCAATTGTTAGTCCCTCCTTTCTCTGTTTCCTAGTTATTTTTATATTGCATTAAAATGATGTCACTGATCAGCGAAATTCGAAGTATTTTTTTTTGTTCTTATTCTTGTTGAATTTTTTATTTCTTTTAATCAAAATAAGTTTCTTTGTATTTTATGTACGTTTGATCTAATTAAATATCTTGCGCTTGGCTTAGTGCCTTCTTAATACATGCCAAGGGTGTCTTCTTGTTTGGTGGATTTTATGGTTCTTTAGCAGGAGGATTGAGCTGTTGAGCTTGGCTTTGACAGCTTCTTTGGCTTTCTTGTATTTCCTTTCATATGTTGGACAAAATGCTCTCTTATAGAGAAAGAGGAAGAAGAAAAAGATTTTTTTTTGACCGTTGATTCTGACTGTTTTGTTGATTTTATTTTTCCCTTTTTTTTGCCGGAACTGAAATAGGTGGCTCTGGTTTGAGATGGAATTTTTTTTTCCTCTTCTATCATTTAGTTGTCATGAAAATTTTTATCTTAAAGAGAAAGGGATGAGATATAATTTAAGCAATCTTTTGATTGCCTTTCCGAAGGAAAATTTGTGATGTGGGTTATTATGGTTGCAGGAAAGCTCTTCTGCTCAGTATATATTACAGCAGTACACAGCAGCATCGGGCGGGCAAAAGCTTCAAAACTCTATGCACAATGCTTATGCCATGGGAAGAGTAACAATGGTGGCTTCTGAGTTTGAGAAGGGTAATAAAGTTACTAGGAGTAAGAATTCCTCCAAAGGTGCTGAGTCGGGTGGTTTTGTGCTGTGGCAAATGAATCCAGGTATGTGGTATGTGGAGCTTGCGATTGGTGGCAGCAAAGTTCATGCTGGTTGTAATGGGAAGCTTGTTTGGAGGCATACACCTTGGATGGGTGCACATGCTGCAAAAGGTCCTGTTAGACCTTTGCGCCGTGCCCTTCAGGTGAAGCTGCTTGTCATCGCTCACTGTTATTTTTTTCACCTTTTCCTTGCCATCCACTATACTAAATGACTTGAACTTAAAAATTCTTTTCACAGGGTCTTGACCCCCGAACAACTGCAAGCATGTTTGTTAATGCAAGATGCATTGGGGAGAAGAAGATCAATGGTGATGATTGTTTCATCCTCAAGTTATGTGCAGATCCTGCCACACTGAAGGCCAGGAGTGAAGGGCCGGCTGAGATCATAAGGCATGTTTTGTTTGGTTACTTCAGCCAGAAAACAGGGCTTCTTGTCCACTTGGAAGACTCCCATTTGACCCGCATCCAGAACAATGGTGGCGATGTGGTCTACTGGGAGACAACAATCAACTCATTCCTTGATGATTACAGGCCTGTTGAGGGAATTATGGTTGCTCATTTGGGTCATTCTATAGTGACCCTTTTCAGGTTTGGAGATACAGCAATGAGCCATACGAGGACCAGGATGGAAGAAGAATGGGTAATTGAGGAAGTGGCTTTCAATGTTCCTGGCCTATCACTAGACTGTTTCATCCCCCCTGCCGAAATAAGATATGGTTTTGTCGGTGAAAATTGCGAGCTTACTCAAGGTCAGAGGGTAAGAAATGTAGCGGCTACGGCAGCACATCGAACCAAAGTTGGTTCAATAAATGTCTCGCGACATTGGTCTTAACAACATCACTTGGAAGGTAAATGTTTAGGGAACAACGGTTTATGCACTAGTAGGTGAGGTATCTAGTTTTATTGTACTGACGAATTAGAAGCTCAACTTGTAAGGTAGGGCTGCTCACTTGTTTGCAAGTTTTGCCAATGACTCTTTGAATTTGTAAATAGAGTACAATGAATTGTGGAGAATCCCCAATGGCGCCAGTGCGTGGTTTGTTTACAGTAGATGCAGATTAAGAAAAGGAAATCTAGCTAATGGAGGTTTGTTTTAGCATTTGTCATCCTTGCCTGGAAATCTAGCATTTGTTTTAGCATTGGAAGATCAAATATCTTATAGCCCATCTTATAACCCATCTTCTACGATGGTACAATATAGAAACCTTATATTTTCTACTGGGTAGTATGTAATCTGTCAATCTGTAAGCTCTGTAAAATCTTTTCTTGTGAAAATCTTTTTAAAGAAAAAATACAACTTGTAGAACTTAGCTGACCACTTAAATTTCTAAATTTAGCCGCAGTGCCAAGCCATGATTGATTCTATTGTCCGCTGTCTGGTCCCATCTCATCAGTACAGTACAGTACAGTAGAGTACAGATAGGATACCGTATTAATTCGGAAAGTGAGATGATAAAAGGAGGGCAATGTGATGTGTGAACAGAGCGTGTTGGCCCAATTTAATCAGCAGACATGTATCAATCATTCCGCAACAGACAAAAGCATGCGAAATCTCGTTACCAAGAAAATAATACTACGACTGAAACCAAGGCCCTAACGTTGTTCACGACCAATTTGCAAGGTATGTTTTGGGCTCAGATCCTACTGCCTATTGGTGACAAACCATGGAAGGAAAATGTTGTCATCAATGGTTCAAAGTTTTACTGCCACATGGTTTCGGCTTTCATATTTCTTATATCAAACAAAATTAATGTAGTTCATTTTGGCGGTAATGGTAGTGAACTGCATCCAGCATTGACGAAGGTCAGGGGCTGACACCTCACCCGATAATCATTGATAATACTTCAATTAAATTAAGGTTTCCATTGGATATGTATGGAAGTCGGGCATTATTGTTATTCTTCAGGTAAAATGTCAGAAGTATTCAAATGCCGGTGCAGGCATGGATGCACCCTTTGGATAGGAAAAGCTTACTTTTTCACACCAAATTTGAAGTAGAACTCACACAAGACATTATCTCCATGTATGGCAAAGTAAACAAGGCTATGGGCTAGTATATTTAGCTCTTCATTAATCTGAATTTGAAAGATTACAGTAGCAAATCTTTTAATACCTTTAACTTTCTTGATTCCATAGCTCACAGTGATTGGACTGCGTATCCAGTGTTCATCATCATGATCTTAGAAATCAATGTAATTACTTCTCACGCCGATTGTACTAGCAAGCAATAAACAAAACAAGCTTATGCATCACAGATGCCATGCCAGTTAGAAACTACAGTATACAAATACCCCTTTACACCATCATGATAAAAATAGTAACAATGCATTGGCTCATTTTAATTAGCAGGAAATTTTTAATCTCAAGTGCTATTAATAGAGACAGATTGAATCCATTGATTCTGCTTTTCATGCTTTCCAACTATATGTAGTATGTTTATATAGTAGCCGCATATTCTTGAGACCTTCAATATTTGTATGATGATGCTGTGTTTTTAATCTATTTCGAACTTCTTCTCCGAGCTTTACCAGTTATGGCGTTAATATTTATTTGAAGACAGAAGAAACTAAGGAATGTGAAGGGACCACATATCGTGCTTCCTTCATGTCCCATTTTCAAGATGGCTTTGTGGTCCCTCTTAATCTGAATGCGCATCACATTATCGACAATAAACCAACATCCTCAAATTTAAATTCTAAAACCAGTGCACAGGTTTACAGTATTCTGCGGTTCTGTCCTCGATCTACCTAAAATTCTATAAGCAGATGACTGAAAGGTTTTGCTTCATTTCCTGCGAGGTAAATGAATCAAACTGATCATCAAGAGGCAGCGAATAACACAGTGAGTGCAATTTTCTATTAAGCCTTCTTCCTGTCAGTTGATCAATTAAGAGAAACGAAAATCTAGATTCCGGACAACGTCATGACAAAATGTGCACAGGAAATCTGGAAACTTGTTCTATTCTGAGTTCGTTGGTGGTATTTAGGAGATTTCGAAGATATGCTATCGTGCTTAGTGCTTACGTGGTCCTTTGTCACATAAGACAAAAATGCTTTTTGTACGTACACGCAGATTAAAAAAAAAAAAAAAAAGAATGAGAAAGCAATCTGGGAAAGCATTTCCAGAACGAGGGAGGTCTAAGGACACTAAACCCTAATTAACACAACGAGAGGTCAGGACCACTTTGCTTTCTGGTGTGGGAAGCACTTGCCGAGCACAGAACAGAAAGTAAACAAAAGACAAAAAAAAAAATGAAAAAGCTTAAAAAGGCTAATAACACACGAACGAATTGTTTTTCTGCAAAGAAAAAGCTCAGCTCAGGCCTCAGGGCAGGCATTTACGCACTGTCTGATGGTAAAGGTAATTAATGTACGTAGTTTCAGAAAGGATTGCTCAAGCGGTGGCTTGATCAAAGATTGCCACATTGATCAAAACTGCGGCCTGCAGTGTGTGATTAAGCTGTACTTTGAAGAGGAGTTATAGAGGGGAAAGTTCGAAGATAGCCAGCATAAGGGTTGGATTGCAAATTCTGCCTGGGCCTTCGTCTTCTTAATTAGGTTTAAATATGGTTTTCTCGATCAATTTTAAACAGGCAAGTAAGGAAAATCAATTCATCGTTCTCTCTGATGCCTCGTGACTGTATATATTAGTTATTCAATGTTTAAGACCGTCAACAGATCGATGCAGCAAAGTACAATTTCTGTCAGAGCTGGCATCATTTACCCTGCCACTATGATTACTACGGAGACCTAATCTAGGCTAATTTCTCAATAAAAAGCAACGAAGCACTCTTTTCAAATATGGAAAATGCTTCTACAGTTTTATATTGAGAATTATTTAATGCGCCGCTAGCTAGGTCTCACTTCACTGCCACTTCCACTTCCATTCACTCCCTAATTAATCTTTTAATCGCTTGAATGTTCATCTAAATATACCCTCAAAGTAATTACCAGCCCAATCCTAAACCCTAAAACTTCATAAACCATGGATTCTCTGAAGGCAAAGGAGAAGAACATCCCCACCACAACCTCTGCCAGTACCGAAGTTAATATTCCTAACATGGGCACGGAGCAGATTTGCACCAACCTTTGTTGTTTCTTCTGCACCATGAAAGAGCCAGACTCTTCACTCAGGAGAGCTAGAATAGCAAATTTTTTCCAGGAAATGCCTCTCAGAGATGACCAAGAGCATGTTTTGGTCCTAAGTGGTCTATGGAATATTGCCATGACCCAACCAGATGATCCAGTCTTCCCATCCCTGGGCATCTTTAACTGCATGGCAAGTTTTATCCACAAGGGTATCAATAATAGAGATTGGCTTCTCAGGGACCAAAATATTTACATCCCTTATTATGCAGCTCATGTTATTGGTTCTTACACCATGAATAAGGTTGAGTTTGCGGAGAAATCGGTGCGTTCAGGGGTGATACCTCCATTAATGGAGCTCTTAAGAGGAAAGATCAGTTGGGTGGAGCAAAGGGTTGCGGTTCGAGCACTTGGCCACCTTGCAAGTTATGAGAGAACCTTTGAAGCAGTAGCAGTTTATGAACAGGAAGTGGTAAAATTAGCTATGCAGTTAGTTTCTAATTGCCTTGATGTAGTAGATGTTAAATTCGTTGCGGTGAAGGATAAGAAGAAGAGATTGAAATATCATTGTGACTTGCTGACCAGAGGTGTAGGAGGGTTAGAAATGGAGAACCGGAAAGCTGAGGAGTGGGCTAGCCAACTTCAATGCTGGTCTCTCTACCTTCTAAATTGCTTTGCTTGCAAAGAGAGGTGCTTGGATCTCATTTGTAAGCAGGAGTTCTTAGTGGATTTGTGTTATATGTGGGGTGGATTGGTAAATCACAATTCTCCGGCTGGAGTTGGTCTCATCAGAATCTTATGCTACGGTAAAACTGGAAGAAAAAATATTGCTGAATCTAAAGAAGTCATAGAGAATCTCGGCAATCTCTCGAGATCTTCAGATGATTGGCAGTATATGGGAATTGATTGTCTTCTATTGCTTCTCAAAGACCCAGATACTAGGTACAAAGTTATCGAAACTGCCACCTTGTTTCTTATTGATTTGGTTGAATTAAGCAGCCTTCTAGATAGACCAAATTTGGGAGAAGCAATCACCAGAGCTCTCCTTTTAGATCATAAACAAGCCGAACTGAAATTTAAGAACAAAAAAGTTCTAAAAGCTCTAGAAGAAACATGGAACCTTAAAGTAGAAAGGAGAAAGAGAGAGAAATTGATGTCTGAAGAAAAAGTTGAAGAAAGAAGGGTTATGGTGGGCTTGATAAAACAAGAAGCAAAGCATAGTTTTTGGTTGGGAGAGGTAGAAGAAGCCGCAATGAAGTATACAGAAGCTTTAGAGATTTGCCCACTGAGGCTAAGAAAAGAGAGAATGGTTCTCTATAGTAATAGAGCTCAGTGTCATTTGCTGCTTCGAGACCCAGATGCTGCCATAAGAGATTCAACTCGAGCTCTTTGCCTTTCCGTTCCGGCAAATTCTCACTGTAAAAGCCTCTGGAGAAGATCACAGGCTTATGATATGAAGGGTTTGGCTAAAGAAAGCCTGATGGACTGTATAATGTTCATCAACGGCTGTATCAGATCAGAGACAACCAAACGTGTGAAGATTTCATACTGTGCAGCACGAATGATCAGCAAGCAAATGGAAGCCACGTGGCTTTTTGCCAATGCTCGGTCCAAGAATTTAAGCAGCCATGTGAATGAAGTACAAGAATCGTACGGCGAATACAAGAGCGGCAACGACGAGCAACAGTACCAGGAAATGATGGGGCTGACAATGGAGAAGAAAAATCTCGCATCTGGTGAGTATGAAAACGGATGACACAAACAACCACTACCAAAAATTCAAATGGGTTTTCACTGTCTTTCATCATTTTCTAACATGGCGTGCCAAAGTCGATCTAACTTTTGTTTTCAACCTTTCCAGGCTTGTCCACCATTTTTGAAGAACCAGCACCACTTTTAAAAGGAGGGAGCAAGAGATACGTAGAAAGGGCAAGGAGAAAGAAAGCTGTTGTTGCCCGATCTATGTAAACCAGAGAAACATTAATGGTGTGGCATCAGGTCTTAATTTCTGTGGTAGATCTCAAATAATCTGATGGAAAATTTTGGCTTTTGAATCCACCCACGGTATCATGCACATTATAATTATTAGTTAGTACTTGTGTAGCTAAAGCTCTAATAGCTCTTTACCGTGAAGCTTTTGGGTTCGTGAGATAACTTACTAGAAAAGCTAAAATGCCATTATCATCGTCCATACAGTAAACGATGCATACGATCATTAGCTTTTGATTCAGCCAATTTCAACAATCACTGGCCAAAACTTTCCGAGGATATTCATAATTTAAAATTAAAATTTAAAATTTCACTGCATCAATTATTTTAAGATCGTTGATATAAATATTTACAATATATGCTATATATCATTATACAAACAAGTCTTTAACGAGATTTATCATATTAATTGATTTAATGTCGCTGCACAAACAAATCATGAGCTAGTTTAATGACCTGATAGTCAAACTGTGCTCAATTAAATGATCAATTAAAGAACAAGAATAGGGCTAATTACGGTTTGGCAGATTTTTACCCAGATTCAACTACAGACAAAAATAGATTGGATCTGCTTTTGGACGTAGGCTAACCCTATATATTAGACTTTTTGACTTACAGCCATTGCTGTTCAACATATCATGCAACTTACACAGTGAAACATAACGTACTGTAACTCCATTAGTCCGAGTGAAATGATCTCTGGAGCTCGAAGATCAATGTTTGTTCAGACAGAAGACAATTATTGTAAGGAATTGCATTATTGTGTCTGTAGACTTTTAGTTGAAGGGGGTGGGTTGTATGACTAAGCCCACAATTCAGGCCTGCTGTTATGATTTGGTTTAGGGCCAGACTGTCTGCTGGCCCGTTAAGTTCAAAGAATGCCGCATTGTTCATTTCCCTCTAGAAGTATTTCGGGGGTTTTGATTTTGTCTACATGATCCAAAATTTGAGTCCCCTTATAATTTTAGTTCATCCTGAATTTCTCTCTCATTTTTGGTCAAAGGGAGACTTTTGTACAATTTTATCCCTACACGTTGTTAGCTCTTCGTTTCCCGTACGAATTTCAATCCCTTTGATAAATTGTGGTTTTTTACTCGATAAATCTAATTTATTGTGCAAATTCATAATTTTTTTAAATAAAATTCACAAATTAACAAATAAAATTTAAATTTGTTAATTAAAATCATAATTTATCTAATAAAATTTATAATTTATCGAGTAAATTTACCAATTATGAAGAAAAATAATTATTTTAAGTATATTTTCATTAAATTTATATTAAGCTTAACTAATTATTATTTTAAAATGAAGAACAAATAAAATTGCGTTATGTGTAAATTATTATTTTTTTATTTTTAAATTTAAATAAATATATAAAATTAACAAAAAAATTATTATTTGATAAAAATAAAAATAATTAGGATGGACTAATATTATAAATTAGCCCGAGAATTGCTATGTTAATCCGCATCTGACTCTTCCTATAAAATGGAGCAAGACAAGACAGTCCCCGCATCAATTAATCAACACTGGATTGGATTTGAATTTAGTGGATGATTTGCTTCTGTTTGAATTAAATTTAAGTAAAAAAATTGAATTAATAACAATCGATTTATTATTATTTTTTTCATAATAATTAAATTAATATATTTTTAAATTTATCTAAATTATTTGGGGATGGATACTCATGTTAGATTGTTATACGATGGAAACATGCAGTTTGCTGGTACAAAAAATTGGCATTTGACTAATTTAATTAATTTTATGACATGAAGAATAAATTATTCAGTTTAAGAGGACAAGTTGAAGACTTTTGTTAATAAAATTTACATGGGAGGACAAGCTGTTGGAGTTTCCAGTGAATGAATGGTATAAAGCCACGTGTACTCGTTATCGTTAGTGTGGTCCGGAATTCCGCCGCCCATGTGACTGCTCCCGTCATCTGAATTGTCTCTCTCTCTCTCTCTTGTTTCTTTCCTTTGTTCTAGATATTTCTACATAAATCGAGGCGGAAAGTTAAGATAAAAAGCAGTGCCAACCAAATTGAGCCATTGTTGGTGTCAAACCCTTCAAAATTACGGCCCTCATTTGTAACGAAAATGAGCTGGTGGTGGGCTGGTGCTATTGGCGCTGCTAAGGCAGGACTCTCTCACTGTCTCTGCGTATCAAGTTGTAGAGATGTTCGTATTCATATTTGTTAACATTTTAACATGTTTGTTTTTAATTTTACAGAAGAAGTTTGGAGAAGATGAGCAACCTCGAGACTACCAGAATGTGGGGTTGATTATAGGGGTGACTGGAATCGTGGGTAACAGCCTTGCCGAGATTTTGCCGCTTGCCGATACGCCCGGTGGCCCATGGAAGGTTTACGGAGTTGCCCGACGACCCAGGCCCAAATGGAACGTTGACCACCCGCTCGAATACATCCAATGCGACGTTTCTAACCCGGACGAGACACAAGCCAAGCTCTCGCTACTCACTGACGTCACCCACGTCTTCTACGTATCGTGGACCAGCCGCCCCACTGAAGCCGAGAATTGCGAGATCAACGGCGCCATGTTTCGTAACGTGCTCCGTGCCGTCATCCCAAACGCACCTAATCTCCGCCACATCTGCCTCCAAACGGGAGCGAAACACTACGTGGGACCTTTCGAGTTACTTGGCAAGATCCAGATACACGATACGCCTTTCACGGAAGATTTGCCAAGGTTAAACGCACCGAATTTTTATTATGTTCAAGAAGATATATTGTCTGAAGAAGTTGAAAGAAAAGAGGGCTTGACTTGGAGTGTGCATCGACCCCAGGTTATATTCGGATTTTCACCCTATAGTTTGATGAATATTGTAGGAACTCTGTGTGTGTACGCAGCCATATGTAAACACGAAGGTGCTCCTTTGATATTCCCTGGGACTAAAGCTGCTTGGGATTGTTACTCGGTTGCTTCGGATGCAGATTTGATTGCGGAACAGCAAATTTGGGCAGCAGTAGATCCTTATGCAAGAAACGAAGCTTTTAATTGTAACAATGGAGATGTTTTCAAGTGGAAGCATTTATGGAAGGTGTTGGCTGAGCAGTTTGGGATTGAAAATTATGGATTTGAAGAGGGGAAGAGAGTAAAATTGGAGGAAATTATGAAAGGAAAAGATGCTGTGTGGGAGGAAATCGTAAGAGAAAATCAGTTGCAGCCCACAAAGTTGGATGACATTGGTTTGTGGTGGTTTGCAGATTTGATATTGACTGTTGCGGGGTTGGTGGATAGTATGAACAAGAGTAAGGAGCATGGGTTCTTGGGTTTCAGGAATTCCAAGAATTCGTTCATTACTTGGATTGATAGGATGAAAAGTTACAAGATTGTGCCTTGAATAAGCGTCTAATCCCAAACAGTATTAAATAAGTGTGAACAAGAGTAAGGAGCATGGGTTCTTGGGTTTCAGGAATTCCAAGAATTCGTTCATTACTTGGATTGATAGGATGAGAAGTTACAGGATTGTGCCTTGAGTAAGCGTTTAATCCCAAACAGTATTAAATATTCTGTTCATGTATTTGAGTCTGATTTAGGTTGATATGTCACTTAATAATAAGCGTATATTTGATATTCATACAGAGCAAAATCTAAATTACCTGTTGGGATCGATGAATAAAGGATTATTAAACAACTGTCAATCTCGTGTGCATGCCATAGTATATAAAATTTTATACAAACTCGTACAGTTATTGAAGATTAGCTATCAGGAATCTTACAAGCCCATAATGTATGTAATGTTATCTTATGTGGTGGACAGATCGAATAACTTTGTCTGAACCAGTTTGTAAAGCCAATGTTAGTGTCCCTTCCAATGTCTTTTAGTATATCGAAATATTTGAGTACATACAGAAAAATTCTATGATCATATCAGCATTGTAAGTACGAGATATCAGTAAGAACACTGCATATTTTGAAAATCGATCTATCACTATTATGATTGATTTGTCACGAGACCGTGCGACATTATGGGAAAGTGGTGTATTTGAGGATAAATTTTTGACAACTCGAATATTATTAGTTGTAAGTAGAAGCAGTAACAAAAGAGACGAGAGGCAGTGACAGATTGAACCATTGCTGTCGTCAAACCTTCCAAATTACAACCCTTGTTCATTAACAAAAATGAGCTGGTGGTGGGCAGTTGCTATTGGCGCTGCTAAGGCAAGACTCTCTCACTGCCTCTGCGTATCAGGTTGTAGAAATGTTCGTATTCATATTTGTTAGCAATTTAACATGTTTAATTTTGATTTTACAGAAGAAATTTGAAGAAGATGAGCAACCTCGAGACTACCAGAATGCGGGGTTGATTGTAGGGGTGACTGGAATCGTGGGTAACAGCCTTGCCGGACCGCTTTCCGATACGCCCGATGGCCCATGGAAGGTTTACGGAGTTGCCCGACGACCAAGGCCCAACTGGAACGCTGACCACGCGGTCGAATACATCCTATGCGACGTTTCTAACACGGACGAGTTTTTATTATACTCGAGAAGGTATATTTCTTGAAGAAGTTGAAAGAAAACAGGGCTTGACTTGGACTGTGCATCGACCACCAATTATATTTGGATTTGCCACTTGTAGTTTGATGAATATTGTTGGTACTCTCTGTGTGCGCAGCCATATGTAAACACGAAGGTGCTCCTTTAATATTTCCTTGGGACTGAAGTTGCTTGGGATTGTTACTCGGTTTCTTCGGATGCAGATTTGATTGCGGAACAGCAAATTTGGGCAGCAGTAGATCCTTATGCAAGAAACGAAGCTTTTAATTGTAACAATGGAGATGTTTTCAAGTGGAAGCATTTATGGAAGGTGTTGGCTGAGCAGTTTGGGATTGAAAATTATGGATTGGAAGAGGGTAAGAGAGTAACATTGGGGGAAATTATGGAAGGAAAAGATGATGTGCGGGAGGAAATCGTAAGAGAAAATCAGCTGCAGCCCATAAAGTTGATTGAAGTTGGTGTGTAGTGGCTTGCAGATTTGTTGTTCAGTGGTGAGACTTTGACAGATGGTATGAATAAAAGTAAGGAACATGGGTTCTTGGGTTTTAGGAGTTCCGAGAATTCGTTCATCACTTGGATTGAAAAGATGAAATGGCACAGGATTGTGCCTTGAGTACGTGTGAAATCCCAACATTGTTTATATTCTGCTCATCCAGCAAGTGTTCCAAATGAGGGCAGCTCCATTTTGAAGTTCACAAGCAGCAAAACACCATAGGATTTTCCCCCTATATAAGATGTTATGCAATCTACTGGAAATAATATATCAGCACCATAGACAACAGAAATGCCGTGCCTGTGTTGAAATGCACTGTTGGCGTTGCCTCGATTCTATACCTGAAGATGACCTAGAGTCTGATTTATGTCGATATGTCAGTTAATAATAAACATATATTTGATATTCACACACGGCACGATCTAAGTTACCCGTTGGGATCGATGACTAAAGGATTATTAAAGAAATGTCAATCTCATGTGCATGCCATAGTATATAAAATTTTGTACAAACTCATACAGTTATTGAAGATTAGCTTTCGACGAATCTTAGAGACCCATATGTAATGTTACCTTATATTGCGTTCGATGATTCCGGGCGGGGGTTGCGGGCTTTTGGCCCTTGAATTTGGTAGAATTGATGACTTGGTCTCATTTCATCACATATAAACCCAATTGCAGGTTTTCATTAACACCACCCCGAAACCTCGAAGCCCACTCCCAAATGCCAATCCAGTAATTGCACAAAACAGAACCAACAGAATATCATGGACTCCGTCTTCTGGGCCTTGCCGGGGACAAACAGCAGAAATAAAGACGGCAAATTCTGAAGCAACCGACAGATTCACAGACACGAAAAAAAAAAAAATTGTAAGCAATTAATATGAACCAATCTGATTTCATAGCGTTATTACCAAGCTGAACCAAATTCGATTGAATAACAGCCAATCATAGAGGCAACGAACTTATTCATGCTTATTTTTGTACAACAAGAAGAAGAATAGCAGCAAGAACAAGATGCAAATCCATCAAAAACACCATCACCGTACTCGAAATTTGACATCATCTACCACACGACAACACTATCTTAAGGAACAATCTTGTAGCCTTTCACTCTATCGATCCAGGTGACAAACGAATTCCTTGAATTCCGAAAACCCAAGAAGCCATGCTCCTTACTCTTATTCATGCTAACCAATTTAGCCTCCCTACTTAGCATAAGATCAACAAACCACCACACACCAACCTCCTCCAATTTCGTGGGCTGCAGCTGATTCTCCTTCACAATCTCCTCCCAAACTGCTTCTTTATCTTTCATAATCTCAACCAAGCTCACTCTCTTACCCTCTTCAAATCCATAATCCTCTATCCCAAAATGCTCCGCCAACACCTTCCATAGATGCTTCCACTTGAAAACATCTCCATTGTGGCAATTAAACGCTTCGTTTCTTGCATACGGATCCACTGCCGCCCATATTTGATGCTCCGCTATTAAATCAGCATCCGAAGCAATCGAGTAGCATTCCCAAGCTGCTTTAGTCCCCGGGAATTTTAGTGGAATCCCTTCTTGCTTACATATAGCTGCGTAGACACAAAGCGTGCCGACAATATTCATCAAGCTATACGGAGAAAATCCAAATATCATATCGGGCCTGTGCACGGACCAAGTCAGGCCCTCTTTCTTTTCAATTTCTTCGAACAATATATCTTCCAGAGTGTAATAAAAATTCGGTGCATCCAATCTTGGCAAATCTTCAGTGAAAGGCGGATCATGTGGTTGGATCTTGCCAGATGACTCGAATGGACCCAAGTAATGTTTCGTCCCCGTCTGAAGACAGACATGGCGGAGATTAGGTGCGTTAGGGATCACGGCACGCAGGACGTTACGGAACATGGAGCCGTTGATTTTGCAGTTCTCGGCTTCGTTAGATAGGTTGGTCCAGGTGACGTAGAAGACGTGGGTGATATCAGTAAGCTGTGAGAGCTTGGATTGCGTCTCCTCCGGATCGGATATGTCGCATTGGACGTATTCGACAATATGATCTTCGTTCCAGTTGGGCCTGGGCCGTCGGGCAACTCCATAGACCTTCCATGGGCCACCGGGTGTATCGGACAACGGCAAGATCTCAGCCAAGCTGTTGCCGACGATTCCGGTCACGCCGACAATCAGACCCACGCTCTGGTAGCTTCTTGGGGGTTCCTCTTCATCGAATTTCTTCTGCAAAATCGAAAAAACGAAAACGTTAATTAGGCAAAAATTACCTGAATAACTCGATCCGCAACGTGATTTGAGTTTACCTTGGCCGCGCCAATAGCACCAGCCCACCACCAACTCATCGTAATTGTAGAATGGAGAAACAAAAATGGTGATGATAACTGATAAAAAGATAAGGCAGTTGGGTGGATGGTAACTAACAGTCGTTCTTGATTACAAATTTTGGAGTTAAATTCGGAAATTTTGCACTGGTTTTTCTTTTCAGAAATTTGTATCTTCAGCCGCAAGGGGAAATTTGTTAAGACTGACGGATGATCAATGACTGAACACAGACGGCACAAGTAATCGCATCGGATATTGTGGATTTATCTGGAATCTCGAGGGTGTTATTGTCTTTTTATTTTATCAATGACAGGAGATGCTTATCAAGTACAGCAGCTTAATGACGGGACAACTAATGCTGGGCCCAGACACGCTTTACTCATGAACTTGTGAATGGAAAAGTCTACAATGGTGATAATATAAATGCGTCCCTCTTATTCCGTTCTCCATAAGTCTTTAACAAAGGCCCAATATCTCTATCGGGTTTGGTCCGAGTCCGAGTCGAGTGACCTTTTACCTGTGTTTTAATTTGTAGGCTGTAGCAGGATCGTCATCGAACTAGCATAAATCAATTCTGGATTTCTGGTTATTCGGGTCGCTTGCGGTTGCAGCTTTGTAAGTATGATTCTCTAGTTTCTTTATGCTGATTTTGTTGTTTGATTAACAATTTACAGATTTGTTTCTCATTTTATCTACTTTTCTTTTTCTTCCATCTGCGCTAGTTGTTCGCTTGATAGTAGATTTGGTGGCAGTGAACATAATGGTGCTTACACACTTTGATGGAGCTGGGGTTGGATTTGGTATACCTTTCAATATTTCTCATAACCGTTAACGCACAACTTTTTTCTTATTTGGGTCATGTTTTGGATTGTGAATTCTGATTCTTTTTTCAGGTTTTGGCGTGGGTTGCGGTTTTGGTGTTGGCTGGGGTTTTGGAGGTCTGTTCTTTTATCAAACTTCCTCAAATTGATTTGCTGTTTAATTTATTTTTTTTGTCAATAGGCAATTGGCTGCTTGTTCCAGTCTAATAAACTCAATAAATGATATATATACTGTATTCCTCTTCTTGTCGTATGGCGTTAACACTGTGTTTAGGAAGAGGTAAGGATAGAGTGGAAGAAAAGGAAAGAAGGGGAAAGGACTTACCTTCTTTCTGTGTGGTTGTTCGATAGGATGGAAGAAAGAAGGAAAGAAAATGGTCATTGCTTTTCCATCCAATTAATCATGGGATTGACGAAAGAGGGAAAGAAGATGATTTGCTACTTTCCAATATTTAGTGTCCTGCACAGAGAAGAGGAAAGCAGAGTAGTAATTATATGTTAATCTTACCATTATGCATTTACAGGTTGAAATTTTATATGTTGGTTCATAATTGTAATTGTTCTCTAGGATGAGGATTTTTTTTTATATTGGTTTGTAATTGTAATTGTTATCTAGGATAAGGATAAAAATATGAAATAATACTCCATTCTTCATGTCCGCTCATCTAGTAAGATTGATTTTTGAGTTTCAAGGAATTGTGCATCTTCCCCTCTTTTGTGACATAATCTTTCATTTTGAATGTGGAAAATGGTCTCTTTCTCCCGTCAACTTTTTACCTTTCCTTTCTGCCTCACAATGCGTGCATCAATGCATACAACCTCACATTCAATTAATTGTATCATGCTACATTTAGTTGATCTTTTACACTGCAGTTCAATTAATTGTATCATGCTACATTTAGTTGATCTTTTACACTGCAGAGCACGTAATAGAAAAACCTAAATAAAAGCAATGTGTTTCTCTAGGATTGGTACTATGTACTTTTGCCATCTAACTCAAAGAAGTGTGCTGCTGATTGTTTTTATGATTTTTGAGGCTTAAAATGGACTTCTGAATCTTTCTAATTTCCTACAATTTCCCAAGATCCCAATATTGTGTTGATTCGGGAGTTACTAATCTTGAAACAAGCAGTGCATTTTTTTTTTTCTTTGTGTGCGAGCGAGGCGTCGTTCCTTAACTCATAATATCCTCTCCCTATTATCATGTCTTGAAGTGATTGGCATTTCTTGATATAGTGACTGGAATCAATTTAATGCCTTATTTTGCTTGAGACCTAGAAAACGAAAGAGCTTTTCGAGAATAATCATTTTGAAGTTGGCCTACTAGGAATGTAATGTTCTGAGGTCATAGTCACTGATGGCTAGAACTTAGAAGTTGTTGATGTCTATATTCCAAAAGAAATGGAAAATCTAAGGTGTACTGATCTTAATTAAAGATGCTCCTTTTGACCCTACGCTTTTTGTCTTGGTTCTTGCCTATGGAAGTGAAGTCAAGTGTAACTTTGATACTTAACCTATTAGAAATTGGAGACTTTGTCATTGGATGTTAGCAATTTTCTAGGTACATATAAACTCAAGAAGATCCATATCCGCTTGGTGGTAATTACAAAGGATTGCATAACTTAAGGATTGATGTCTCTTATGGATCAGAATTGGGAGAGAATAATTTTGTTAATCTATCTGTTGAAAGCTACGCTACCCTTTTAGTTTGGGAAGATTAAGAGCTAGCTGAAATTGGTAAATGAAAATAAAAATATCTAAGGATTTCTCTATCCCAAAATAAATGTGCCAATGTCTGGTCAGGGTCTTATATCTTACTCAGAAAGGTGGTTCTATTGGTGGTGAATGATGTTGGCGTATGCATAATCCAACAACTGGACAACTGCAGAGTTTTGTATTATGGGGAACACCAGTTCCTGGCAATCAAGTTGGACATATGCAGATGGCCATCTACTTTTTGTTATGTGCATCAATTTGTTTGATTGATTTCTTAACAAGCATTTTGCTAAATTTTCACATCAAATGTATTGAAGTGTGTTTGATGGTTGCAGTTTCTCTTATGATTGTGCCTAGCTACTGTGGTTAAAGTTTCTTTTAGAATTGCACTCCTACTAAGCAGCAGATTCACTAACTTATGTTGCCGCTTTTGTGTAGGCATGCCATTGAATATTTTGGGCCTTGGTGCAGGTATAATATGAATTCATTCTTTAGTGAGAGATTATCTCTCAGTTAATTTATCATTCTTATCCCCATTTAATGATGTTTATGTATCTTCTTACAACCATTTGGGTAAGTCATTCACATGGGGATCTGGTTGTGAAGGTGGTGGATGTGGGGTTGGATTAGGCCTTGGATGGGGCTTTGGTACTGGCTTTGGCAGTAAGTATCGGACTTCCAGGGTCACATTCCAGGGCTTGGAATTTGACAAAAAGGATCATGCTGATGGGAAGGAGGTCAAATCTGTACCCGAAAGTGCCCAGAAAGTTCGGGCATCACAGTAGCTTTTATGGATGCTGCCTGACGCAAGCCAAGAGTGCCACTCAGAGAACTACCAGTCAATTTTTTCAGCACCAAGGATGCAAACTGTATAGCGAGTAGAAGGAACGCTATGCTACTTATTTTATGCCTGATGTACTTACTGTTTCGAATTCTATGATTCTGATAGAAAAAATGAAGACGGTTTGATACATATAACAAATAGTTCATCCCGAAGCTGGAAGGCTGGCAATTACTCTCTTTTCAGTCCTGCAAGTTTTTCAGGCCTCGTGAATATTAGCAGGTGCTAATTTCTTCAATTTAAACGAACATATGTTCTTATTAATTCCTGATTTCTCATAATGTTTGCAAAAGAAGAATTTGGGTTGTAGAATCTTAATTTCCATGGGGTCCTTGAAGCTTCTCTTTCCCAGTCCCTCCTGGGAATTAACAAACCCTGTGCATCAGTTACATTAATTAATACCAACCAGATCACGATTAGATGAAGAAGAGACAGCGTGTTGGAATTAAATTAAAATAGATTCTCTCTCTTTAAGTGTTAAACTTAATTAAAATAGTAGGTTAAAATTTTCTTTTAATATTTTTTCAATCTTTAATATAAATAAATATTTAAAATATAATTAATAATAAATTATTTATATTAAATTTTAAAATTTAAATTTATATTATAAAATATAAAATTAATTTATAAATTTTATTAAAATATATTTTAAATTATTTATTAATAATTATATTATGTATTAATATTTTATTAAGAATTAAAAATAAAAAATAAAAAATAATCCTAATTAATAAAAGAAACACTTTTTACATTTTCTAAACTTGGCAGTAATTGACCAATTAAATAATTACCCAACGTTCACGTAATTTAATGGCTGTTATTAACCAATTAAATTATTGTCCTCACCTCACGCAACTACCACTGTCTATGCCCAACAAAATATTTAGGTGGTCCGCACGTGCCTCTCCTTGTGGGGTGGTAGTTCGCACGCTCAAAACCCAACTCTATCTCCACACTGCAACATCGTTTATTTACCCAAGAAGTTCCTCCCTCTCTTCACTAATTGACCAGCCTATGCTAGTCTGGCAAATTCTCTCTCGTAATAACGAAGATGGCTGAAGGGAAAGTTTTTACCCTCTCACAGGTAGCTCAACACAAATCGAAGAAAGATTGCTGGTTTGTCATCAATGGCAGAGTAATTATCTCTCCCCTAATCTCTATGATGTCTTACCCTTGTCTTTCTCTCTTTTCTTTTGGGCGGAGGGTTGGATAATTTTGGCGTCGACTTTGTTTTCCCAGGTACTGAACGTTACAAAGTTCCTGGACGAGCACCCTGGAGGAGAAGAAGTGTTGATGGAGTTGGCAGGGAAGGACGCAACAAAGGAGTTTGAGGCTATTGGACACAGCCAGGCTGCTCAGAAATTGCTCCTTAAGTACCAGGTGGGTGTTCTCCAAGGTTACACTTTCAAAGAGTCGGAAATTAAGGATGCTGCCTCGTTCCAGGAACCCAAAAGGAAAGAGATGGAAGCTTTTGTCATCAAGGACGATCACATGCCTAAACATGCAGCTCTTCTCGAGTTTTTTGTGCCGCTCCTGGTTGCTGGTTCCTACTTTGCTTACAGATGTCTTGCCAGATCCAGTGAGATCCTCCATTAGATCGTCATCGATTTCCTATTTATATGTCTGTAACTCGTCTATTCCAGTGAGTCTTGTCTATCAGTCAGTCAGCCAGTCTTTCGTATCCGCTGAAATTCCAGGGCCATGCATGAAATCATTCACAATGTATTTTCCTCGTTTATCGAAAAAAGTCAATAACTTGCGTGTGAGTTACATCCCTTTCACAACTGATAACACAATTGCTGGGGGATAGGATACCTTTCCAGGATACCCATATTTGACCATTCCGTGCATGATAACCTCAAATCAAATCTCATTTAAGGTTGGTTGGTTACTTAAAGTGCTCATTTAAGGTTGGTTAAAGTAGAAACCGCAAGTCACAACCTACTGACTTCAGTTTTGACACATCCTACTGTTAATATGACTGGCCAAGAAAAAAAATGTGCAGAGCGCCATTCTTTGTGCACACAAGGAAACTAACTATGGTCTTACCAACCACTGGCACAATCCAGATACTCATTTGGATAACCAGGAAATCAGCAAAATTCTGTAGCATCGATAAATTCGAAAAAACAAATGGGTCGATGCTACTAAGAGCACAACAACATTGTGCTAAAGACACACTGACTTGTGATAGTATCTGACATCCCTTCTATATAAGCCACAAAAAATATGATAAAAACAACTTCCACAGTAGAAGTTGATGGTGCAGAAAGTTTCTATTTTCCACTTCAAGTGATAAACTTCTTGGGGTTTGATTTCTGATACTTCCAGCTTTCACTTATACAGTTAGGTAATTAGAACCAATAATAAATGAATCAGATCGAAGCAATTTCAAATGCTACATTAATCATAGCTGCAAAAATACAGATGGAGTTAAGTTACATGACTTTCTTGGATTAAAACACCCCGGCCACACTTTCTCTGTCATCCTTGTCTCTTATAACAGTACAGCAGAATGTAATCCATCCTCCATTGAAAAATCAAAACTGGAAGGAAAGTAGGTCAATGGGGTGAAAAATGGTTGGGGGGGTCCAGTGTTTGTGGTACATGGTACAAGAATCACCATAGACCTATGGTTATGTGCAGAACTTAACTTTTCACACAAGATAACAAGAAAATACCTACGTCTTTGTCTATCTAGTAATATTGTCTTTGTCTATCTAGCAATATTGTAATAATTTGGAATCCGTATTCTTCAAACACCCTCCAGTCCACCCACACTCTGCCACTATATAGAATGCTGGAAGAATAGTCTATACCTTCTTTTTAGATTGCATACAATGCAATTAAAGCTGAAAAGAAAACCAAAAAGCATTAGCCTTGATAAACTCAAAGATATCTGCTTTAAAGAGAATATATTTTAACTAAGATGGCCATCGTGCATGTAAAATCACAAAAAAAAAAAAAAAAAAAGAAGGGGTTATCATCAACCAAAATTTAGTTGGGTGGGGCAATTCATTCACAACAGATGAAACTGGTGTCTCCACAAAGCCACTAACAAAGTTATCATGAGGGCGACCTGATTATGTGTGGATCACGAGAGTTTGTAGAGAGGAAAGCAACATGGCAAGATTTGTAAGCTCTGAACAGATAACAAACAAAAATGGACAAGGTTTGGGCAAGCTCACCAAACAGGCAAAGTAGAATAACAATCCAAAATGTTACTTGAACAGACCGACTATACTGCATCTGATATTGAGACCTTTGAAGCTGTCTCTGAATAGCTCCATACCAGCCATATAGTTGCTTATCATAACAATCATCACAACCGTCCAGGCAACTCTTACTTTTTTCGTAACATGAATTTATATCCTGTTAAAAAAATTAGGGAGAAAAAATTACTATGAAGAACATGATAATAAAAAATAAAAAATGAAAAAATGAAAAGCAGCATTTTTATACTCACCTTAGTCAACTGAGAAGATCTCAATAATGCTGTATCAGCTTCTTGAAAACGGTCAGCTGCCTTCCACTTCCTAATTCCATTCTTTGACAGCTTCAATTGGGCTGCAGATCCCATGGAATTTAGAAACCCTGCGACACTGGGTATCTTGCGTGGGGGTAACTGGTGCTGTCCGTTGGAAGAATTCTGTAGGTAACTATCATCGGTAATAGCTATCTTCCAAGCACCTATGTCAGCACTAGCACTAGCAGTCCTCCTATGCCCATTTGACTTCCCCTCCCTAGCCTCCAAGGAAAAGTCAACAGATTGACTTGAATTCTTTGAACAATCAAGTGCTGAATCTGGACCCATTGCTTGTGATGCTCCAACATCCTTCCCATTAACTTTTAATGGAGCTTTGTCCTTGGATGCTGATGGTCCAGACAAAAACAATGCAAATTCACTGCACTCACCTTCATCCAAACGCACCCAAGGTAGTGATGTCTTGCCCTCTGAACGAGCTGATTCCTCTAATGACTTCTCTATTTTCAAAATTTGATCTTCAATAGCAATAATAAATTCTTGATGCCTATCTCTTGCATCGTCAATCAAGCCCTTCTTATAACTTAATTGAACAGCCCCGGCAAACTCTTCTAACTGCATTTTCATCCAAAACCAATTAAAATCCACCATGCTGAAATGAGTAGATCAATTAAGGCAAATATCTGCAAAAGCCGTTCAGTTACAGAAATTACCTGCCATTTGCTAGTGCCAAGGGCAGTATGCAGGTCTCTGCGGAGTTCCTCCGCAGCCAACATACTTGAACCATCCTTCTTTGTGTGAATCCATGTTCTATATGTTGATTCCATCCTTCACACCATTTAAACAACAGTAACATGAACACATTGATAGCAATCAAACCAAGCTGAATATCAATACCTAATGCACCAGCAAAATGTATATCAAACAGAAATAATGCTGGTTATCACGGAAATTAAAGAAAATAAGCAGCTGAATCTTAAAACGTTCCATGATTCCTACCGAACCCTGTATTATCCCACAGCCATAAATGGCCTAATTCCTAGCGCATCTGGATTAAACAAATGAAGAAATATATGGCATAAAGAATTACAAAATGCATTGAAAGTCATTAACAAATCGAACAAAGGAAAAAAAAAATTAGAGTAGCTACCTGTCAGCCGATTCTTGAACTTCCTCAGCCGCAGAGAAAAACGGATCCTTCTCCCACCGGTCAAAACTCGAAGCCATTTCAAAAACTCTCTCCAATCAATAAATTAATTAACACCCAAATGAAACGAGAATAAAATTAGAAAATATACACGAAAAAAAACCCTAGGTGAAAAAATCTTCGCTTCGAGCTATTGCCAAATTGTGCTTCAACGTTGGCACCGGATCGCTAGATTGTAGCAATCAAGAACACGAGAGAAAGCGTAAAAACGTGTTTTTTTGTTGCAGGTCGAGTGAAATAATGTCTCGAGAAGAAGAGTCACGGCAGCCACATGACTAAATAATGTGGCGTCATCAATGCAGATGATCTTGCGTTGTCGCGGGGTCAATGAAAGAGCCGCGAAGGATTGAATCCAATCCAACTCGAGCAGACGCTGCCGTTTCTTGTATCGTTGGATCAATACGAGACATAATTTCCTTCAAATGATATTGAATTTGGACTTTTACCTTTGGCTATTGGCAGTATTCGAGTTTGGGCATCATCTGTAAGGTTTGAAAAACAAAATAAAAGACCCACTGGGGAATCTAGTATAATTATAGAACATTCAGGGGAATATTCGTAATTACAGGAAAGATAAGTGGAGGGAAGTCTAATTAAAGTTATATACCCCGTAATTAATTGTCGGTTTCACAGTGTCAGTTGGGAGCAGCCATGGAGAAAGAAGAGGAGCAACTGTGCGAGGCGGCGAGCAAGGGTGAGATAGACAAGGTGAAAGCTCTGATAGGAACTGGAGCTGATGTGTCATACTTCGACAGTAATGGTCTGACCCCACTCATGTACGCGGCCAAGCTTGGCCACGCCAACGTGGTCAAGACTCTTCTGGAAGCTGGCGCACCCTGGAATGCTCTCTCGCCGTCTAACCTCTCCGCCGGAGATTTCGCCATGGATTTGGGTCACCAGGAGGCTTTTGAAGTCCTTCTCAATGCTGGTTAATTTTCTGTTGCATTACTTTTGTTTATTTTGTTTAATTACTTGTCGTTAGAGATTCATTATGGTTGAATTCGTCTATATTTGCAATTCCAAATTATGATTCTCTTCATGAAATTTTTTAGGTTCCATCTCAAAATCTTACGTTTTCTTTTTCGCCTTTGCACATTTGAATTTGTTGGTTATGATTCAGTCCAAAATATGAGCATTCGAGATTATTTAATCTCAACAACCGATGCAGTTTTCACAATTGAATACGTTGAAGAAGAATTTATTAAGTGCTTGATGTTCATCAATGTTGTACTCCCTGTGCAAATTTTTACCTGCAACCAGTATCTCTCTTAAGAAATGAAAATTTGTTTAACGAATATATTTATGTGAACCTTCACTTTTTTCCTGTTATTGGAGCTAATTAAACATGTCTGATGCATTTGTCACTCTACATTTACAAAATAAGTGTCCATGATTTTACAGGAATTCAATCTGAGTTGATCTTAGGAACTATTGAGAGGGCAGCAAATAAGAACAGTGAGTCTGACAGGAATTACTTGGAAGATAGGGTCAGCTTTAGCGAGGACAAGCTCATGGATTCCAACAGCAAGGCTATCATGATGGCTTGGGAGAAACCATTGATGGAGGCTCACGCAAAGGCTGTTTGCTCAGGAGGTGGTCATATACTAAACATCGGCTTTGGAATGGGGCTTGTGGATACAGCCATTCAACAATATTCTCCTGTTACACACACCATTGTGGAGGCTCATCCAGAGGTTTATGAGCGTATGCTTCACTCTGGTTGGGGTGGTAAGAATAATGTAAAGATAATATTTGGTCGCTGGCAGGACGTTCTTTCTCAACTTGAATCTTATGATGGTAAGTCAAGAAACATTGCCCTTCCAACTATAGCCATTCTTTATCTATGAGCCTCTATGCTACAAGGAACATTTATTTTCTATGCATCCCATTCGCTTGGTACCATTTTCCTTCTTATATTCATTTTCTGAACCATTGCCTTTTGCTATTCATACGAGGATGGACGTAAAGCTAATTCCATCTCTTTTACAAATACTAATTGTGCAAGCAACACGTGTATTATCATGTTTCCCATCTTATTATTTAGCTTTCATTTTTTTTATATGCATTATATGCTTATGATGTTCATATGAGGATAGACCTGTGTAAGTTCCTTCTGAGAACTGTGACATGCATAATTATTGATTCTCTGTTCTACCAATTTGAATTAGATAACTAACTTTGTAATTGTGATTTTCATTTTTATTTTTATTTTTTTAGAAATTCTAGTTTCATGGGACACACACACCTATTGTATTTGAAGAAGTTGATTTATATCCACTGATGATCTTTCAAGTTCGGATACAATCTAAACTGAGCATAAACTTTATTTTATTTTCTTTTGTTTGAGGCATTAATTCTTCCATTTTTTATCTTGGCTACATGTTAAGATCACAGCGACATTTTCAGACATCTAAATGAACTTATAGAAACTAAAGGGCTCGTTTTAAAATGCCACCTGTTCTTCTTCTTCTTCTTCTTTTGGCTGATCTCTTATAAAAATATTTCCAATTTTATAACTCTTTAGAAATGTTGGCTGGATTATTCAGGCATATTCTTTGACACCTATGGAGAGTATTATGAAGACCTGAGAGAGTTCCACCAACATCTTCCTAAGTTGTTGAAGCCCGGAGGAATCTATTCATTTTTCAATGGTCTTTGTGGAGGCAATGCATTCTTCCATGTTGTTTACTGTCATTTAGTTTCTTTAGAACTCGAGAATTTGGGCTTCTCCACGCAGTTGATTCCCTTGCCCGTGAAGGATTGTCTGGCAGAAGAAGTTTGGGAAGGTGTGAGGCAAAAATATTGGCAACTTGATACATACTATCTCCCAGTTACTCAGTCCATACATGATTCTGAATGATGTTTGAGTTTGCGCCATCACTTTTTCCTTTTATAATGGTGAAAGCACTTGAAATATTTAAAGCCAGTATATTTTAATGTTTTCTTCTCTCTTCATTATAAGTCTGGATGGATATGATGTAGCAGATGATTATTATCCCGTGCTTATTAGATTGTTTATAGCATGATGTATTGTTGATTGGAGGCTACGATGACATTGACATTTGCCACTATCGCGTTAAAAATGTCAAGCCACCTACTAGATACAGAAAAAAATGTACCAGCAACATAATGAACAAGATTGTTGCGCTCGTTTCAGTCTCTAAAAACCACCACCACTGTATGGCGTAAAAGCTGTTACATTTGGAGATGGTATTCAAATGTAGGTATAATTAGAAGTGACGCCATCTGTGGAGGTAAAAGCCTCTTTTTTTTTATTTTATCTACGAGAATTGTCCAGAAATTTGGGTATTTGCTGCCTAGCAAAGATTGCTTGGAACAATCTAATATCTTCCTAACTTTGCTTACCATGTCCTATTCGAGATTACCAAGTGAAATTCACAAGATACTTTAACATGCTTTAATATTGCGAGTAATTATAGATGGGAAAGAAAGAAGAATCTGGCCATAGATAGATCTATAAACTAAATTTCATTGAAGTTCAAGTAGCATTTCTTACAAGGTTTTTATGTACACTTGTTTATTCGTTTCTTCATTTTTTTTATTTCTTATTTTTCCAATCCCTGATCTCTTCAAAGAGAAGTTACAAAAGCAACTGAGTGTGCTTGCTCAGTTGCTGGATCATAAGAGAAAAGGTACCGGCCTAATGTCCATTATACCCAGAGTGACGCATCATTTGAGCCAAGTTGGGCTTCTTGGTCCATTGTTGGTTTCTAGACCAATTCTTCTACGTTTTTTTGATCATGTCCAGGTGAAAGCTATTGGGCTTCCAACAACATGTTTTCCATCTGACCACTGCAGACGAGCAAAGCTGGCGGTACCAGATGGCATAGAACTAGCTGTGAATGTGACCGTGTAACTCTTTTTCTCGTATTGTTGACCGAAACTCAGTGATTCTGGTTCAACCAAGATCTTCACTGATGGAGACTGTGAAGACACAGATACTTTGTATGCTGTGGGAGTGCCCACATTTGTTAGAGTTCTAGTGTATTTCACAGTGCTTGTGACACCGGCACCACCCCATTTGCTCGATGCCGTTTGAAATGGAACAGAGAAAGATGGGTAGTTTACATCACCCAAGCTGTATGTTTTGCTTGACACACAGGTGAAGTCTCTGTTTGTAACTTGCTTAATCTGAGAGGAGCTATAGTTCAAGGCACAAAGGAAGCCTAAATAATCATCAACAGTGGCATCATATACAAGGCCGGGATCAAGAGCTGCTACAGGATCTACATGTCCAGCGCCGTAGTCAAATGGTGTTGATGATTGTCCATTGGCAACATCTATAAGGGTCTTGCCATTTCTGTATGTTGAATAGGCTGTGGTCATGAGGGCAGACCTAATGGCTGCAGGGCTCCATTCCGGGTGAGCAGCCTTGACGAGTGCAGCTAATCCACTTACATGGGGGCATGACATCGATGTCCCCGAGATGATATTGAAGTTTACATGCCTAGAATCGCTTTCTAACCCAGTGGGACCAACTGCACCGGTCCAGCCAGCCAGGATATTTACTCCAGGTGCTATAATATCTGGTTTCAGTATTTCTGGAGTGATCAGATTTGGACCTCTAGAACTGAAGGCTGCAACAACCGGTGAAGGTTGGATCCCCAATCGTGTGCCCCCAAAAGTAATTGTGGCCGTTGGATTAGGATCAGAAGAGATATATGTCTTGATCACATCACCAGCTTTCTGGCCTACAGCCGCTGAAGGCAAGAGCTGTGCATCAGCCACTAAATCCTCCCCATAGGTTTCAGTATTTGTTAAAATCATTCCAACACCGCCTGCATCTTTCACCACCATTCCTTTTTGGGCCCTAGCATTCCCCCCTCGATCGCACACCACAATTTTTCCTGCAACTTTTGCAGGAATCAGACTGCCATTCATGCAAAGATTACCGCTTGATGAAGAATCGCTAACATTAATAGCACAAACTATCGGGACCGAAGAACCGGATAATGGTTTTCCACCATAAAGCGATACACCAGAGATATTCTTTCCATTTCCAAGGCTAATATATGCAGGGAAATCACGGTCCAAAGTTCCTGCACCTACGGTGGTTAGCCAAGGTGCAACGTTTAATACGCTGCCTGCATATGGTCCACCATTTCCAGCTGAACATGATACAAGAATTCCATGCGCCATAGCAGTGAAAGCTCCAATGGCAACAGATTCTTTATAGTATTCAGTCAGGCCTCCCCCAATCGACATGGATATAACGTTGACTCCATCTTCTACAGCTTTATCCATGCCTGCTATGATATCAGAGCCAAAACACCCTCCAAGCCAACACACCTTGTAAGTGGCAACCCGAGCATGTGTGGCCATTCCACGTGCTATCCCAGAAGCATAACCAAAAAGGCTAGCTCCAGAGACTGCTGAGCCGGCTGCCGTGGTTGATGTATGTGTTCCATGGCCATCATCATCTCTTGGTGACTTTGATTCCATAGTCTCATCAATCGGTCCTAAAGTTGCTTCATACCCTTTCGAGAAAGACCTTGCACCAATTAGTTTCCGATTACAGCTTGATGAGTTAAAGTTTTTACCCACTTCACACACCCCTTTCCAGCCGCTTGGTACTGGTCCAAGTCCTGTGTCATCGAAGCTTTTTATCTCAGGCCATACACCAGAGTCTAGGACTCCAACAATTACCTCGCTCACTGCCTTGTATGCAGGGAACAGAGTTTCACTCTTTCCTAAACCAAGGAACTCTGGTGTCCGCGTTGTGTGCAGTTCATATATGACTTCTGCCAGGACGGAGATAACTCCCGGTTGCTTTGCAAGTGACCCAGCTTCCTCATCAGTTAGCCTCGTGGAGAAGCCATGAATTACGTTGTTGTATGTGTAAAGCATGGCTGCGGAATCTGTTACTGATTTTAAAGAAGTGTCATACCACTCAAAGTGATCGCTGAAACTTGCTGGCATATTGGACTTGTCCATGTGAATCACATAAGTCTTTTTGAGTAGCTGGTTCTCTTCTGCTACAACATATGTGGAACAGAAACTCAGGAGTAAACTCAATTGTAGAAGCCTCAACTTCAACATCTTCGTCTTCTCAGGGTATAATTGAAAGCCTGATCTGTCGATTTCACGAAATTCAATTCAGTGAGTCTTTAGTGGTGACGGGGTTTCAGAAACTCAATAAGAATGAAAGAGCGTTTCACAGAGGAATAAGAAAAATTCAAGGCCCTCTCCTATCCCAATTTGTTTCCAAATGGGTCTTACACAAGACAACGCAAGCATTCACACCAGTACATCATGGTGTTTCCACAATACTTAAGAAGTTAAATTTCCCGAAAACAGCTATATTAAACAAGAAGAAGTAGCTGCGCACGGGCAGAATCAGGATCCAATGACTAATAATCTCTTGCCCTCCATTGTTATTAAGGCATGTTACGTCATGCTCTCCCAATTACCGGTTTATAATTGTGAATCACCGGCACCTGCCGAATTAGTAAAGTCATTCTCAATACTTAATCTGTATACTTGCTGTTTAGAAAAAGGTCGTAGCAGTAGTAGGCTCTATCTTTAACCTAACAAAGCTGAGAATCGTACAATCGAAATCTCGATTGATGTGCCAATAAGACAAATGGACACAGTTCCCAAAAAGGACGTCCAATCATCAGATGACTCGAGTCGGTAGAAAAGTCTAGTCAAGTGTGGCACCAATGCCTGCTTTACAGGTCGACATCCATTTAAGCATATGCCTTTGGCTAGGCCACGTATTACTGTCAAATTCGCGCGGAAATTATGCATCCTGCGGTCCAATCAAAGTTAGCTTTATTCTTTGCATGATGAAAGTGCTTTCCTTTTAGGCAGCAGTTAGTCCAGATAACGTGGTCCATGAGACTTCTCACAAAGGGGGAATCGTCAAATTGGGGGAACGAAGGAGGTTATAAACAACAATAATTACATTAATTATATGCTTTTAGTTACAATTTTGGGCGATAATTACATTAATTAATTAACAAGACACCTTGGACATACTAATACATCATAGGCAGAGTAAGTGGACAACCAGAAGAGGGCTTAGAACAATCAATACTGAATCGAAGTTCTGGCTTCTATTGTTGTCTTTGCCTTCGAGCTAAGCAATTATCATTACGTGACAAAAGAGGCATATTGAGATTGAAGATCTCTTAAACCTCTGTGAAATCTGTCAATGATTCTTCTGTTCTTCAGAAAACAATTCAATTATTCAATAAAAATACTGATGTCAGATGATAACTTGTTTTACTAAAGATGGAAAGCCGTCCCTTTTAAAAGTTGATTACAACTTCCACAGATTAACCACTTTACTTTCACATTGAAATGTGCTTCTGTTTGCACACAGCAAGTTAGGTTATGATTGTCTATGTCTTGTCATAAATTCCAGCTATTATCAGCCAGGTTGGTAATCATAGAGACGTAAAATAGAAGCAAGCAAGGGAGGGAAGAAAATTTATGAAGAAAAGAAAATGGTTGGCTATGGAATTTGCACAATCCATCGAGATTTCTTAGCTCATGAATTATGTTATGGAATCAATCCTCAACCTCTCATGGCATGCATGGGCCACTGGCAGCAATACACTAAGGGTGTTAATGCTTTGCTTATTCTTGTCTTGTCCCCACCGCATCGGTAATAACATCAAAAACTCAGCCATTTTTTCTTCGCTCCATTATCAGTTTCATACGGCCTTTAATAAAGCTGATCGCTTTCCCTATCTATGTCATTATCCTTCAATGGTTTCATCATCCCTCATACCACCACGAGGACCATGGCATTCGTTGTTATGTTGCAAACTTGTAACTTGTAAGCAGCTGATTCGATGCAGGAGTTTCCATGCTTTGAGTGTTAGCCTTGGAACCGAAAGACACTGTTCTTAACCTAAAATTTTCAAGTCGGTGGAATGTCAAGTCTCCCTCGCAAAGTTGGGCTCACTGCATTAATAATTGAAACAAGGTCGCAAAAAAGTCGTTTGTCCTTTGATTTCTTTGCTTCTTCAGATCAATGGTCTACTCATATCAGAATTGACAGTATATCAAACGCGCATAATCAAAAAGGCAGCAAGCCAAAACAACCAAATATTTCTATCAGATGATTAAGTAGTCAAGAACCCACATCAAACAACGTGGTCCGCTTGTTTTCCTTGCTTCTGGAAGAGAGTTCCACCAGTTGGTTGGCTCAATTCCTGAAAACTAACAGTTTAATTCAACGTTTAAATAATATATGTTACCACTAAGTCACTTTGAAATCGATCTTTCTTGGTGTGTATGCTTATGTGCGCGTGCTTGCGACATGTTTGTCTTTGTTTATGCACACGTGTATCTATGTTTGTGTGTGTGTGTGAGCATGCATACGAATATACATATTTGTGCGCGTACGCATGCACGTGCGCAGGTTGTATTTTGAACACAGGAGAAGCAGTTATTAACTTAAGTAGCTAATATTTAATACAATCTATACCAGCATTAGATATATAGTTACTTGGATGGTGGGGCTTTGGGTTTTTCATGGTGGCATAACTAAGAAATTATACTAAACAAGGGAAAAAGTTTGACAAGTAACACTAAGCTAACTATATTAGCAGATTAAAATTTCCTGCTTGGCTTGAATGATTTTATCACTTCTCTGTGTATCACATGGCATGTTCCCTACTGACCGTGCAATGCGATGGCCAATGGGGTTTCACTTTCTTGAAACAAGAGTTAGATGCTACTTTTTTTTTTTTTTTGGTAGAATTATCATCTTTTTTGTGTTTTTTTTAATTTTTAATTTAATAAAATATTATTATATAATATAATTAATGATAAATAATTTAAATTATATTTTATTTTTTATAATTTATATTATAATATATAAAATTAATTTATAAATTTTATTAAAATATAATTAAAATTATTTATTATTAATTATATAAATAAATAATTATATAATTGATTGGTTCATAACTTTTATGCTTAAATATGGTTTTGTAATTTATCGAGAAAAGGGGTGTAATCAGATAATGAACGGGGTGGTTTTAGTATCACTTTTATCAAAAATTGGTTCGGAGCTTGTCCAACTTCTTACTTGTCATCGCCTCGGAAAGCAGCCCTATATCCATAGTTTAATAAAAAAATTTTAAATAAAAATTATTAAATTAATAAAATAAAATATTATTAATTAATATTAAATAATCTTAATTTGGCATAAAAATAATTAAATATATTTTATTTTTTAATTTATTATTAATTAATATTATTCCCACTCTTTGTTAATTAAATAGTTTTATTAAATTATTATATATTATATATATCGACACTTATTTAAAAATTTTTATTAATTTAATCAAATGAACAGAGCAGAGACACGCTAACCATGCAGATTCCTGATCGTGATCATGCGAATTGCCCGTATCACCGGAACCACCTTGCATGCGCCATTACATTGCACACACTCGGCGAGCATGCCCACCCATTTTGCCTGCTTTATGCCTTTCACTTTTACAAAGCCAAAGCCAAAGGCAAACCCACCCCTATATATTCATTTATGCGGCCGCCTTAAGCTACGTACTTCGTTTGCATGACCAAGTCTCTACGTTGCACACATTAAGCTCTCGACTCGCCGTTTTAACTCTTCTATTCACAGAGGAAGAAGAAACCTTCCTAGAAGACTGTACAGTCGGGTAAGTTAACTGTTCTCCGTTTCACATAATACTACATTCCTTTCGTATATATTAATCTAAAAAACAAACATAAGTATTTAATTCTCATTAATTATATTGTTCTTTGCTAAGTGCTCGCAGCGAGAGTGCATTGGCATTTGGTTTGGCACGTGAATCATGGAAAAGTGTGATGTGGTTTCGTGGATTCTCATTTTCTTGTCTTTGGGGTTGGGACTCTCTAGTTATGTGCTTGTAGAAGCTACAAGAGAAGCGAGGATTCTGGGTGAGGCGAAGTTTGTAAGGCAAACTAGTCTCGCTGAAGAGGCTGGCCACACAAAGCGCCTTACAGCTGGTGGTTACGGAGGTTATGGTTCTGGTGGTGGTGGCGGTATTGGTGGTGGGAATGGGTTTGGGCCAGGTTATGGCGGTAGTCCTGGTTTTGGTAGTGGTGGAGGTGGGGGTTCTGGCTCTGGAAGCGGCACAGGAAAAGGTGGCGGGTTTGGTTCGGGCGGAGGTTTTGGCTCTGGCGGTGGTTTCGGTTCTGGCGGTGGAGGGGGAAGTGGCTCCGGCTGCGGGTCTGGTTGGGTTGGCAATGGTGGAGGAAATGGGTTTGGCTCAGGCTCAGGCTCAGGGTATGGTAATGGCGGCGGCGGAGGTGGTGGTGGTGGTGGTGGCGGCAGCGATGGAGGCGGCTGTGGTTCTGGCTCTGGATAATGATCTGAGGAAGATCATGGTCTTGTTACACCAAACAGAATCAGTAATCAACCGTTCAAAGGGGAAAATAATGATCAAATTTTCCTCTGACCATGTAATGTGTAATTTAGACTTTCTTCTAAATAAAGTCGTTGACTCTACCTAAAGAAATGGTAATAAATACCACTAATTGTTGATTGACTACCTCCACCCACCTTCATTGAGTGAGATAATAGAATCACAACGTCAAGCACAAGTTACATTCTTATAACTTGCCCCGTTGGGAACCCTGGCAGGCTGGCAACAGTTTTGTTTTTGCATTGAAAAGTTTCCAGTTGATTTTCTCTATTACGAAGTCAGGAGTTTAATTAAATGACAAACTGAATATCTGCTGTTTTCTTTGTCCAAAATGCTAATGAGAAGGCAGGGAAACTGTAAAAGAAGTAGTTCCAGCTTTCAACAATTGTAATTGAGGAACACTTACATGTTTTGATTGCAATACAGTTTTTCACTTCAGAAATTTTGACCAACATCACCTGGATACACGTTGCAAATGTCTTTATACATAACTCCGACCTGTCCCTTGATCCCTTCACGGAATTCAGGGGTCAAAGATTCACAAAGTTGAAAAGCAGCAATTGAGCAAACAAATCAGGGAATCATATCGACCAGCAAATTTGTTTAGAGTAACATCATTGTCATACTCTAGCAGCTTCAAACCGCCGAGGTAATAAATTATTGGAAATACAGATTGTTTTACAAACACACACACACACACATGGATTTATGCACAATGTCAATAGTTCTTCTTAATACATAGCATCAGCACAGTACTGGAGCATATAAATGATAGCAACAGCACACTGACAGCATATATATACTTGGAAATAAACAATAGCCCGGTTTCTGGTCAAGCAAACCCAGGAGAATGGCCCCTCTGGTTGGGGAGATCATGCACCAAAGCAGTATTTTTCATTCTTTGGCCTGAAAATTTTCACATCAAAGTAGGTTACATAGAGATTATATATGTGATCATGATATTAAGATGCAAAGCATCTATCATTAGTACAAAGACCATGGAGGGAGTGAAAATTCTGTATCTCATGCCAATACTAAACAGTGCAAATTAGATATGATAGATTCATTGTTTGACACATTAAATCAAATTTTCTGAGGCATTATTTATACCAGAATTGAAGATAACATATTAAGTGAAGTTAAACGGGGGGAAACTCGAGTAAAGATTGAGATTATGCAACCACTCAGGACATCAATCAGAAACTCAAAAACATTGAAGTTGTTGAATAATCCTACTCAAAAAGAAAATTTTGATCAAATATCACAGGAATTAACTGGTTGATTGTTGTAATTTTTTTTGAGTGAGTCCTCCACAAAAGTGCAGGACATGATTATGATTTAGTGAATAACAGGCTATCAAAGTTAATAGTACATTTCTCAATCGAATGCCAAGATGAGATAAATGAATAAGGCTTATACTTCTGAGCCTGGTAAGGCAAAATACTTTGAAATATAAAATGATCAACTAAAGTCGACAATATTTAGAAGTTCTTAGAAAGGATCCTCATGCCAGGATTAACCTCCAAATCTCTTACTCTAGAAACACACAAGGAAAGAATCCAATAATAATGTGACTGCAGGGAAATAATCCACTAATAATGTAATAAAGGCAGTTACATAATACCTCTCTTTCTTTTCAAGCAAATTAAAGACCATTACAATTTTTTTAGGGGCTGCTTCAAAAATGCACTTAAATAGCCCAAAAAAGAACAATAATGAAGATAATAAAACTGTTAACGTCCTGTTCCTAGATGGCACTCTTACGTTCCACACAAGACAATATATTTATTTTGCAAATGGCATTTTGAGTTGCCTACAAGTGATGAACTTATAAGCATTATTATTGTTTGAAGTTAAACTCTCTCAGACTGTCACAAAGAAACCCAATTCAACATTCTAAAAGGTGAGGGTGAAATCATAGCTTCACAGCACAAACGCTGCTTTATTTCTTAGACATGCATGAATATTGATCAAACTTCTCTATAAATTTCCATATGATAGGAGAACTAATTAAAAGTCAGATATAGATGTACAACATCCAAAATGAAATTTGTTAATGATAGTACCATGGATTCCAGGTTTGAGTCCCCAGTCAGATCACCTCCCTCGCCACCAGACTTCAATTCAAGGTTCCTGCAGAGTACAGAGGTCGGGTAAGAAAGACTGAAATATGATTAACAAAGCCAAGAATAAAATCAAATTCAAAATTGAGAGCTGTTAATTGATTTAAAATGATCAATCTATCTATTTTGGCAAATTACCTTTCATGTGTATGATCTGTTTGATGGCCTGAAGATAAGCTTAAGTCAGGAAAAGCGTCAGTTTTTCCTGCTGCTCGTGCTTCCAATTTACCATCTCCCTGCATAAAGAATTATGTCATAGGGCAGACAATATCCACGATGCAAAATCACTAAAGAAACCACAAGTTTTCAATGCCTCATAAAGGAGAAGACTTACAGAATAGTTCTCTTCCATCCAGCCAGGAACCCTATCCGAAAGAAGGGTGACATACTGCTCCATAGCCTCCTCTGGACTCATGTTTCCCAGCTTTTGCCAAGCATTCCTTGCATAATGTAAGCAGTGCCGTCCATCACTCACACATAGCAGCTCTCAACCCTGTTATTATGTTGTAGCTAGCTATCAAGCTATACCGTGCAACTTTGCATAGGGTTGGCCCTAAGGTGTTTTTCATTTCCATTTCTTTCCATATTTGACAAACTCCTCTCGTAGTTAATTATACAAGCCATTTTGCATCAATCTAAATTTGAGCAGTTCAGGAAATCTAGATGGTCTTCCACAATGGCATGCACAATTAAATATTCTAATAACCTTCTTGGATTTAGAAGAATGTCCGAAAAAAAAAAAACTAAGGATAAGCATCGTTCTGAACCGAACCAATTGATTATATAAGTGCATTCTTAACTACCCATTTTACTAACTAAACTAGTTTAACATATAATCATATATTCTAAGCTTGCTATGTCTATTCCCTATTTCTAGTGTTCTAAACACAATCTCTTCGAGATTTCCAAAGTTCTTAATTTGTTTGATTTTCCAGTGTTTATTTTTACCTATTTACTACGCTCAATCATTCACAAACACATCAAAAACAGGAAAAACAGAAAAAAAAAAAAAAAAAAAAAAAAGAAACATAAAAGTATAGGAAGTTTTTGTACCATTTGGAACGAGCAGAGAGCATGAGAGCCATGGGCTGCGGCTCGCGGCAAGGTCCTTCAGTAGCAACCTTGTGAAGAGCATACAACTCCATCTGCACGTCACTCAAGAAGTCATCCTTAGCACAAGACCCGACAAACTTCTTAGCCGCCCCAAATATCTTCTCCAATTCACTCCTCTCTATCCCTTCCCACTCATCATCGTCATCATCATTCTTATCACTAACCAAACCGTCCTTTGACTCCTTGTCTACCACATTAGTCTCTTCAGATTGCCCAATTATATCATTGTTTATACCCAATTCTGTGACAGTCTCTTCAATTTCTTTATTCTCATATGTCTCTCTAACCAAATCATATTCTGTATTCGCTTCCTTCTCCACTGTCCTCTCCTCCGAAGTATCTTCCCCCAGTCCCACCAACTCACTCCCGTTTTCCTGATCACGGCACACTGGTAGCTCCACAACTTCCTGAACCTGATGTAACTCTTGTTCAATTTCAACAGATTCTACTCTTTCTTGGCTTTCCGAAGCCCCCACATTCATTTTCTCACCAACTAACAATTCATCCATAACAACATCCTCATCAACGTTTTTCAACTCCTCGATAGAGGCAGAATCAACACCAGCAGACATAGCGAAAGATACAAGCTTAGCAACAAGATAAGAAAACAACACAGCAATCAAAGCAGTTAAAACCAACTCGTGAACAAGCTCCATAGTGGCCGTGATGTCAGAAGAGAAACAGATAAAAGGGCAAAAGGAGAAGAACACTGAGCGACCGACACGATGATAAGATTAGAAAGTGATCATATGTAACGCAGACATAGATATAGACATAGGAATGATCATTAAATAAATAAGTAAAAGCAGAGGGTACAGTCTAAGGGGGCAAGAATATTTGTAGAGCAGAACAAAGCATATTCTGACTTAGCTTTTACTAAATTTATTTATCGGGGGAGGAGGAGCAAGCAACTCACTGTGAATCCCTTTCAACGCACATGTTTCATACTGGCCTTTGGCTTCCATGCTTTTGATTCTTATCTTTTTCTTTTTGGAAAAATGGTAATATAAGTTTATCTTAAACCCACCTACTAAAATGAATATTTTTAATTTTATTTTATAAAAATAATTATTTTTATATAATTTTATTTCATATTACCATTTATACTTAAAATATACCAAAATATAATTAACTTTTACAAACATATATTACCACTCTTATAATACTATTCATGAGCATAGTACCACACACTCGTGATACTTTTCGCGTGTATAATACAACAAATAATACCTTTTATAAGTATATAGCGTGGTTCTTGTGAACGAAATTTTTAAAATTTATCGATTTATATTTTAAATATAAATAATTATAAAAAATAAAATTATTAAAATTAATAAAAATAATCATTTGATTAAGATTAAATTAAAAGTAACTATTTATGTAATTGAAGTTTAAAATAAGGTTGCATTTGTTTTGCTACATATCTAAATGTATTTAAAAGGTAAGACACACTTCGAAGTAATGTCTTAATGTAATGCCAAACACAATTATAATTCCATTTTTTATTTTTTATTTTTTGTAAATTGAAAAAAACAATGAAGCAGAAGTTAAAATAATATAATTAATTGCGTGTAAGGAATTGACTGGTTCAAATTTTGTTTAAACAGAGAGGATGGTATGGACTTGTAATTTATGGATCCATCAAGGTTAGTCAATCTCAGTGTAATGGCCCAAAACCCAAAATTTGCCCAAGCCCAAAGTTTTTTAAAAAAAGCCCAAGTTTTTATTTTTCTTTTTTTGGCCCATTACTTTTGTATTTATATACAGGGTACCATAAATTGAGGTGAAAAAATTGAGAAAAATAACATGAGGTCTGAGAAGGAGAAAGAAAAGAGAGGTAAAAAGAGAAAAGAGAGAGAGAGAGAGAGAAAAGAAAAGAGAGGAAGGAAAAGAAAAAGAAGGAGAAGGAGAAGCAAAAGAAGAAGAAGATTAAGAGAAAGAAGATAAGGAGTTAGAAGAAATAATTTATTTTTTTATTTTTTAAAAAAATTATTTATTTTAGTATAAAAATTATTACAAATTGAAGGAAATAAATGGACTTTATTTTGATAGTTTATAGTTAAAATTATTACTATTTTATTTTTTTAGGTACTAGATCAATTGATTTTAAATGTAATAAAATAATTTAATCAATAAATTTTTTAAAAATTATTAAAAATTAAGTGATAATTTATAGAGCTCTGAGCGTAGTAAAAATAAAAATTTGTAATAATTTTAGGATTAAAATAAAATTTTTTATAATATTAAGATAAACTAATAATTTTTAATAATTTTGAGTCTTAAATATAAATATTTTGAAAGTATTTTTATAATTATTTATATTATATGAATTTTTTTATAATTTTTTATTAATAATATATTTATTTTAGAAATTCAAAATTTTAAAATTTTTGGGTTAGATTTTTACTGAATTTTAATCTAAAATTTTATTTATATTTTATTATAAACAATACAAATTAGCAATTTATTTTAGTGAATTACGTCGGTTCTTGTGAAATATTATTTAGTAGTAATAGCGAAAAGAAAGAAGAATATTTAAAGTTTTTGAAATGGCACCTGCAGACTTATTTAAGTAGGTATTTTACGTATAATTAAGTATTTTAGTATTTTAAAAAAATTAAAAATTAAGGTGTTATTAAATTTTTATGAAAAAAATCATTTATTTTTTAGTAATATATTTGTTTTGTTATCGAGTTTTGTATAAATTCTTTGATAATTCAGAAATATTATTATTGTTGAATCATACTTTTAATATTTGCAATATTGTGAAATAATATAAGTTAATTGTTTTGTTATTAATGTGTGTAGTTTGATTATAAAATGATGTATGACATTTTATTTAACAGCGGTGATTATGAACTTAATTTTAATTCAATGGTAAAAACGTGTAAACTTGAAATTATGAATGATAGTATCTGAATATAAAATCCCTAAAGTACGTAGGCTATATGTTTCTTGAATGATAATTTTTGAAAATAATATTCTAAAATAATGCATTACACATAATAATAATATTGTGAATGATCATATTTTTATGCTTATTCTTGACTATTTACGGTTATTTTTAATGTGATTAACTAGAAGTATAATTATTATTACATTCATTTAAAAATCTCAGTTATATGTAAAAATTTACTGGCTTTTAGTTCACTCCTTTATTTTTTAGATTTATGTAGAGTTATGAAAAATAGGTGACGTAGAAGAGATAATATCTTTTTTTTTGATATATTTTAGAGTAACGATTAACAGTGTATGTTGTATTGTCAGAATATTATAAAAAGATAGTTATCATTCAAATAAATAAATACTTTAAATTTTGACGTGATTAATATTGTGTGTCAATAGTTAAAATTTTATATGAAATATTAAAAGTGTTATAAAATTTTAATATTTTGTGAATATTGTCAATATATAAGAAAAATTTTATCGAAAAATTTTTAATTATATTTTTTTATTTTAAAATTATTTTATTAAATTTTAATTTACTAATCTTAATTTTAAAAGCGATGACACTTAGATTTTTATTGCTGATTAAAAAAAAAGGAAGAAGGGTGTTAATAACCGGTTAAGTCATCGCAGTCTGACGATGAAGGCGACGGTGGGTGGCGAGCGTTCCTCGTCTAAAGGTTGGCTGCTCGGAAACTCGGGTGGGAAATGGGCTCAACGTAAGTTTGGTAGCATGCTTAGGTCCATAGTTCATTGAAAGAGAGAATTGGGCCAAGCTGTTTCAAGCCTGCTCACCCGCCCTGCTGCCTGCGTCCGCATATACTCCACAGTGTCGACATTATTTCGTTTTCATATAAATTGATCCAACGAACGCATTCAATGGAACCATAATTTCAGAGTAGAATAAAGATAAAACCAAACCAACATCTCCACAAGCAAACGCCCATTTTCTTCGAGTCACAGGGAGGAAGAAGACTGTCCAACTTTATTGCTCGCCATAGGTTCCATTCGAAACAACCACCTAACAACAAACTCTGAACTTGGGTTGCTTTATTTCCCTTGGAAAATTGACTGGCAAAAGCCCCTTTCTTGCTGTTTCTTCATTCCCAATTGGGTCCACCACTTAAGTGCACAAAAATTATGGTGACCTCCAGCTGTGTGCTTCGATTCAAGCACGACCCACGCTTTACCCAACACCTAATTTGGTTTTTCTTGGCCTATATTTATGAATATTACCTGGTATAATTCAACTACATCCCTCTTCCTTGTATTTGTCTAACTTAATCCTAAATTATACAATCAAATTATCATGTTCTGTTCCTTTAATTAGAATATTCTCGCGCTGACATATTTGTTGCTTCTCTGTATCTTATCTCCTACGTGTTATTGATGTGTCCCCAAATCTAGATTAAAACAAACATACACCATTAATGGACAGTATTAACAAAAGACAATGATGCTCAAACCCAGTGAAGAGTAACTCGTCATGTAGGGAAGGAGCCAAGAAGGGGCACCGTTCATATTTGCCTCCTAAAGCTGACCTCGCTGTATAAATATTTTATTAAAAAAATAATAATAAAAGATCACTGTACTAAATTGGATTCTCTATATAAAGCTCTCGGCGACCGAAACCCCAATTTTATTTTAGTACTTTGTGTCGTGTTTTAGAGGGTCTCAGCCTTTGTTCTTTGTTGTTGCCGGAGATCAAGAGGAAAATGGGAGGAGGCAACGGTCAGAAGTCAAGGATGGCTCGAGAGAGGAACATGGAGAAGCAGAAGGCTGCCAAGGGTAAACTTTTCTCTTTTTCTCTCTCTTCGTTTGGTTGCCTAGAAAACAAGGGAAACGAAAATTAATTTCTGAACCGGGAAAAATTATCGATCTTATTTTATCTGTAACTTGTTTCCAAATAACTGAAATCCATGGGTTCCATGATTGTTGATCCGATCTTTGAACAGGGAGTCAGCTCGAGTCAAACAAGAAAGCCATGAGCATCCAGGTACTGTTATGATTATTAGCTTTGCTTTTGTTATTATCTATTTTGCATGACTTATATTAGCTTTACTTGTTGTCTTTGGGAACTTGATGATTCATGCCGGTGTTCATATTTAGTGCTATCTATCATTTCTTGATTGTCTCAGTTTCATTGTCAAGTGAAATTGAATTTAGCAAGCTTCGATTTAGAGAATGATTTGATCCAATGGCTCTTTGTCACTGCTTGCTTAAAATGGTTGCCTTTTATCTACTTGGGAACCCCATGATGCAAAGGAATAACGGCGAACTGAGTATGTATGTATGCTTGTTTTCTAGCTATGTGCTTCTTTTGGGGTAAAACAAACGGGGTTTCATCGAATCAAAGGTCCGCATTGATCTGTAAAATGTTCAGACTTATATACGCCAGCATTTATGGGTCATCTTCAGATGAGATTAATGAATTTCTCCTATTCAATTGAGGCAGCTTAAAAGCTGAATTAGGAATTTGCATTGAATCATTTTACCCAAGATAATGAACGAGAATTGTTGATTGTAGTTGCTCCTTTGTTGTGGGCCAAACATAATGTTTGTGTTTTTTTTTTTTCCTCTCATCTGAGACTTGCAGGCTGTTTGCTTGGTGAAATATTTCTGATTGTAGTATTGTTGATGTTCTGATTTTTAGTTATTAAAAAATGTTAAGAGCTATGAATATGGCGAGAATTATCTGTTATGGTCTTGTCTCTAATGCATGGTGAATGTTGATTGCAGTGTAAGGTGTGCATGCAGACATTCATTTGCACCACATCAGAGGTGAAGTGCAGGGAACACGCAGAAGCCAAGCATCCCAAATCCGATGTATTTACGTGTTTCCCCCATCTTAAGAAATGAAACAGCAGGGAGGGGGAAAAAAAATCTGGAGTTGGGCATATGAATCCCCCTTGCTTCTCGCTAGTATCTTATTGTGATTAAATCTGAAAGCTTTTGGGAGAAATCCTTCCAGTCTTACTAATAATTGACTGTTTGTGGATTATAGTATGAATTATATATATAAAATCGTGTCCTTGGCCTGCTAATGTAATGGGTGATTTTTTATTAATCTTTGAGGCTAACTGGTTGAAGTATGCTTGCTTCGAATGGAATTAGTCGGGTAAGCACCCGCAGATCCCGACCGAAGGTCTCTATGCTTTGTGTTTTCTATAAAACGATTCTGAAAATGGCTTTCCCTAAACGGAAATTTTTGGGCAGCAATCCAACTAGGGATAAAAAATGACAACAAAGTTAGGATTCCTCTGCCGGAAAACTTAGGTAGGGATGCAGATTTATTAGATCACAAAAACTCAGATTACCCGCAGCCCGAACGCTGGATTGTTGCTGGCCTTGAACACTAATACAAACTTCAACCAGGCTAACATATCAAAGGGAAATGCACTACCAACGCCTAACTACTGGGGTATGAGCAGTGTGGTGTAAGACATGTAAATCACCACATTAAACGAGGAGCTATGAATTAGTATAATTTTGTATTAACTAACAAAAATAGGTGAACACAACAGCACTAGCAGTACAGGAGCAATATACAAACTCCCCCCAAAAAAAAAAAAAGTGGGGTGGGGCAAAACAAAGAGAGAATATGGTTTGAGAATCAATAGTACAATGTACCCTCAGAGGCGGCAGAGATTTTTGGACCATACAAGCTAACGAATTATCCGGACATGGGCTGCAGACTGTAACCACAACTGGCCAACGGACCACAAAGATTCCACGTCCAAAAATCAGAGTATACTCAAGAAGGGGCTGACTGTGGAGTTACTGCATTCGCATTCTGTTATTTTCGGCAGTTCTCACTTGGTAGAAGTAAGGATGAGCCTGAAAACAAAAAGAATTCGGAGAAGTGGGTAAGGCCAAAATAAATTGATGTCCATGAATGAACAATGTAAGAGAAAAATGCTAAGAAAAAGATGCAACACCAAAAAGCAAACAGATATTTAGAAAACATTCGGTGTTCATAGATGCTAAAGGGAGCAAGGGGATGGGAGGGTCATATTTTGATCCCCAATTCTCAATTTCATGCCTTGTCTAATATGTAGCTATATACTTGGAGATTTCCAATAAAATGAGATGTATGAAGCTTGTGGACCAACATATTTTCGGGATCTTGGGTTCAATAAGCAAAAGGGTGTTATTTCCTTCTTCTTTGCTTAGGAAGAAGGTGCTACTTCTCATCAATGAAATTTTGGATACCTATCAATAGTTCTAAACCCATAACTTACCATTGCCTCTCGGGCTGTAAGCCTGTCCTGGTGATCATAGCGAAGAAGCTTATCAAGAAAATCAATGGCCTGCGCATCATATAAATAATACCCAAGTGAATAAACGACTCTGAACTGAAAAAACTGATAACTATGCCAAAACCAAATTTCTATCATCTAAAGAAACAAAAAAATCTCAATGACCTCTGGTGAAACTAGATGCTGATTATCTGCACTAATGAATCTGGACCAAGGCTTTCTGCTATGCCTGTGATATAGATTAAAAATAAGAAGATAGAATAAGTGAGTGCCTCACAGCAGAAGTTATACTTTTACATATTCAAAAATCAAGAAGAAAAGGTTGGTTTCTTGAAAGGAAGCAAGAGGAGATATGATAGGTTTGATATAATAACTAGTTCTGCAGAATTGCATCCTCGTGTTATAACCATAGACCCCACCCGTTTCTGCTAGCACAATTTCTGAGAACAAGACCTTTATCTCACCCTAAAACTGCTTTTATTACAATGCTATAATGAGAAAAAGTCAAACCAAGATCCAATTCTTTGTTCAAATTGTAAAAGCAATTGCATAATCTACCATCAGACATTCAGATTTATGGAGAAAAAGAATTGTAACCTAGTCAGGTATACCTTCCAACTAGAGCTTCAAGCTGAGGTTCAAGCTCCAACTGATATTTGTCCAAGTATGCATTTAATTCGTCGGTTCCAAGAACCTGAAAGAAACACGCATCAGAAATGAGAAATACCAATAATACAGGCACTTATTGCAGATGTATGTGTAGGAAAAAGTGTAGTAGATTGCTTAGAATAACTATTTCAAGTAACACCAAATTTAAGATACCTTCGCAATTTTGACAAGTTGATCTTGATTGTCATGACCATAAAAGAATGGTTCCTTGCGAAAAATCTGCGGGAACAAAAACTTGTTTGACACTTTTTCATGATAAAAAAAACCAACCAACCAAAAAAAACTGCATGGAATAAGAAGTTTAGGCATAATGCTCACCATTCCTGCAAACATACAGCCTAGGCTCCACATATCTAATGAATAGTCATAGTCTTGCAAATCAACAAGAAGCTCAGGCCCCTTAAAGTACCTGCATAACAAATTGAAACAGATTAAATGTATTTTTTTTTTTTTTGAAAAGAATCCAGCAAATGAATGAAGAATGTATAATGTGAAGAGAGAAAGACACACAAACAACATAAGAATTTCTTTTGCATCACCTACCCCACATCATAATTTCAGTCTGATGAAATCATGTTCCAAAAATTATACATAAAAGAATTCTTAAAGAAATATACATTAATTAAAAGTTTATGTTGATTATGATACCTTGAAGCCACTCGAACATTATATTCTTTGCCAGGATGGTAGAATTCAGCAAGGCCCCAATCAATCAAGTGAAGTTTTCGCTGCTCATGGTCGATCATGACATTGTGAGGCTTGACATCCCTATGCATTATGCCTTGAGAATGGCAGTAATCTAGTGCCTGAAATCCCAAATGCCATGTAACATATTTTTTACTACACTTGAACACATGTCCCTTTCATACAATAAATAACCAGCACTTTTCAAATACATGCTCTATACTACTGAAGTCCACATAAGAAAATTAGTATATGAAGCAATCTGTCCCCTATAAATCCAAATCCCCCCACCTGAAAAAAAGAAAAAAAGCCAGAATAATCCAGTTTTAACTTGGAGATACATCCATAAACATCTTGAGAGGGATGGATCAATTCATTGCAGCTCACAATAAGTAGTGACAAAAAAGGCACCTCATTATCTGCACCGGTTTTGACAATAATCGGATCAAGAATGAGCACATCACCGTTACATAAGGCTCATATGCACAAAAGACTTTCACCCACACACGGGCACTTGCATTTGTGCAGAGAAACGAGAAGACAGTATAATGCATGGAACCAGCTTGCATTTATTGTATCATGTCTGCAATAAGATTTTATGATATTCAACAGTTTAAAGATTCATACGAGTGCAAGCACTTTATCATGACATGGTCCAACCGCCCGCATTAGTAGGAAAATGCTGGGTTAAAAATAATTTGTGATTAAGTGAAAACAATGTCCATCAGCCAAGTCCATCGAGAATTTTTCCACATTTTCAGTCAGATAAAATTTCAAATCAAACTTTCTTGCATCAAAATTTCCTAAATCTATAAATACATTCTCTGCATAACTTCATCGAAAGCACAAAGCTAGAAGTTAAAGAAGAGAGGGAGAGAGAGAGAGAGAGAGTAAAGCAGTCTCAAGAGATAATTTTACAAGATCAAATGCAGTAACCTTGAGAAGTTCATATATATAGTAGCGCATGTCAATAGCGGACAGTGTGGGGTACAAGACTTTAAAATCTGTACTATTCACATATTCGAATATCAAGCTAGGAGTCTTTGAGTGCTGATCTCGGACAATATCAAGCAGCTTTACAACATTTGGACCTCCACAGAGATTCTGTAATATTTTTATCTCCCTTTTTATCTGCATCAGCACCAGTAAAAATTATTATATAATATTTTTGTGCAAACAGTAAATTAGCAATGTTCACCCACTCAGAAACAGGATGATGGTAAACCATTAAAAGTAGCTTTATGATGCTAGAAACAAGTTGCACAATAAAAATTGGTACCTCATTTTGGAGGAGCAGTAACATTAAGAAATGGGTCAAGTAAAATTTTAAATTATTTAAAGTTTGATAATTGGGACAGGAGAGATTATAGATGCATGAAAGGAATATATCAGCAGACATGCTAATTATAGGCACTAAGACAAAAAAGACTTGCCTCAGCAAGTTACCAGTGTAATCAACAAAAACAGTAAATATTGGGAAGCAGAAAAATACGACAGCAATTAAGACAGTAAAGTCATGTTGAATTGTCGAGTCTATCTCAATTGCTAGTAACAGGATCAGTTCGCAACTCACTGCACCATTTTGAAGCATCGGCATAGCAATTACTTAATGATGTGTGAACATTTCCTCTGATTAGAGGCCAAACAGGGCGTGATATCAAGAAATCACCTTCTTTTTCTTGACAGGTTTAAGGATCTTGATGATGCATTTTTCGTTGTTGGTGACATTGATGCCTTCAAAAACCTCACTATATTTTCCCCTTCCAACTTTTCGAACAACTTCATAGTCATCTTGATCACTGAGTACAAGGAGGGAAGAAGACAATGTTAAACTGGGATACGCCATTTCCCAATAATTCATACATCTAATACAGACCTCTTTTGCAACCAAATACTCTACTCGTATAAAAAAATAAGGCAATAGCTAGGTTTTGTATTAAAATTTCCACAGAATTTCAGAATTCATAAGACACACAGTGATCACGCTTATCAAAATTCAAATGCAAAAGTTCACAAGTACCTAAACCATTGAACCTGAAACTCTTAAACATATAAACGGCAAGCAAAAATACAGCTTCTGAATGCTAAGAACTAGTTCAGTCAACTAACAAACCTAATGTTACACAAACTGAAAATACAACTTCAAAATCCTAGAGCGAGTCCGGTGATATTAAGAAATTAGGGTTATTAATCAGAAAGGTTTACCCCCACTGAACGGTGAGAGACTCGTAATCCCAGTAATCTCTAGGACGATGAGCGTTGACGTCCGCGTAGACTCGAGCCGTTGACATGGCTAGGCTAACCCCCAAAGTTTTAATGAAATTACGAAGGACAGCTTCACGGATTTAACCTTGGTTTTTACAATTGTTGACGATGGTGTTATGACGCTGAATCAGTGGGCATCTCTCAAATTATACTCTGTGCGCGCGCGTGGGTTCACACACACATAAATTGAGTGAAATTATTTAATACGCCATTAATAATCTACTAACAGAAAGGACTTTAGATTCCCAGATCCTAAAATAATTTGGTAGGATTGAATTTGATTCGATTACATTGGCGGGAAATTAGAGACTAAAATTAAGAAAAGGTGGCAAAAGAACTGAACCATGGATCGGGAGCTAAATTATTAAATAACAATTTTTATTAAGTTAAATTTGTGAATTTTATTATTTTCATATGAATCAGATTCAACCTCACCCACAAGCTCTAACGGATTTCATTTTTGCATATCAAATCAGACCGGTCCATTTATCACCTCCAACTAATATTAATAAAAAAAAAAAACCTCAATGCGTCCTTTGTAAATAAATATTTACAAAGCCGTTACACTTTGACCCAACTAATATATATGTAATATATTTTATATTTTTAATATAAAATTTAAAATATAAAATTATAAATATTAAAATAAAAATTTAAAATTGTTAATATAAAAATAATAAAAAAAGTAAATGTACGTTGCATCTGCAGGGTAAACCAACCCCCACAATCCGTAAAACCCAACGCATTAGCATCGCTCTACTCGTAATCCACTGTACTTTTTACCTTGTCATGAAATGTACTTGGTTCCAATACGAATTAACTATACGAAAATTTGTTGGGAAAAAGTGGACAAGGAGAGAACCACTAGAATCGAAATGTAGGGGTTCATCTTTTCGTCAACCAGTTGGTTCCAAGCCTGCATGCATTGAGTCACTGACGTTTCAATTCGCGTTGCTATTACTGTGAAGTGAAGTACCTGTTAGCGGCAACTGTAGTCCTGCACCAGTGACGCAGGATTGCAAACAAGTCCTTGATGATTAGGCTATGAGCCGCCATATTTAACGCTGGAGGTAGTATTATTCAGCTGCAGCATCAGAACGGATTTTCTCATACAAACGATAAACCAAAGTTGACTTGGACATCTGGGGTTCCCTTTCCAAGACGGCAATCACGTCCCTAACAGAAATAGCACGAGCCACCTTGGTTTGAGGCATCGTGACTTGGTTCCTTCCAAACTTTTTAGCAGTACCTGTTGAAAGGAAGTAGGGTGAGAAATAGAAACAATAATAACAAGACATCACAGAGTACAACAACCCGGCACATATAATAATTAAGAACAATTTGTTCTTGCCAGTTGAATTAGGAAAAAAAAAAGTTATACATGCGACAATGAGTTTCTGTGTTGAATTTAAAGCAGTGTGACCAAGTATTAGGGTCAATCTTATATCTACACCTCATTCTAGCTTGGACTTCTGTGATGGAAATGATATGTAAACTAGACTGGTCGACCAGCAAAGGAGTTCTGGAAAGACTCATGATAAACTTGTATCACACTTACCAGAGGAAATAGAAGCTGCTTGGTTTCTTTTCTCTCCTCCTTGATTATCTTTTATATTCCTTCCAGATGTTGATACAGGTTTGCGGTTGGCATCTTTTTCTGCCTGAGAACCAGATGCCACATCCATCCCTTCCTCGCGTTTCTGCCGGGCTAGCTCAGCCATAAGTTGCCATTTCGACAACATGTCATCTCCCCCGACAGCAGCACGAGCAGCAACATTTGCAGCTGTGGTCCTCATTTTGTCATCATCCTCCTTGTTGGCCTGCAAGCCTAGCAGATGGTTAAAAAAGACAAGACGTCATTTGTTCAGGATACATACAATGATTGGCAGAGCGATAATCCTGGATACCTTAACTGGCTTTGCACGACCATCATCTTTCTCCTTATCACCATCAATTCCACAATCACCTTCAGGCTGCATTTAAGAGAGATTATATGCACAGAACATCAATGTTAATAATACCCTCTGTGTGTGTGTGTGTGTGCGCGCGCGCACATATTTCTCTATGCACATGTCATTGTGAGTGCATGTGCAGTCATTAGCTTAACTAGCTCATATACAATACATAAAATCCACAAATAGCACCCACTTCGTTAAGTTTTCGAAGCTTTTCCTCCTCAGCCTGCTTCTTCTCCCATTCTTCCCTAGCTTTCTGGTTCATGAGCATAATTTGTTGCCGAATATCTGAGGTAATAGTAGTCCGATGTCTAGTTTTCTCTGCATCAGCCCGCTATAGCAATGCATTTATGTCAGAAGAGCAGAATTAGAGTCAATAGCAGCCATCCAAAATAAAATAAAAGACTGACCTGCTTTGACAATCTGATTAGGTTGCACAATAGTACGCGCATCCTCTCCTCAACACACTAAATATTCAGCTACATGAGCATACGTGTGAAGAATATCATAATGAAAAGGACCAAGTAGTAGCATCTTACCAAGGACACGCATCGCTCCACATCATTGCTCATATTTTTTAGACCACATTTGGCCACTGCCAAACAAAGACAAATTAATCTCAGCTGTGAGACAGATTTGCTGATAGCAAAAGTTCATGCATATATGGAATTACAGAACATCTACTTGACACAAGAGTATGCAGAATACTTACTGATCTCAGCCAATTTTTTCTGCAAGGGAGTTTTCTGCAAGATCAGTCTTTCTTCTTCTTCTTGCACAACTCTTCGAGATGCTTCTGAAACTCGACTGTCCTCCTTGGGACCAGAAAACAATTGTTCTTCTTCCTCCTATTTAGGAGCGAAACGTCAGATGGATTAAGAACTTCTCCATTTGAATTTAAAGAGTTTCACCTCACTATTTAATTATCAAAAATTTTAGATTATAGGCTAAGGGATGATCACAAAAAACCATACCTTAAGGTTAACCCCACTGACAGCAGTAACATCATTCAGTTGTTCAATGCTCTGATCCGAAAAGGCCCCAGACACTTTTTGCTTCTTACTGTACCAATATCCATAAGTCAAGTGGAACACATTCTACTGTGGTGAATTAACAACTTCTAACCAAACAATCAAATCATTCACATTATGTTATGCAACAAAAAGATTTTCTTTACCTTGGCAGAGGTGGTGAAGAACCTGGTGGTTCAAGCGGTTTCTTCTGGCCAACATAAGGCTTTTTTGGAGGTGTCCTTGCAGTAACTCCAGCTGGAGAAGTCACAGAAGGCATCCGAGAGCTTAACTAATAATAGAACAACAAGAAGGAAAAAGAATATCACATGTCAATTCAACCCCAGTACTCTAGTCATTATGCTTAAAATGCTGGTATCCACCTCATTTGACACAATTTGTGAAGTTCCAAGCAGGTCATATCACATCATATGTGAAGCATTGCAAATAGCCACGAATCATTGTAAACCTTGAAATAAAGAGCTTTTGCAGCTTACAAAATCTCCTCATTTAACTAGACTGAATGTAAATGGCCCCCTTTTTTATACATCATCACTTAAATATGAATTGCTTAACATGATGAACTAAAGCATTTCCCCAAAATTAACAAAAGTTTATGTATATAAAACTATAATTAGCTCATTAAATGAAGCAATGATCCTTGGAGGTTGCAAGACAACAGTAAGAACACAGAAAGTACGAGTCAAGACCTTGTAAAACCAAATACGACATCAAAACATAAAGATTGAGACAATCTTACAGAGACATTAGGATCCACCTGTGTCGCCGTGGAAAGAGAAACTGAATTTGAGGGCACAATACTAGTAGAGGCAGAAAACCCCATTCTGGGGGACTGCTTCTCGAAAGCCTCATCCTTCAAAGTTCCTGGAATTGTATTTCCCTGTTCAACCTGCGCAGCAGACAATCCCTGTGGGGTAGATGAACGCAATTTGTGCTGCTGGTCAGTACCCTGATCCACCAGTTCTGGCTTTACATGGGTCATTGATGACAAAGATCCAGAACTCTGATCTTTATTTGCTGATGCTTGCCACGGAACTGAATTCTGTTGCATCGTTGAGTTGTTTGAAAAGTGAGAAACTGAACCACCCTGAGATTTGCCTGGATCATTAATAGAATTTTGCCTATCAAACTTGGGCACACTCATCACGTTCATGGGTTGGCTTGCCCCTCCAGATGGAGTTGTTCCAATGCTTTGATGATGTGTAATTTGCCTCATTTGTGAATCATGAGGATGTGGTTTCAGAGATGACCCTGGAGAAGCGACATTTGCTCCAGAATATGGATGATAATTAGCACTATTACTTCCATACACGGAGAAGGAAGTTTGTGGAAAGTGCAAATGCTGTTGCTGCTGTTTGTTAAGTCCTTGAACAGAAACTGAAGAGCATTCTCTTTCTTGATTGACAGAGCTCAGAGTAGAGGAAGGTATTTGACTTGCATGCATTCCATGAGAACCAGACTGATGTTCTAGCTCTTGAGATTTTTGAGCACTGTTTTCTTTAATTGGATAGCTTGAACCAACCTGCACTTGGACTGATGAAGTAGGGACATGAGCTGGATCAGCAGAAGAGTTGGGGCCCTTCTGATTAAGCTGTGCGAATGAGTGGGTATCACTAAACTGTGTGGCACCAGCACTAACGGATGGCATCCTTAACTGTTGTTGCCTTGCTGAAGCCTGGGACTGTAACTGAAACTGGTTCTCACCCATCTGCAAATTTGGTACAGACCAATTTTACTTGATCTGACATGCAAACAACCTAGAGAAGACTATGATCATTATTACAAATTAAATAAAACACATTCTGAAGTTACCTTTGATTGCATTTTATTTACTGCCAATCTGAGCATCTGGTCACCTACAATATCTCTCATGTGTCTAACAAATACATCTTTAACAATTTCGTTTTTCTAAAAGAAACAGAGAAATCAGGACAACACATGAGAAAACCAGCCCACTGCATCCAAGAAAAACAGAATAGTTGATAAAGAAATTTGTGGCAAAGACCAACCTTCAGTTTACCATATAGAGTATGAAGCTGCATGGCTCTATCTTTATGAAGATGTGGCAATAAGGAAGGAAGCAACAAGGCAAATGGTACTTGTTTGGTACGATTCATAGGGTTACTAGCCTGCCCTGCGCCTATCGTCTGCTGATTACTCATCTTTTGTACTTTTGAATATTGAGATCCACCAACTTGATTTTGCATTCTCTCTTGCTCATGTGCAGGGACAGGATTTTTTTCAGAAATCTGAATCCCAGATGTCTGAGGAATCTGGGTGGGAGTTTGATTTTCCGCCTGCCCTTGTCGACGATCATCTTCGGATTGTTTCTGTTGTGAAGTATGGCAATTTAGTTCCTCTGAGACTGAGCTGTCATTCCGCTGTGGCTGATTCTCGGTAACAGATGCATGATGCTTTAGCTCCATCTGCTGTGAATGCTGCTCTTGCTGCTGTGCACTATCTAGACCTTGTTCACCATGAAAGTTTTTATTTTCATCTAGGCTAGCATTTTGCCACTGAGCCATAGGATGACTAGAGGTACTATTGCTGTCATTTCCTTGAACCAAAGCTGTAGTAATTTTAAGTTGCAGACATCATAAACCCAAAAAGTTTCATAGTGAAGCAAATGGAATAGGGATAAATGAAAGCCAAATTCTGGACTGTAATTCTACATAATATTTCTTTTAGAAAAAAGAATTTAAAAGGTACAATCATGAAAATGCAAAGAATTCCCAAAGGCAGCAAGATTGCATTTCATGGGAATGAAATACTCAGGTGCAAATAAATGCATGCAGAACCATTGATCAGGCATTAGAGTACAAACTCTTCCAAAAGGAGTCTTGTTGTGGGACAGAGAACATGCTCAGCAAATCAACCTTAAAACATTTTTTTTTAAATTCACTTTAATATTCTTGCTATAGCAATGATAACTGAACTCCACATACACCATCTTTTACCAAAATTTCGACAAATATTGACCAGCAAAAGCAGTATTCAATATATTATCAAAGGAACTAGTTCCTGCTCACAAAATCAGCCACCAATCGGTTGACCCAAGTACCCAGAGACTTTACAGGCTTACTATAATTGTCTAATTTCACTCTGTCTAAACTTGTATTGGCAATTTAGTTTCTTGCTACTCCTATGCGGACAGATGTTCAATATTTGTAATGGTTAATAGCTTCATAACTCCACAAAGGCAAGCATAATCCAGCTAATTGACATTCTATTTTCTCCCTAGCATCAAGAACATGTAAAATCGCATAGCACAAAACAAAAACAAACGCAAAAGAGAATCAAACAAAAAAGGTCATTCAGATACCTGAATCTGAATCAGACGGCTGAGAAGCCGACGCATCACCCCCTATATCCCGATTTAGGGCAGCTTGGAATGCCTCCACATCAGCTCCCGAATGCATAGACTCGTCCTGTGCCAATTTCAAGAACCCGGAAAAAAAAATTTACATAATAAAAATTTATATAAATCCGAGAGAAATATTGAAGAAACGAAAATAGAGGCAACCTCATCTTCTTCGAGTAGCTTCACTATGGAGGGGTCCATTATAAGCTTTTCTACTCCTCTGAACTGCGCTTTCGTTGCGTTGCCTCACCAATGGGTGACTGGAAAATTTTCTTTGGAACCAGGTGGCAAATATTTGCCGCTTACATCTAGAATCTGGGTACTGTAGTCGATGAAACTAAAGCAATAAACATATGCAAGAAGAAAAAAAATAATAATAACTTTTGACAAATGAAAATGATCACGAATCAGAAAACAAGCTGCTGTAGTTGTAGTGCTGTAGTGCGCGAGGCGAACAAAAGTAAGAGCTTTTCTGTTCCCGTGGCTTCGGCTTTTATACGACATAACCTAATGCGTTGAATTTTTTATTTTATTTTCTGCATTTCGTTTTCCCCCAGGGAAATTGGAAGGCCTAATATGTGATGGGCCACCCTGCAACTTTCAAGAGACCGTTATTTATACGGGTACAGGTTCTTTTTCCTTAGAGCCCATATTGGTGATATCCTCGTTTCTGTGTTTAAATCGTCAAAATGGTGTCACACGGCTCACTAGTCTGTTAACCGTTTCCTAGGGAAATGGGTAGCAAGCGCAAATCCATCAAAACATTATGCAACAGCTGCCTTCTTCCATTCTCAATGAAACAATCCCTCCTTGGTGTCAGTTCTTTTCTCGAGTCTCTCCTCACAAACCAACAATGGAGGTTCTACTGTTCTGGGTGCCCGCGCCAACTCGGGAAAGTCAGAGATTCCAAAATCTCTCATTCTTTTAATTTGCCCTCTCCTTCTCATTCATTTTCATCATTCTCGTCTAATTCAAGTTCGACAAAGAATGGATTCTTGGGATGGTATTTGGGCAAACTTGATTCTCATCCACTTATCACGAAAAGCATTACAACTTCACTTATTTACGCAGCTGCTGACTTAACATCTCAGGTAATCTTATCGAATGGTTGAAAGTTTTATATTTTGCAAGGAGATAGTATTTTGGACTAACTTCGAGAGGCAGAGAAATTGTTTCTTAACGTGGTAATGAACAGAGTTGGTCGTAATTTCCGCTTGTGCAAATGTTTAGAAATTGCTGTGAACCTAATTTATACAGCATAATTTGCTCTCCTAGTGACTACTGCATAGGATGTGATACTGGGTCTGATTTTGGAAATTGTCGAACATGATAAATCAGGATTTTGAGCTATGTAGGAAATTCAGCAGATTATAACTGTTGTGTTACTAGTCATATTCCAGTGAAGGACCACATTGAAGAGTGTACGTAGGGGTGTTTGGTCTTTAAAATTTTTGTATTTATGTTGTTGAACATCTCCTCCTCTTGAAATTGTTGGGTAAGTTTGTTGTATCTAAGTGGATAGATTATGGTAGGAGTTACATCGCCTGCTCCCTTTGCCTTCTTTGTTGTTCCATTCTTTTTTCATCCCTCGGATTATCCTAGGTCAACATTAGTTAATTTTCCATACCTTGTTTGCACTTGCCTTTTTGTGTATTGCTGCATTGTAAGTGCGAGGAATATACGCATGGTGAACATTAATAGAATGAGACTGGTTGCTTCATTTGTCAAAGTATTACATTTAAAACCAGTTTTCTCAAGTTTATATATTAATCTGTGATGTCTAGTTTTTAAGCGCCTGTGATACAAAAAGGGTCCAAAACTTTTGAATTTTCTCTCTCTCACTCCAGGGGGTGCCAAAGTTGTGCCTTGGCAGTTTATTCAAGTTTACTAACATTCATCTTATATTCTCAGTTACATATCCTCATTTTCTTTTCTGTCATTGCCATGTACCGTAGATGATTACATTGCCACCTTCTGGTTCTATTGACTCAACAAGAATGTTGCGTATGGCGGCGTATGGGATGCTAATTTTAGGGCCATCACAGCATTTTTGGTTCGATTCTGTGTCAAAACTTTTGCCAAAGCGGGATGTGTTAACAATCTGGAAGAAGCTTTTTATGGGGCAGGCTTTATATGGACCATCTATAACCACTGTTTTCTTCTCCTATAACTCAGCCTTACAAGGTAAATAAAACTGTATAGTCACCGCCGACCTCCGGTTGGTACCCATTGTATCTCTTTATACTGGCTTTCATGACACCTCATGATTCCTGAAACAGTATGGACTAGTTAGGGTTTTCTTTCCTGTGTCTATAAGTAAATTTGGATGGTAGTAACCATCAATTCTTTGTGGAGCCTGTTAAGTGCAACACCTGCTGGGCTCATATTGGGGATAAATGCTTGTTGCTTGGGCATGACAGATTTCGAAGCCCCATTTGTTGGTAACATTATCCATTACTTGGCTGTCATCGGCTGCCAGCTTATGCAATGGGAACTATTTGGGATATTGTCAATTAGTTTATGAATTTTTACTGACATTGGCTAGCTTGAGTCTGAACCCGTGAATCCTGGCTATGACAGCAGGGTGTACGGGGTTTCAGAGTTGGCAAATGTAAAATGAGAATGAAGGCCAAGTTTCTGTCTGGGACTTATTCGATGAAGTTCTAGATTTTTGGTTAGGTAAGATATTGTGCATGTACTCTGGTAGTCCTGACTCCTGAGTTTCTACATTGTGCCAATTTCAGGTGAAAACACTGGTGAGATTCTGGCCAGATTGGAACGTGACCTTTTTCCAACATTAGTGAGAGGTCTTGTGTGCTGGCCAATCTGCGATTTTGTAACATTCAAGTTTATACCAGTGCATCTACAGGTAAAAGGAGAAATCTTTGGTACTTTTCCAATTGGGTTGGGTTGAGTTTTACCATTTGATTCATGACAACTAATAGTTTGTAATGTTTGCTTACAGCCATTAATGAACAGTTCTTGTGCGTATGTTTGGACAATTTATCTGACATACATGGCAAGCTTAGAAAAAGTCGGCACTAGTTAACTGGACTAAAGACCTGAAATTTTCTTTTCCACCATTTTGAGGATTCAAATTAGCATACAAATTGATGGATTATACCAAATAACGAGAGAGTTTGTTCTCTCTTTTCTATTATTATTATTTCCCTTTCTTTCGCCAAAAGGAAAAGCTTTTTCCATTTTTGTTTTCTTATGCTCAAATATGATGTTTCAAATCCCCTGCATAATGAATCAGTGATTCCCGCTTCTGGTTCTGGAATTGAAAACCTACCGTATTACAGGGCATAAGAAGAAACTATTCCATCTCACATGACTCCTCTTTTGTTATCTTTATCTCTCTTTTCTTTAGAAGTGAATGTGCCTGTACCTGTAATGAACTAGAGGAGGCGTTATTCTGAATGCAATAAAGAGACAAGCTTCTGGTATGTTGGGAATAATTAGTCCGGAAAAGTTGAAAATGCAATAATTTGCCCACGTCATCTACGGCTAAACGACAATCTTGGTGCGGTCGTTGAACTTGGAAGTTGGAACCTCGGACTCAACTCGGACCGCCACACATGTACCACGCCACGCATAACTAAACTGCCGGTCCAACTCTAACAAACGATTAGATAATCGCCCGCGTGGATGTTCATCGCAGATCATGGATTAACACAGACTTTCTGACGAATAGAACCACGGGTTTTGATACGATTAATTAGTGTCCGACCAACCTGTCTTACGACGCCACGTAGCTCTCTCTGTGGTCACTGACGTGGCCGCTTCCTACAATGCACTTCCTCTCCTAACATCACGCTCTCGGGCGTTTTTTAAACACGCGATACTCCTTTTCGCTCCATCTAATCGAAATTGTAAAATACGCGCTGTGTCGAGTGTAGGCTCGTGACCTCCCGCATTAACACGTGGGCCTCAGGCTATTTAAAAAATGACTTTATTATGTAAGGCTCACAGATTATCATCATATCCTTTCACATGGACCGTACGATTAGGGAAATGTAACCTCCCAATACGCCGTCTCCACGTAGAGAGAGAAAAAAACAGCCTCACCCGTTGTTTACCAGAAATATCAGTCGCAATCAAGGAGGGGGACGCATAGGATACGGCCCGAACGGTTGGGACCGACACGTGTCACCTTTTAATGGACGATCACGTCAGCCGTGTACGTTAGCTGGCGATTATTTCATAATATGCTTGGGCGTTCGTTCTTACAGGGAAGAGAGAGAGAGGAGAGATTTAACAAGTTAGTTGCTCTGTTACTTCAGATTTCTTGTTAAAATGTTCTATTTCCGTTGATTTTGATTTGAAAACATGTTTAAATTTTGTTTTGTAGTTGCTTTTTTTAACTGGTTTTTGGTTTTGTGCAGTAAAATCTCCTTCTAGTTTTAATTATACGATACGCTCTTTCTCTTCTCTGTGGGGAGGAGAAGAAAAAGAATCTACTGGTGGATGAATATGTGGGAAAAGATGGCGTTTCCCATAAGGAGTGTCTGGGACCGAGTGGCTATGCGTCTTGGATTTCGAAAAACCGGTGAGTCATCTCCCCTGCCGTCAGCTGTCTGATGACTGTTTGATCGTTATCTATCTCAATATTGATCTTAAATTGTATGATATATAGTTACAAACTTGCAATGCCCATTAATTGACGTTTCAGAGGTTTCCTCAAGGGATCATTTTGCGGTGACTTTCTGGTGAAATGATACATTATCGTGTATTTTTGGTTGATTTGATGATTGCTACAGTTGTGAATGTTGAGGGTGATAAAGGACAGGTCTGGCTTTCTGGCATGCTGGATGTTGGTGCGTTTTTTGTGCTATCTGAATCAATCTAAACCATTGAATTTTGGAAATTTTAGGACGATTTTTGATCTAAGATTTTTGGTTCTTTAGAATTTTTCATCCAAAATACCCTGCAGACGGTCAAAGAGTTATCTTTTTCCCCTATTAAGGGCGGCCTTAATTTCTGTGGTTTTCTATGCTTTGTCAAAAATGGTGATTGATAAGAGAAACCGACATGAAAAGCATGAAAAATAATAATAAGGTCATGCTAGTAAGGTAAGATATTAAAACTATGCAACAGAAGCATGTCTAATGACTTGAGACAGATGCATTAATTATCATCTTGGAAATGTAATTTTTGCCTCTCCTTGATGCTCTGTCCGAATCAGTCAAACAACTGGTGTTCTGTCCTGAAACGACTTAAAATTGTAATTCTTTCGGATTAATGGTCTGACTTTTGTTGAGTTTCTATATTACTTTTTGCATAATTAGATGTAAACTTCTTGACTATAATCCTGTTTGGGAAGCAAACAGGTTTGTTAAGGTTGCGAAGAGAAGTGAGAAGTTGCGAGTACAGAGATGTACATGTGATGTGGGAGATGCTAAACAGAAATGAAGCAGAGCAAGTTCGATCTCCTGTAAAGAGCAAAAAGGGATTCTGCTGGAAATTCTTCCACTGGGCTAGGTGTACTCCATATCTTTACCGCAACTGTCGATAGTCTCATCTATGGCAGCCACTTTTTGGCTCGTAATTGATTGATAATAAAGCTATGGGGAGGAGTACATGGTATACGGGATTTGTCTCTTCTCCCTGTAATTTCAGTCATCTGTAGATAGCAACTGCCTACCCTGAATGAATGTTGTCCATCTTTTTCGTTCCTCCGTGTTTTATATCCTCTGTCATAAACAGACCATGTTTTGCATCTATGTAATAAACAGATTAGAGGAATGTGTCTGTTCGAATCTTACTACGTTCGTGTTGTTATATATAAACAGATTCGTGGTATCTGTATATTTTGTTTGAATCTCAC